>JAWNLW010000455.1:135000-612500 GCA_035042075.1 Drosophila macrospina | reverse complement strand
CACAGATATTTGCATTGTCTCGCCTTAAAGTCGCCCACAAATCCTTTGCCTCGTTGAGGAGCCATTCAAATGGAGTCCATTGAATAGAGTGAGTTTTCCCCCTCTGAGTTGTGTGTGGGCGTCTTATTGTTGTTGAACTTTCAGTTGAATCAAGACAAGCCAAGCAAATCGTTCACTCCGCTCCAAGTCCAAGTCCAAGTCAAAGTCAAAGTGGAAAATGTGGAAAAAGTTGAGTTAACAATCAAATGAAATGCTGTGTGGGAGGATTGTCTGGTTGTCAGATAATTGACAAGTTTCTCAAAGTATTCAGCTTACATTCATTTGCAATTTGCAATTTATGAATATGTGAGTGCGAGTACAGCAACAATGAATGAGTGAATCAATGAATGAATGAATGAATGCCACAAACAGGCGTCATTTGACTGCAGACAGAATGTGAATTGAAGTGCGCACTTGGAACTTGGCACTTGGGCATTAGTCCGCGTCGATTTATGACCTTACTCGACCCCAGTCGATGGTCATCGAGAGGACACTGCATGGGGAGCACCGAATCCTGGCAATAATCCTGCAATTGTTTGCATTTCCACCTCCAAACAGAACAGAACGCGGCATTCCCATAGACTGGCGAATAGACTGGGCTCATTGCTATGGAAATTATGCTCAATCCTGTCTGTCTGTCTGTCTGTTTGTCTATCTGTCTGTCTATTCCTCTGCCTCTCTGTCCTGTTATTAGCTCCCCTTCCTCTCTGTCCTGCTGTCCGCTCCTTCTGTTTAACTGGAGTGCATTTTGGGCGCTTTGAGGCGGAGTTGAGCTTTGAATCGCCCACAGTTGAATGCAAATTGAAAGAGGACAACAGAGGAGGGGAGAAGGGAAGTCAGAGGGGAGAGAGAAGAGTTGTCCTCTGCTCTGCAATTGACATTTATCGCTGTCGCGTACTCAGAACTCTTTGGAACAACTTAACAACTCATTAACACGCTCAGGAGCAGAACAAGCAGCAATTGTTGTTGTTGTCGTTGTTGTTGTTGTTGTTGTCGTTTTAAATGCTGTAATTCACTTGCTACTCACAATTATTCACCATTATTCACCTTCATTCATTCATTTAACCATTTGTGGACATTACCCTTGTCAAATTAATTGAATCGCAGTTGAACTTGAAGTTCCTGTCAGCTGAACAACCTCATTGCGAGCACAAAGCAGCAACCCCTGTGTGCCAAGCATAAACAGGGTATCTGTCCACTCATCAGTTGCATTCATCTAAAGGCGTGGCACTCTGAGTCTAATGTGATTACAGGCTGACTTTGTCCGCTTTAAAGAAACACCTTTAAATGGCTGTGAAGGACATTGGCTACTCGAAGGACTCGAGCTGCGTTTGCTGCCCTTCATCAGTCATCAGCTGGCTCACCCCTTGCCCCTTTATCTCTCTCTCTCTCTCTCTCTCTCTCTCTCTCTGTCTCACACACACTCTCTATAGACTCTGTTCACATGTGCGCTTGCCGCTGTGCCTAAGACAAGCCGAGTACTTCTGACATAATTCCAGTTGTGTTTCTCCTGCTTCTCCTGCTCGACCTCGACAATTTTTGAATAACTAATGAAGGTGCCACAAAAACAGAAAGACAACAACAACATAAACAATAACAGAGGAGAAGGGAGGGAGCAGGGAGCAGGGAGCAGAAGAGGGTTAGACTAGAGTGCTTGGCCTGAATATGAAATTTGGATATTCATCGCATCCAACTGTCGACATTCATCTTGGCAACTGTCTGTTCAACTGGTTGGCATTAGGAATGCCTGTCCTTTGTCCAGGACTTGTGCGTCATTGTCAAAATATTAACAGCTGGCACATTCCGAGAGAGACAGACAGTGAGTGAGAGAGAGAGAGAGCGACAGACAGAGAGGGAGATCATGTGAGAACTTAAGCCTCGGCTGATGTTGAAAAATAGGAATTTAACTATTGTGAAATAAATGTTGGCAAATAAATTTGTGAGTGGCAAGTGTCGGGTCTGAATGTGGGTCAAGGCGGTCAGCATAAATCCCTTTTGATTCGCACTCCTTTTCAGCTAAGACAGAGACAGAACATTCGTAGGCTTGCCTTGTCTTGCCTTTGCCTCTGTCTCATAAATCTATGAGAAGTCTGAGTTGAGCTGAGACTTGAGACTGTTTAAAACTTTGCTTGCTTTGTATATAAATTAAAACTGAAACATTCAAGTGATTAGAGACAATCACTGACCCACAGACGCTGACAGAGACAATTTGAAATTTGAAATTTTCGAATTCGCACAACTTTGGCAAAACTCAACCGATTTCGATAAACGAAGTCGTTTTGATTATTGTTTCTTTTATAAATTGATTTGGCATCTTTATTTTGTTGATTTAGGCAATTAAAATTTTTTCGAAAATTTTCAATATTTTGCATACATACCCCTTGACATTTTTTCGAAATTTTCGAAATTTTTGAATTCGCACAACTTTGGTAAAACTCAACCGATTTAGATAAACGAAGTAGTTTTGATTAATGTTTCTTTTATAAATTGATTTGGCATCATCATTTTGTTGATTTTGGCAATTTAAATTTTTTCGAAAATTTTCAATTTTTTGCATACCTACCCCTTGACATTTTTTCGAAATTTTTAAATTCGCACAACTTTGGTAAAACTCAACCGATTTCGATAAACGAAGTCATTTTGATTATTGTTTCGTTTTTAAATTGATCTGGCATCTTTATTTTGTTGATTTAGGCAATTTAAATTTTTTCGAAAATTTTCGATTTTTTGCATACCTTACCCCTTGACATTTTTTCGAAATTTTTTAATTCGCACAACTTTGGTAAAACTCAACCGATTTCGATAAACGAAGTCATTTTGATAATTGTTTCTTTTATAAATTGATTTGGCATCATCATTTTGTTGATTTTGGCAATTTAAATTTTTTCGAAAATTTTCAATTTTTTGCATAAATACCCCTTGACATTTTTTTGAAATTTTCGAATTCGCATTACTTTGCCAAAACTCAACCGATTTCGATTAACGAAGTCGTTTTGAATATTGTTTCTTTTATAAATTGATTTGGCATCATCATTTTGTTGATTTTGGCAATTTAAATTTTTTCGAAAATTTTCAATTTTTTGCATACTTGACATTTTTTCGAAATTTTCGAAATTTTTGAATTCGCACATCCTTGGCAAAACCTCACCGATTTCGATAAACGAAGTCATTTTGATTATTGTTTCGTTTCTAAATTGATCTGGCATCTTTATTTTGTTGATAAAGGCAATTTAAATTTTTTCGAAAATTTTCAATATTTTGCATAACATGACATATTTTCGAAATTTTCGAGATATTTTCTAATTCGCACAACTTTGGCAAAACTCAACCGATTTCGATAAACGAAGTCGTTTTGATTATAGTTTCTTTTATAAATTGATTTGGCATCTTTAATTTTTTGATTTACGCAATTTAATTTTTTTCGAAAATTTTCAATTTTTTGCATATTTACCCCTTGACATTTTTTCGAAATTTTCGAAATTTTCCAATTCGCACAACTTTGGCAAAACTTAACCGATTTCGATAAACGAAGTCATTTTGATTATTGTTTCTCCTCTTCATTGATTTGGCATCTTCATTTTGTTGATTTTCTTCCTTTTCGCCTAAGACAGAGACAGAGCATGACAGGCTTGCCTTGTCTTGCCTTTGTCTTTGCCTCATAAATCTATGAGAAGTCTGAGTTAAGCTGAGTCTTGAGACTGTTTAAAGCTTTGCTTGCATATGTATGTAAATTAAAACTGAAACATTCAGGTGATTAGAGACAAACAGACACTGACAGAGACAAGCCAGGAGACTCATCCCTTTATCCCCCCTCTTACCCCTTCAGTAACATGAAGCAATCACTCTGCTGCTGTTGCTGCTGCTGCTGCTGCTGCAGTTGCAACTTCAATCAGAAGTGTCACAGTATCGATTTCAATGAGAGACAGACAGATGGAGACAGGAAGGGAGACTCACTGCTTCATGTGTGGAGTGGTTTGGCGGGGGGAGAGGGGAAAATCTAAATAAATTTGCTTTTGAGCAAATGAAAAACAAACAGGGAAATCAAATATTAATGCGCTGTAACGCGATTCAGTCGAACAACTCAATGCGATTCAATGGGATTCATTCGAGAGGATGCTTCAGTTGAATCATTGTGGACAAGTGGAGTCCTTATTGCTCTCTCCCTCCCTCCCTCTCTCTTTCTCTCTCTCCCCCTCTCACTCTTTCTTTTGTTAAGTAAACAGCGGCATTTAGGCAAATCAATGCAATTTCCCGCCTCTTTATTTGTCTATCAACTGAAACAACATAAAAAATTGTCACTTAGTCACCTGCAAATGAACGAGAACGAGTCGAGTGACGAGTAACGAGTACCCGAACTGCCACTCACTCTTGCACTCGTTGCATATTTCTACTCGTATTTTTTGGGCAATTTTCCATCCTCGAAATGTCACCAGGAAAATGCCCGGAATGCCGAGCTGTGGATCTAAATGGAGACGTCTCCATCAACATTCCCATCTGTCTCATGCTCAGTCCCCTACTCAGTCCCCTCCTACTCCTCCCCCTCTTCCTCCTCCTCTTCCTTCGCTTCCTTCTCCTCGTTAGTCTGACGTGGCACAAAAACCTTTTTTGGTATTCAAATGTTATTTTTGGCGCAACATTTGTGGCATTTTTGCTGCTGCCCCAACAAACACAGGGAAAACGTGTGAAAAGCGGAAGTGTTTTCCCCTCTTGTTGCTGTTGTTGTTGCTGCTGTTGTTGTTGTGGGAAAACGCCTTCAAACTTTTCGCTAAATTGTTTGGTTTTTATTGTGGAACTGAAACCGGAAAAGGATTCGTGTTTGGGGTCATCGTCAACGGGTTAAATCGAGAAAACTCCAAGCCGGAAAATCGTCAACTTGATGCGCCCTTTGGCTGCTAAGCCACTTGGGGGTTTCCCTGCTCTATAAAAGAGAGAAAGGAGGAGGAGAGGAGGAGGAAGGAGACTTCAATATGATTATTTAGTAGAACAGCTCAACTGAGAATCGCATAGAATAGATTGTCCGGTCCTCTGAGCTGTGTCCCTATGCAAAGGTGATTGCAGCTCCATTGAATGCATCGACACATTGTAAACTCAGGTGTGTGAGAGTGTGTGTGTGTGTGTGTGTGTGTATTGGGTATGCTGCTGGCATCAGCAAGATTCGAGAGGCAGACAAATATGCGGAGTGGTCAAGTGGCTGGACCTGGCTGAACTCAACTGTAGCCCGAAGAGACGCAAACAATAATTTCGATTAGAGAAACTGAGAGGCAGAAATTTGTGCAGCAGCCGCAGGTGCAATTAAATGTTAATCGATTGTGTTTCCAGTTGGAAATGGGCAACGGAATGCGACTGTGTGTGTGTGTGCGAGTGTGTGTGTGTGAGTTGCCCTAAACAACTGCAGCTGAGGTTGAGGCTGAGCCTTAAAGTTGTCTACTTTTCTGGGCTCAGCTTGGTCAAGGGTTGAGTTGGAGTCGCTTGACTGTGGCTATGGCAAGTTGAGCAGCTGCTAAGGGAGCGAGTGAGACAGAGAGAGAGAGAGAGAGAGAGGGGGCAGCTTGTGTGTCAAATGCGTAATTAATTGCAAATAATTGCGCAAATGTCAATTGCAATTTATTAATTCGACAAAGTCAAAGTCAAAATGATCCCCAGAGTGGAGTCTGCAATGAAATTAGTGAAAACTCCAACAACTTTAAGCTGATAATTTAGATAATGCGACAATAGGTGGCAACTCTAGAAATACTTATATAGAAATCAAGCATACGCCACGTTGTGCTGGCCAATTATAATTGCCAGTTGGCAGCTGCCTCAACTTGTTGGCCAACATTTACATGTCAAAGGCTGCGTCACTTTATAATGCTGCGACACTTGCTGCCCCCTTGCTGCATATACCCCCTCTCCAACTCACTCTCCTCTCACACTCTCTCTCTCTCTCTCTCTCTCTTCTTGCTCTCTCGTAGTTCGAAGGCATTATTTATGACTTGTACGCTTGCCGTGTTATTTTATAAACATTTTTCAAAATATGCTACAACTCAGAGACGCAGAGAGAGAGAGGGGGAGAGGGAGTGATATAGCGGAGAGGGGAGTGGAGCGCTTGTCGGCATCATAAAAAAGGAATTCTACGCGCCGACGCCTTTATGTTTTATTTATGAGCTGCTCACACACAAGAAGCGAACATGGGGGCCACAATGCGTGTCCTGTTTTAATGTGAGAAGCGACTGCAAAGGAGCAGCAGCAGGAGCAAAGGAGGAAGAGGAGAAGAAGAGACTGCTGTCTAGAGAGAGCAGGTTGTGGCATCTTGTGGCCAACTTTTATAGAGGTAATTACTGAGCTGAATATGTTGAAATACATATTTGAAATCGATTTTGCTGCTATGCAGATTAAGCATTAAGCATTATCTGCACTCATAAATATACAGCAAAGGGTCAAAGGTTAACTGGCGTTAAGTGCAGTTACCCAGTGGCCCCCGAGTCGCTTTACATGTGCTCCCAGAGGGGCAGGAGCTGAAGGGAAGCAGGAGCTGAAGGGAAGCAGAAGAGAGGCGAAGCGTAGCCACAAATCGCCGTTTAAATATTAATACATCAATCCACTTAATATGCGAGTTTACAGCAGCGAATGCTGCAATAAATAACAGAAAGGCAAAACAGACAGATAACAGATAACAGATAAGAGATAAACGAAGAGACTGCTGCAAGGATGATGAGCAGCGTCTCTTCAGTTGATTTGATGTGTTTTCACATCTCATAAACGAGAAGACACAACAAATGTGCATTAAATTCAAGTCCAACTCATATTTTTGGCTTTTGTTCAATCTTCAATCTGGCCACAAAGCAAACAACATGTAAGACAAAACAAATTTTGTTATAAGCGCGTACTTCCTGCTGTCTTCTTCTTCTTCTACTTCTGGCACAAAGGAAGTGCGCTGTTTGTTTATTTCTGCAACTTGCTAAAACACACACAAACGAAAACTTTGTTATTCCAAAAAAGCCGCCACAACCAAAAATAATAACAGAGACAGTAACAAAATATCAGACTACAATTTGCATTACATTTCCCATGGTAAGCGGAGTGGGTAAGCGAGTGAGTGAGTGAGTGAGTGAGCGAGTGAGTGGGTGAGAGAGCGAGCGAGCGAGCAAGTGGCAGCGTAAGAGTTTGAGCGAGAGTTGTTGGTGCGTGTGACGAAGAGAGTGAGCGAGAGTGCGTGAGTGGATGGGGAGGGGGCTGACTGCTTGGGTAGGAAATTTAGCTGTCCAGCGAATTTGTGACTCTCTTGCAAGTTGCCAGTCAAAGATTGTGCAAAACTGTTGTGTTCGCTTGTGCGTTATGATTGCACAAGCAGAAAAAGAAATATTCTACATAAATATGCTACAGATATTGTCGTCCCCTCCCTCTACCAACGATACGCCCACAAAACTTAGCTGCAACTGACATAATTACGTATGCAGAATATTTAAGTGCAACTTGCAGCTCAGCAAGTGGCAAGGGGGAGTGGCAGCCATTTGCGGAAAGAGCAGCACAAGTTTGCTTTATGTTGTCTTTGGCATTGCATACAAATTGCATTTATAAATTTAGTTGTTAAACATATTTTTGAAATAATAGAAGTGATTTATTTTTATAATTCAATTTAGAAATAAATTTGCCGTAATTTTAGATTTGTTTATTATAATAATATAAAAACACTTTAAGCATACAATTAAATCAAATTTAATTGGCTACAAATTTTAGAACATTCTTCTATTCGTTTAGATCAGTCGCAGTTTTTAGTTTTTGTCTTTCTTCTTTTTTCATTTCAGCATTTGCCAGCCGAGTGCAATATACAGTTATATTTGTCATTGGAAACCTTGCGCTCACGCTCTCTTAACTAAGAAAAGCAGCCAAAGCAATGGAATTAGGCATGTGCATATATCGTGCGGCTCAACACAGGACAAGCACGAGCAGCAACCACAACTCAAGGTCGTGAGCACGAGTTCGATGAGCTGCGACAAACGAGTTCCTTCACGTGTTGAGCTGTGCTTGCGTTTGGCTCACGCAATCGTCGCTAGTGTAAGAATGACTTTGGCATTGAAAGACGCGATCGTGAATATTGCTCTTTAGTTCAATTTAAATACGCGAGCGGGCGCGATGTGTAATTTCTAATTCGCATGTGCGTTCTGTAATACAAGTAATTATGCAGAGTGATTACTGCGAATTAAAGTAATAATGAAGTGTTTCGACTTTTAAGTGATTTATTTCTTTAGTCGAATGTTTTTTTTTCCTTTTTTTCTTGTGTTTTTTTTTTGTGTTTGTATTTGTGTTTGTGCAAAGTGATAATATTTTATAAATATCTAAGTGCAGAATATCTTTGGTGCAGCAACTGCTTGATGTGATGAATGTGGTAAGCAATAGTTAAATCTAACTGCAGATAAATATGTAATTTTATAATTATTAGTTATATCAAAATTGCTCCCCTCCTCTCTCTCTCACTCTCTATCTATTTGGGAAAATTTAAACAAAGTTTTATTATTTATTCAATACAAAAAGAAAATTTCTATGCTTTAACTGCCAAAAAATATTAATATAATTTGGTAATATAATTTGGTAATATAATAAAATATATAAATATAATATAATATAATATACTATATATTTACTAATAAATTTATTTATTATTCATTTAAAAATTGAAGAAAATTCATTCAGTTTTAGTGTCAACTGTTGCTTTTACTTTACCGTTTGTTTGTGGCTCTCATAGCCCCGCTCCCTCCCCCGCCACTCACTGAGTGTATTCACAAATCCAATTCAAGTTCAAGGGGGTGACTCGTTGTAGGCCTAATGCCGCACTGAGAGGCCCAGCCCAGAGGACGACCAACAACAACGCAGGGAACGGCGCTCTTTGTATTAATTTGTGCACACATTCTTGGCCAATGAGATTTATGCGCTGTGTATTACAATTTTTTGCTGCTGCTCTTCTTGTTGTTGTTTGCCTTTTGTGGTCGACGCTGTTGCTGTTGTTGTTGTTGTTGTTGCGTGGGACACCCACAATGCGAGCGAAGTTCGAAAAAGGCGCGAAGCCAAAGCAAAAGTTTGTTTTGCTTTTGTTTTTGTTTTTGCTTCGTTGTGTGCTTTTGCTTTTTATGCTGCCTTAAAAACGCACGTGTTTCGTTCGAAAGCTACAACGCAGGCGCAACAACAACTCGAAACTGAACGAAACACACACGAACCATTGCCGAAGCCGAGGCCGCGTTCGGCTGGCGAACGGCAACTTCGGCTTTTGTGGCGAAGCGAAGGCTGCCAATGAAGCGAAGCGTTCAAGGCTTCAGTTCGACTCGAAACTGCGCCGGAAGTGGACGTTAAATGTCGCCGTGTTGAACAACGACCAAAGAAATAATTTAAAGTTCCGTTTGCTGAATGTGTGCGTGTTTGTGTGTGTGTTTCTTTAACAACTAATAATGCAATTAATTAAAATTTAATTTAACAAAAAAAAATACAAAAAAGGAAAGAAATAAATAGTTTGTGTGATAAGTTTGACAGCGGCTAACATCAATGTGGCTAAAACGTAAATACCGTTTTGTTAATGTTACCTGATATCCTCAGATCCCCATTGCAATTTGCATGCTAGCAAATTCATTTAAAAAAAAGAAAGAAAGAAAATAAGCAGCAAAAAAATGTAAATCCTGCTGCCTCTGCTGCTGCTGCCTCTGCTGCTGCGCTCCCCGGACACATAAATTTCACGGCAATCAGGCAAACACGCTGCAAGTCATCCGTACTTCATTTGTTGCGCTGCGGCTGCTCCTTATGCTCCTTAGTAGACTCCACTTTTGTTTCATCCTGTCTGAAATATTGCTTCCATTATTTATGTTAAGTTTATGCAACGTTGCTGCCACTGATGCCACTGATGCCTCTGTTGTTGTTGTTGCTGTTGCTGCCGTTGCACTTGGCGCACTTGTTTTTAATATGCTTCAGCTTGTTGAGGAATTACAGCTGCTGCCCGTAAAGTTCTACGGTAACTAAAGTCACAACACTGATCCAAATTACGCGGCAATGCTTTTTCTATCATTCGCCTCGTTATTGCCGTCTCCTTTTTAGACGCTGTACTAAAAAACTGTGCATAGTTTGCTTTTAGTTCAATGCACTCGCTGCTCAGTCAAGTTGACTTCCAGTTATTGATGGAAAGGAAAAGAAACGAAAAACAATAGCAACAATCAGTTAGCGACTTATTGCGGAAAATGATAAGAAAATGAAAAACTTTAAAGTTCAAACAATTAATTGCTACACAATTTCATATGTTTTAATTATTCGCTTCGCTTTTGCCTAAACAAGGCTCTGCCTGTGCCAACAGCCAAAGGGCGCCTTGCTGTGTATTATGGCACTGTGTTTTGCATGTCCTCCATTTGCACAAAAGATAATAACAGCCCAAAACGAACTAATTAGCGCTTCAAGGCGCTTTTAGTACAAAATGAGAAAAATATATATACAAAAAAAAATAAAGTATTTCTTGTTTTTCCTTGTTTTTCTTTATTTATTTTTTTGACAGCAATTATCATGTTGAATGGGTTTTCTTTATTAAAATTTGAAAGAGTTGTTGGGCTGCTGGTGTTGCATATAAATGAAGCTTTTAATATTCATTAAGATTGTCAAATATGCTTATGTTTGTGTTGTTGTTGTTGCTGCTATTATTGTTGTTGTTGTTGCTTGCTTGCTGCAAACTTAATGCGTTTTCGTGTTGCGGCTGCAGCTGACGCTCTTAACTTTGCAACTGCCAACTAGCAACTGCCAACTGCCTTTGCAACCATTATCCATTCTCTCTGACATCCTGTCAAGCAATTCCATTTGCGCTGGCGGCTGTCAGGCTGCCTGGCTGCCACTCAAGATGCAGTCAGGGGGGGGTGAAGGCGGGACAGATGACAGCTCTTGGATGCCATTGCCACCATTTCTTTGCCACCTTCGAGCATAATTTACATTGTCGTGAAGCGAATTGAAAATTCTTATGTCGTCTACACTCTACTCTGTGTGTGTGTGTGTGTGTGTTGAAGCATAGGAAAACTTATCCTTGACTGAATGTTGACTGTTTGCCTGTTGAGTTGTGATTTTTGTTGGCCTTGTTCATTTGTTTTTCAAACTGATTGCATCATAATTACCCCCCTCTCTCTCTCTCTCTCACGCGCGCTCTTTGCTCCTAAGTGCTTTTTAACGAGCTCTACTGCTGCTCACATGCCTCCCCTTCCCTAAAAAGCAACCAACTCCTCCTCATGTCCATTTGGAAATTTGGCTTTTGCCTTTGCAACAACAAACAAATGCTGTAATTTCCAGTCATGTGCGTTTCTCTGATTTTGTCGCTATAATCTGGTACATGAACCCATAATTTGTAATTTCAACCTAATTACTTTGACTATGTGATTATGGAAAGGGGGAAGGGGGAAGGAGTGACGTAGGCAGCAAGCATTGTCGTCAGCCATAAAATGTCAGCAGCAAACAACAAAACGCCCATTTCGACAGAAGCCTTCACTTACACACACGCATACACATTAACGCTGCCACGCCCACATAGTCAGTGAGTCCGTGTGTGCGTGTGTGTGCTTTTGGGGCAGTCACATGTTGTACGACTCGTATTTGCAGCTGTGCCGCATTCCCCTCTTTTGTGGCGCGACATATGTAAATTTCTGACAGCTGTTTTGATGGTCATTCAAATTGATTTTTAGTTCGCTTCGAGAACTAAGAAAACACAAATGAAGCCCGAAATAGTTACGTATCTATATAAAAACAACAGTTGACCCATTAAATTTAGATGAAGCATAGACAAAGCTCTACTTATATTGATGAAGGCAAACATTAGACAAAATATGCGGAATTTATACAGAGCATTATTAATTGATCTAATAATAGAGATGACAGAGATCTGAGATTGATGTGGAATAGACGCAGAACTTGTCAATTGTGTAGATAAATATATAATTATAGTGTGATATAAAATAGAAACAGTAAATATTGATTAGATTAAAAGCTAATATAATAGACATGAGTAATAATAGTTTTAGAAAATATAGCATATTTATAAGTAATTACAATTGTAATCATGCATAAATAAGATAAATTGATCTCTTTAATTCCAATAATAACTAGTGAATATTCCAGGCTGTTTCACTTTACAGCTTTCTAGTCTCTCTTTTGCTGTAGAACAATTAGTATAAGCTGCCCATATGTTGGCATACTCTTTGCTGTCTCTTAACAAGCGACAGATCCGTTATTGCATGCATTTGCTGTGGCTCTTCTTCGTAGCCGGCGAGCACAACAGCAACAACAACAATGCGCACTGAGCTGCGCCGCACTCTCGAAGCAATGCAACAACAAAACATATGCGAGTGTTGTTGCTGCATTCGAAGCATAGGCAAAGAAGACTGAGGATAGAAAGAGAAATGCTCAGAATTGTTGTTGTAATTTGCATTGGCTTGCACGCCCTTCTCTTACTTACAATAACAAATAGAGGACATTGTGAGATCAAAACATATGCAAGTGTTGTTGCTGCACTCAAAGCATAGGCAAAGAAGACTGAGTATGGGAAGAGAAATGCTCAGAATTGTTGTTGTAATTTGCATTGGCTTGCAAGCAGTTCTCTTACTTACAATAACAAAAAGAGGACATTGCGAGAGTGCTGGAAGAGTTAAGCTCTAAACGTTTGGACCTCGCAGTGTTTATACATATGTCAGTCAAGCATATATAGATTAGATAGATTATTAAATATATATACATAGATATTTATAAAATTGATATAAAATAGTTTATTAATAGAAAATAGCTGTAGAATTAATTTCAAATAAAGGATAATTGCAATTGATGAAAGAGAAAGATAATGGAGAGCTTAAATTAATATAAATGTATGCATTTGAATTTAATCTCAATGAAAAGTTTGATTTATTAATGAAAAAAGCGAAATATAAATTGTTTCATTTAAAAGAGACAATTAATAGTTTGCATAAATAATAAATGCAAGTTAGATTAACTGCATAATATATAAATAATATGAAAAATAACTACACAAATATAAAGTAGTTAGAAATAATAAAAATGAATGTGAAATTAAACTAAAGTCAGAAAACTTTCCCAAATGTGCAACGAATTTTCTTATCATAAAGGGGAGATTACATAGAGTTGCTTAGGATAGTTTCAATTGAAATGATTTATTTGATATTAAATGAATGAAACCTGACTAATAAAAATACTCATTGCATAGTTATGGGAATCAATTGAGCTACAATTTTATTTATTTGCGCTTTGCACGCGCAATTAAACAATTCGCGATGGATTTTATTGCACTTTTGCGAAATGCATAAATATTTTAAATATCTTGAACAATTTTTTAAAAATTTAAATTGTTGTCCAAACGAAAATGATTGGGGATTGGGGATTGGGGAGGGGATTAACGATGGAAATCATCCGCAGATGCCAATAAATGTCGGGGGCTATACATTGTTCATTATATTTAACAGCTGCAGTTGCTTCATATGATTTTTGGTTGTAAATAAAAAATGCGAAAAGTGTGCACAAAAAATGATGAAAGTCGAGCACACGCGACTGTAAAATACCCTGTAGAGTTCGCTATAGCAAATGGATTTTTTATAGTTACGATTACGATACAATTTCAGTGGTAATTCCTCAAATCGAACGCAATTTAGGCTGAGCTATCAGTTCAGCTTCAATAAGCTTACTTGCGCGCCAAAGCTGAGTGCTACATCACTCGCACACATGTGCTGGCCGCAACGAACAAAGCGCAAGCACTTAAATTTGCTTTCTTTTCTGATTATTTTTCTTATTTATAGAGCGAACTTGATGAAACTTTTAGCATTGCTGCTCTGTAGTATTCTTTAAGCAACTGTTAAGTTAGAAGCAGCTACGCTGATAAATGTTGCCATGATTAGTATTTTTTCAATTTGCGGGGGAAGGTATCTAAAATTTGAAATAAACCTGAGCTGCGTAGAGTATACAGGAATCTTCCTGCCAAATTTGGCGTCTCTAGCTCTTCTAGTTGCTGAGTTCGATCGATTCATACACGGAGATTTATCACAAAACTAATATATCCCTGTCCAGGGTATCAAAAGTAAAGAAAGAAAAAAGTCAGATGAACTCAACAGACAGACGGACAGACAGACGGACAGACAGACGGATGGACGGGCTTGTTTACATTTTATTTTACTATGTAAATATGAGGCCAGTCGCAGTTTTAAATACAGACAAATAATAAAAATAAGAATGTAAATAAACGATGATGCGTTTTATTATTAAATGCAGTCGCATAAATATTTAAGCCAAGCGAAACTGGCGACAAAAACGCGGCAGTTAAATCAAAAATTAATGTCTTGATGCGGCAAGTGGAGTAGTAGCGAGTTATGGTGGTCGATGGAGTGGGGACGGGGACGGGGGAGGGGAACGGAAGCTGATATGTCATGTGCATTCATAAATCATTTCACAAAATTGAACTGGCCAAGTCACCAAGGGCGCCGCAAACCCAAGCGAATCACTCGGTTAAAGTGTATTTACAGCAAAGTCACCTAAGGAAAGCAAGTGAAAGCATATCAACTGTCGCATTGATATACCCTATGCAGTGTGCTTCAACATGGCCTTTAGGATTTGTGTGTGATTATAGTATTTTATTGATAGTTTAGTCCAAACTTTGCCTTATTTAAGTCTTACTACTCTAACTTGTCCTCCATTGTCAGTTTAAGTCAGTTTCCATTAATTTGATCCTGCTTCTTCCAGTTCTATTCGCTGCTTATTGTCATCGTTTTATACTTTAGTTATCTACAACATGTTTAGCTCTTTGATTGAGTAGCTCTTTGATAAGAAGGCATAATTCTATTTAAATTCCTCTCCATTGTCAATTTATCTTGTATTACTTCAACTCGTTACTTTACTGCAACTCTATTTAGTTACTTGCTTAGTTATTTATTTGTTTAATTTATGATTTTAATTATTTATTCATTTAGTTTATATAGTATTTCTTTTTATATTATTCATTTATTATATTATTATACCCTGCACAGAGATATATTAGTTTTATTTAGTTTTATTTATTTTAGCAACTATAAGACCTAGAGACACCAAGTTTGACAGGAAGGTTTCTGTAAATCCTCTCCAGATCGAGTTTATGTTAGATCACCCCCTCCCTATCAAATTAAGACCACATATCTCAACGTAGCTGCTTTTAACTGAACAGTTGCTTAAATAATACTGTAGAGAAGGAATACTGAAAGTTTCATCAAGTTCGCTCTATAAATAAGAAAGATAATCAGAAAATAAAGCAAATTGAACTGCTTGCGCTTTTTCGTTGCATCCAGCACATGTATGCGAGTGATGTAGCACTCAGCTTTGGCGCGCAAACGAGCTTAATGAAACTGAACTGATTGCTCAGCTCAAATTGCGTTCGATTTGAGGAATTGCCACTGAAAATATATTGTTATCGTTATCTATATGATTTTGGGAATTAGCTTTCAGTTTAGAACTAAAAACTCTGAAAATACTTTTGCTAGAGAGAACTATACAGGGTATTATACTGTCACGTGCGCTCTTCTTTCGTAATTTCATTAATTT
Source organism: Drosophila macrospina (assembly GCA_035042075.1). Lineage (NCBI taxonomy): Eukaryota > Metazoa > Arthropoda > Insecta > Diptera > Drosophilidae > Drosophila > Drosophila macrospina. Next base: position 596,909 of record JAWNLW010000455.1, on the reverse strand, counting down.
CTTACTTGAACTTGAACATGGAGGTTCAGTTTAAGTCGCTTTTATAGTGTAATATAACTAAGATTAGTAAAAGACTGATAAAACAAATAAGTCTTAACAATCCCTTGTGTAAATTGACTGCTTGAAAAGCCAAACTGCAACACATAGGCTATATACCCGGCGTTGAAGTATTGAATGAGACAATTGTGAAAGATGGCAACGAAATGAAACGAAATGTAACAATTCAAGCGCAATGAAAATGTGGCCATGTTATGACAACGACAGCAACAGCAGCAGCAGCAGCAGCAACTACAATAACAGTAATAAAAGCAACAATAATAACAACAACAACAGCAACAACAACAAGAACAATAACAACAAAGATGCGTAGAGTGGCCATAAAATAGCAACATCAATGCAACGCGTTCATTTGTATACACAACTGACCGGAATACAGTGCTATTAATAATAAATGTAGCAATGGTAACATACACACAGCACACACGCACACACACACACACACACACATACACAACGCAACACACACGCAGTGACATACAGAAACAGTCAAATGAACTTTGCAAACCGAAAATCCCAATGAAACAACAACAATGAACAACGTAGAAAGGAGAAGAGAGAGGGGAGGGAACTGAGAGAGCGAACTGCAATGCGTATGACATTGTTGTTGTTCGTCTTCTTGTTGTTGTTGTTGTTCCGCGTAGTCTGGCCTACAACATTGTAAAGCCCACGCAACAACAAATGAACATGAGAGTGCCATAATAATAATAAATGCCATAATCCCCTGAATCGCGCGCGCCTCTGCGTTAGCCAGCCCAGCTCCCTCTGCAGGCAGCAGCCCCCCCCCCCTTTGCCGCATGGTTTTACAATTTTTATTTTCAATTTTCATTGTTTCATCTGCAGCAACAACTATAACAACAACAACTATAACAACAATAACAATGGCAAAGCGGCGCGTCAAGTGAATTAAGCGATTTTTAAAGCTTCACGCTAAATGAAATTTGAATTGCCATTTTCTGGAAATTGGAAAAGTGGAAAGTGTTCACTTGTGTGTGCAAATTAAATTACGCAAATCAAATAAATGTAATATATATCCCTGAAGCACAAATAACAACAGCAACAACAACAAATAAATACAAATAAAAACAAAACAAAACAATAAAAAAAAGCAAAAGTGGGAAATGCCTGAAAAATCAAAGTAAAACGGCGAAAATTCAAATGCAAATGAATGTGGAAAACGCGCTGAAAAACTAAACACAATTCTAACTGCGACAAAGTGTAATTAAAATAATCAAAGTGTGTGTGTGTGTTTGCCTGTGTGTGTATAGATTATAAATTCTGATTAAAGCACACACTACAAAATGTTTATCATTACGGTAATTAAACTTTTGCTAATTGCGCTCAACATTTTTCCGAGCCGTTTCACAAATCGACGGGTCATGTTTCTCATCTACATGACGAACTTAGTGACGCATGGTAAGATATTTAAATTAATTTACAATTTTTATGTATACTAATGACAATTTAAGTTTTAAAGTTACTTAACAAAATGTAGAATAAAGAAATTATATATAATATATTTAAAAAAAAAAACAATATATATATATATATATATATATATATATATATATATAAGAAAAATAATATATATTTCAATGTATATATATAAAAAATAAGCTATATTTAAATATATGTTAAAGTCAGTGGTGCAAGCACGACAGCGTCATACCCTGTGCAGTCTCTTAAATTAGGTATTTTGATTCTAATTGAAGTAACTGACTAATTACACTTATATTGCATATGAATGCTTTGTTTGCTCAGCAGCAAGCTGTTGCATATGTAGAGATACTTGCTCACAAGCTGAGTGCTACGTCACTTCATTTACATATGCATGTATCGCAGTCATTCGCTGTCTCGCTTGCACACATGTGAGGGCCGCAAAGAGCAAGCATTTCTTTTGAGTTTAACTTTCTTATTTACAGAACGATCTTTATGAAACTTTCAGCATTGCTTCTATATGATATTATTTAAGCAGCTGTTAAGTTAAAGATGTCTACGCTGAGAAATGTGGCTCTAAGGATGAGGGAAATATCGAAAATCTAATACAAACTCCATCTGAAGAGCGTATACAGGAACTTTCTTGCCAAATTGAGTCTGTAGCTCTTATAGTTGCTGCGACAGACAGATCTGGCTCAATCGACTTGGCTGTTCATGCTGATCAAGAATATATTAGGTCGTAGATGCCTCCTGCTGCCTGTTACATACATTTCTTATAGCAACTTATTTTTTAAAGCTCCAATTCAAACAAAATTTCAGCATAAAATCTGTTATACTTCTGATAATCTGTAATTTCAGAAGTTAGCTCAGCATATCAGTAAAGTTTTACCTACAACACTTTCTTATCAAAAACATACTGTCCTACAACTGTTATACACATGCTAAAGCATTGACTTCTGTATAAGCTTTGTTAACTAAGCTGATATACTTATGCTAACTAGTTTCCCCTACACTTATTAAAAACAAACAGTCCTACAACTGTTATACTGATGGGAAATCTTTGACTTTTGTGTTAACTAGGCTCATATACTTCTGCTACTCTGTAATTTCATAAGTTAGGCCAGCATATCAGTTAACTAGTTTCTTCTACACTTTCTAATCAAATGCAAACTGTCCTACAATTGTTATACACACGCTGAACCCTTGACTTCTATGTTAACTAATGCAAGCTTTGTAAACTAAGCTTCAACTAGAGTTTGTCGTGTAGTTGCAAACATTTATTCTATGCATAAATAAAAAAATTATTAAAAATTGATAAGTTTAGGCAACCTATAAGCAATATTTGAGGAAGTTTCTCATTTCTTCAACATCTTCAACACAATTTAGATTAGAGATTAAGATTGGCCAACATTTGCGCAGCTCATCTATTTGCATATTCAAGTGAAACTTTAACGTTTTCCACGCCAGCAACTAACTAATTGTAGTTTCACTTGAGCAGTTGCTTTAAAATCTGAGGAAAATTCAACGCTCCGTTGTTGTTGCTGAACAAAGGATTGCAGACAGTTGGGTGGTTGTGGGAAAGGGGAGTGCGGCGAGTGCGGGGTGCTGGGTGTAGAGTGTTGGGTGTCGAAACTGTTGAGAGTCGCGTCATAATTTAATTAGTAAAATGAGACCTCAAATTGCCGGGCGACGACGATGCTGGCTTGCATTCAATTTCAATGCCAGCTCTGCTGTATCCGCATCCGTAACCGTGTCGTTGCTCTGTGTGTGTGTGTCTGTGTGTGCGTGTGTGTGTATGTGTGTATGTGTAGATGTTGCTGCTGGTCGAAATGTAGTCGTGAGACAAGTGCGGCAGGTGCGTCGTGTATTGGTATGCGGGACACCAACACTGCGTGTTGCAGATAACAAGACTCCACCGCTGCCCCCTTCCTCTGCACGCTCCCCCTCCTCTCCGCGCTCCTACCACTTGCAGTTTGCCTGCAACACATTGCCAAATAGCTGTGGCAGCCACTGCGCCTCGTGTTTTGCTTTTGTGCAACATTTCCGCGGCACAAAATGAATGCATAGAAAAAAACAAAAGTGCCATTGCCAGCAGCAACAACAACAAATACAGCAACAACAACAACAGCAGCAACAACAACTACAGCAACAACAGCAACAACAACTACACCAAGGACGTCCGCAAATGCCTCAACAGTCTGCGGTTGTCGACTGCGGCAACAGCTCTCTCTCTCTGTCTCTGTTTCTGCCTCTGCCTCTGTCTCTTTCTCTCTCTCTTTCTCTGTCTCTGTCTCCCTGGCTCTCTGCCGCTCCGTCTCACTGGCTCTCCAGCTGCCGGCTAGATAAAAAATTGCTTTGTTAAATTATTTCATAATGACACTAACGCTGCTGTTGATTATATTTCGCCTGCGGGTCATGCACATCCGGCAAGCAGCAACAGCAGCAGCAGTTGCAACTGCAACTTCTCATTTAAATATGCTTTGCCATAAATTATATCGGTTTCTCTAGCAGCTTTGACGCGCGCTTGTTCTATGCAGATTTAGAAATGCATTTATACATACATTTATTTGAGTTTAATATATTTTTCATTAATATAAATATAACAAATTAATCTTTGCTAATCAACGCCGTTAAATGCTGCGCTTATTGATTTATTTTTGCAAGAAATCAAATGATATGTTAGAGTGAGTTAGAGTGAGCCTTGCTTATGTGTGTTTTACCTGTAGTATAAACTGAGCATAAAACAATATCGGTTATTATTTGATAAATTCACTTCGTTTGCATTAAAGTATTCTCTAAATTTATTTACAATTGCTGTGGAATTTTATTGAACAAATTTATCAATTGCTCAGCAAACTGCTTATTATTTCAACAATTATTTTCTCCACGAGTCTTACACTTAAAAACAATTAAATATACTTTTAATTTCAGTTATAAAACTAATATCGATATAGGCAAATCAATTTAAATATTTCCCGCGCTTAAAAGTATGCTACACTTTTTAGCATATCTCACTTTTCAGTTGCCCAAAGAAATAAGCTACAAATTGATGACTGCATTATATTTTTAAATTGTTTAATTAAAATAAAATCAATAAATAGAAAATAAATAAAAATAAAAATAAAAGAAATAAAAATAAAATAAAATAAAAGAAATAAAAATAAAACCAATAAATAAAATAAAATAAATTAATTAAAATAAAATAAATAATAATGAAGTAAAATATATAAAAATAAAATAAATAAAAATAAAGTATAAATGAAATAAATAAATAATAAAAACGTAAATTATAAAACTAATATCATTAAATGCAAAACCATTAAAATAATTCCCGCGCTTAAAAGTATGCTACACTTTTTAGCATAACTCACTTTGCAGTTGCCCAAAGAAAAAGGTTGATGTCCTAATCTGTTCTCATCTCTTTCTTTAGCTCTTATAGAGTACAACGAACTGCGACTAGTCGCCTAGCCTTTTGTAGCTTATTATTTAGGTGCTTGTTGTAGTGGTGCTTGGTGCTCATTAACTAACCGACTTGTTTATGCCCGTCTTTATTCACAGTTATGATGGATGAGCCACGCTTTGCACAGCCCATACCAAATGTCACCGTTGCCGTTGGCCGTGATGCGAATCTGCCCTGTGTGGTCGAGCATTTGGGTGGCTATAAGGTGAGTCACACTGTATAGCTGTCTAGTTGTGTTGTTGGTGGATGGGTGGGTGGAGCAGGGGGGTCAATGGATAAGAGGGAATTGTCATAAATCGTGTGTACTGTGAATGTCGACATTATTCAATGGAGTTTCAAGCTGGCGACACTGTCTAAAATCAATTTTGTGAATTGCACACAGACAGCCATTGGCTCTCTCTATCGCTCCCTCTCTCTCTCCTCTCCCCCTCTCTGTGTGTGAGTTGAATTGACAGCCATAGATAAAAGCAGACGTGATGTTGTGCCTATGACAAGTTGTGGCCTGTAGGCCACAGTGACAAGAGAGCTGCCGCATTCGGAAGCCAGGGGAAATTGATAGACTCTGAGACCGATAAAGACAAGACAAGCAAAGTAATAATTTGTATAACTGTTTGCACTTTAAAGCTTTAAACCACACAAACTCTGGCAACTCTGGCAACTCGGGCAACTCTTAATGCCAGCAATGTGACTAGAAAATCACTTATCATTTATCTCAGTTGGCTGGCTTTGCGCGCTCATAACAAATCACAAATATTTACTCACCATATCAACTTCATATAGAAGAACGACTCCTTGTCGTTGTCACTGCGAACAGAGTCCGCTTATTGGACTTTCATCAACATTGTTGAGAGAGAATGCTGAAGCGAGTGGTGAGGAGTGAGATGCGAGCTATTGTTGGTAGCTGAAAACGAGAAACTCATTGCTGTCACTGGGCAGCAAAGTAAATTTGAAAAGTTTGCTGCAGAAAATCCACTGTCCAGGCAGGACATGCCCCGTCCATGTCCATGTCCATGTCCTTATGTCACACGCAATGTAAGCAAACGAAGCCCCAGAAAGAAAGTATGCTTGCGTCTCTAGCAGGCAAACAAGTAAGGAAAAGAAAAGAGAAATGAGAAGAAAGTGTATTAGAAAAGCGGAAACAGCTGTCAACTTGGCTTTTTCTTCGGCTTCATTTATAACAGCAGCGTACGTGTGTGTGTGTGTGTGTGCGTGTGTGTGTGTGCACATATGACCCTAGTTTCTATATTAAAAATCATTTTGCCTGTACATTTGGCAGGTGGCCTGGATACACATAGATCGCCAGATGATACTCACCATACATCGTCATGTTATCTCGCGCATACCACGGTACAGTATTACCTACACGGACAACACGTGGCTGCTGCACGTGAATCAGGCGCATCAGGATGATCGCGGCTATTACATGTGCCAGGTGAACACCAATCCCATGATTAGCCAGGTTGGCTATCTGCAGGTGGTCGGTAAGTGAAACCCCCAACCGCATTCCATTCCATTTGATGAACTCTTGCCCCCTTCACTTTCTCTTCTCTCCACCCTACACAGTGCCACCCAATATACTGGACATCGAGAGCACCCCATCTTCGGTGGCGGTGCGTGAAAACCAAAACATCAACATGACTTGTCGCGCCGATGGTTTCCCAACGCCCAAAATCATTTGGCGTCGGGAGGATGGTGAGGAAATTGCTGTAGAGAAGAAGAAGAAAGGTATGTGGAGAATAGAGTGTGGGGGGAACCTAAGCATGGGGGGTCGCTTCAATAGTTCTAGAGTATAGCAAACTCAGCTGCTGTGTATGACGATCAAACTGCAAACAAATGTTGCTTAAATTATAAAATAAATAATATTATTTTACTTACTTTTAAAATAAAAAATTAATACTTTAGATCATGTACTTTTTATAAATTTTTATTAAAAGTTTTTTTTATTAATATTAATTGCATAATAAAAAATATTGAAAGAATTAGAAATTTTAAATATTATTTAAAACGTTTTATTAACAATTTTATTTATTTTATTTACAAATTTATATTTATATTTTTTTTATATAAATGTTGAATAAATTTTAGTATTCTTGAAAGTTAAACTGAAATTTTGTAATTATTTTTATTTTAATAACATTTCATTCAAAAATTTGTCTTTTTTAAATTAAAGTGAATATTGAAACAATTAGAAATTTAAAATATCCAGCGTTTAATTAATAATTTCTTTATTTTTTTATAATTATATATTATTTATATATTTATATTATATATATTAATATTATATATATTTTGTTTTTTAGTTGTTGGAAAAGTTTAATTTAAAACTTTAAATATTAAATCTAAATATTTACAACTCTTATTATTATAGCTCTAAATTTTAAATATTTGATTAACAATATATAAAAATACATGAATTTTTTTATAATTATATTATTTATATATTAATATTATATATATTTTATTTTTTAATTGTTGGATAATATTAAAAATTTTAAATATAAAAACTAAATATATATAACTCTTATTATTATTGCTCTACATCTTAAATATTATTTAAATTTCTCATTTCATTAGTTAAATTTAAATAAATAGCTTATAAAATAAGAAACATACAGCAGCTGAAAGCAAGCAACTTTTGAAGCAGCCCTCGTACGTGTAGTTTGCCCATTTGACGCTTTCTGTTGTCTCATTGAAAATTCTCTATGCTCTGCACGTTTATTTCCATGGTGCGGACACTTCCTTCCGGCAAACATCAACCGTAACACACGCGCACACACACACACACACACACACTCGCACACACACACACACACTCGCACACACACACACACAGTGCTAGTGTATGATGGCGATGTGCTGCCGCTGACCAAAGTGAGCCGCAACGAGATGGGCGCCTATCTGTGCATAGCCACCAATGGAGTGCCGCCCTCAGTGTCCAAGCGGATCATATTGGATGTGGAATGTAAGTAGAATCAAAAGCCAAAGGACTCTTTTAAGTGCCAGGACTAAACTAACTAGCAAAGCGATGCACAACCCAAACCAAGTCCAATCCCAATCCCAAACCCAAACTCAATCCCAACCCAACACAACCCAAACTCATCTCGACTCGTCTCGCCTCGTCTCTGCTCGCCTCAAAGGATATGTATGAGCGAGTTGGTCACATTATTATGGCCATGGCTGTAACACGCGCGTGCACTTAACGAGCACAACGACAACAGCGTTGAGCACAGACGTTAGCGGGGTGGGACTACAGGGTATACAGGGTATATATATATATATATATATCTATGCGGCAATTCATCCATCTATAGAACTATACATAGAGCGTACCTGCTGCTCATCAATTTAACTGCATACCCCTGAACTGCGTTACCCCCTCTCTCTCCCTCTCTCTCTCTCTCTCTCTCTCTATCCCCCTCCCCCCAAGCCCATCACTCCGCAGCGTGACAAACGCAGAGATCCTGGTCGTGGTGCTGGCTAATGCAGCTGATATACTGCTGCGACTGGGCTATATAGCGCTGTAGATGTATGTGCATATATATCTAAATATATGTATGTGTGTATGTATGTGTGTATGTAGTGTGTGTGTGTGTGTGTGTGTCTGTTTGTGTGGCTGTTGCACGCCGTTTACCCAAGTAAACGCTTGTTAATCCTAACGAGTTTCTACGCTTGCTGCTCCTCTTCTCCCCCTTCTCTTCTCCTCATCTCTTCTCCCCTTCTCTTCTCCCCTTCTCTTCTCCCCCTCTCCGCACATTGACAATAATTCACGTCACGTACCTGCAATAAAGTCACTTGCCGGCATTGCACGTATGACTTTGACGGTGTTCCCGCTACCTCTACCTCTATCTGCCGCCCTGCCCGCCACTCTCTCCGTTTTTTTCTATTTTATTATGAACGGTTTTGTGCGTGCACATCATAGGTAGTGTGTTGGCGTGTGGGGGAGGAGGGGAAAGAGCAGAGGGAGTCGTAGCATCAGCGGGTGGATTGTGAGTTGGCCATATTAGCAGCACAGGTAGGCATTGTTGGAGCGCGTTTAAATCCAACTACCCCCTGCTTCAACCTCCCCCTCTATCTCTCTCACACACCCACACACACACACACACTCACACACACACACAACAAGCCCTGCGCGCTGTTTCAATTTCGTGTTCAGTGAAAAACTGGCGCAAACTATTGAAAATGAGAAAACTGTTTGAAAAGGCATTGGCAAGACAAAGGGACAGAGTGGAGGGGAGTTGGCGGGTAGGCGGGGCAACGCTGTGCGGATTGATAAGGCAAGCGTTCGTTGACAATGTCGAAGAAGCTTTTGCAATTAAATTGATAGAAATGCATATAAATCGCAGCTTATAAATTGTGCGTTGTCAAAGCGCTTGAATTTATTATTAATATTTTAGGAATTTCAATTAAATAACTTGCAAAATTACTGCCTGGAAAAGTGTCGGAAAAGCAGCAACAAAACTGCATACAAAGTGACAAGTTTTGGCTTTAAATTGAAACTGTTTTATTTGCCAAGAACTGCAAGGTCTCTAAAGAAACTTGTGTATAGAATGGCTTGCAAATTTAATAATTTAAATTATTCAATTAATTAAATTGTTGCATTTTGTGGAAAATGTAGAAAATCTATAGGAAAATTCTATAAATAGAGTTGAGTTGGCCAAGTATTTGCTTAAACAGTTTTCTATAGAAATGTTTAAGATAAACAATTAAATAAAGTTACGAAAGAGCGCAACAGTTTAATACCCTGTACAGTGCTCTCTAGCAAAATTATTTTCAGAATTATTACTACTAAACTGAATATATCATATAGACGATGATTACTATAGGTTTTTAGGGGCAATTGCTCAAATCGAATGCAATTTAAGCTGAGCAATCAGTGCAGCTTCATTAAGCTTGCTTGCGCGCCAAAGCTGAGTGCTACATCACTCGCACACATGTGCTGGCCGCAATGAACAAAGCGCAAGCAGTTCAATTTGCTTTCTTTTCTGATTATCTTTCTTATTTATAGAGCGAACTTGATGAAACTTTCAGCATTGCTGCTCTATTGTATTCTTTAAGCAACTGTTAAGATAGAAGTATCTACGTTAAGAAATGTGGCCATAATTGGTTCTTTACGATTTGCGGGGGAATAGAAGAATAGGAGATATACAGAAATATTCCTGCCTAATTTGGTGTCTCCAGCTCTTATAATCCCAGAGATCGACGCTAATATATCTCCTATTCCAGGGTATAAAAACCTAAAAACTAATCAATTTTGATCACTTTCAATGAATAAAGTTAACGCGTTGATGGAAATTGTTCTGCAAATTTTAGAAAATCTCAAATAGTTTTCTTTTTCAATGATTTCTTTGCAAATTCCAAATTGCAGCTTTGCCTGTTATTCCCAACTTGTTTGCATTGCCTTGAAAACTTGAATATATTTGAAGAGAACATTCAACTCGTTACACGATATTGACAGAGCATTGGCAAAACTTTGTATGCTGCTCTCTGTGTCTCAATGTCTCAATGTCTCGATGTCTCTGTGTCGCTGTGTCTCTGCTATGATGTAATAATCCCAAAAACCCACAGCACGTACTTCCTCTGCTAAACTTTACATTTCTTTTCGGTTCATTTTGTTGTTGTTGTTTCAAGAACTCGGCCTGTTAACGTGTGTGTGTGTGTGTGTGTGGCAGCCATGTCTCGCATAAGTTTTTCAGCTTTGTCATTGCACTTTCATTTTAAGCTTGTCACAGACAGACGCACAGACAGACAGACAGAGAGACAGACACACATTGAACATACGTAATGTTGCAGCTTATGCGTACTTGGGGCAAACGCTTAAAATGCAATGCCACCTTGCCACACACACACACAGAAACATATATATCCATATATATTTATATATATATATATATATCTAGTATTTTCCCTGTGGTATCATTTACTTTACTAACATTTATACTCTTCTCTCTCTCTCTCACTCACTTACACACTCTCTCGCCTTCTCTCTCTAGTCTCGCCAATGATTTGGGTGCCGAATCAACTTGTTGGCGCACCAGCTGGCACAGATGTAACCATCGATTGCCACACGGAGGCGCATCCCAAGTGAGTTTGCCATTTTTTTTGTAATTTTAAGCGCATCTATCCCTCTCTCCCTCTCTCTCTCTCTCTCTCTCTCTCTGTTCGTCTGCTGTCATTAATGTGATGAAATGTGCTGTTGCTTGTGTTGTCTTTCGCAGAGCCATCATCTATTGGGTGTACAACTCGGTCATGGTGTTGCCGAGCAAGAAGTATAAAACCGACTACACGGAGAACTCATATCGGTAAGTTGAATGCACTCCCAATCCTTATCCCCCTCACTCCCCTATCTACCCACCACTCTTTGCGATATGCCAAAAACATTGTTGTTAAATATTTATTATGCATTTGCACTTGCCAAACAACCTGGCAGCTGAGTCGTGTTCCAGAAATCGGTTTCGCTTACCTTTCGAATTACTTGAGTTATTTGTTGGCATTTTTAAATATTTATTTATTTATAATTTGTTAAAATTTGCAATTTTTGTATATGTTTACAATTTTTATTTGTTTATAATTTATATACAATTATACTTCATAAATATTTACAATTGAAACAATTAAATATATTTATAATTTTTATATATTTACAATTTATATATATTTATAATTTATATTGATTAACAATTTATATATGTTTATAATTTATATTGATTTACAATTTATATATATTTATAATTCATGTTTATATTTATATTATTTTCAAAATATAAATTATAAATTGCGTTTGCTAACTACAACAACGAGTTGTGTAAAATTGAAATTTAGGTTTAAATTTTAAGTTAATATAAATATTTTAATATTTGAGAAACTAAAAAAAGCAATTAATAATGAGAAATAAATTGCAATTCCTTATTTATTTACATAATTATATAATAAATCATGCAGTTTTAATATTCAAGCGAAATATAATAATTTCTATATTATTTATTATTATTGAATTTTGTTTTAAAAATCTAGTTTATTACTTAACTAGAGTTTAATTTTGTTTATAAGCAAAGATTAACATTTTATAGAGCCAAGTTAAGCTTTGATTTATGTTCTTTATAAGTTCTAAAAGAATATACGTTTGCTGAAGCATTTAATACATTTTTTTATTTGAATGTATTTTATACTTAAATATTTATAAATATACAAAGAAATTGTAAATAATTTGTAAAAGAAAGTTGAGCTTTGATTGAAGTTTCAGCTGAGTATTAAAAGCCAAAACTTTTGCTGAAAACTTGTAATAATTTCTTAGCCTTATCTCATTGAATTCTATTTAATATTCAACTATTTATGAATAGTAAAGAAAATTTAAATAATATGTAAAGCTAAATTAAGCTTTAAATTAAGTTTCTTTTGATTATTTAAAGCAAATCAGCATATTAACCATTTCTTTATCGCGTCTCATTTGAATCTTTTTAATATTAAACTATTTAAGAAGACTAAAAGAAAAATTAAAAGTCACATTACTTTATCTTCTTTTACTGTGTATCTATTTTAGTTGAAAATATTTATAATTTATATAAAAAAAAAGATTAATAATTTAGAGAGCCAACTGAAGCTCTCATTTAAGTATCTTCTAAATTCTAAAAGTGAAAATGTTTGCAGTAATATTTTAACCATTTCTTTATCTCATCTCATTTGAATCGATTTAATATTAAACTATTTAAGAAGACAAAAATAAAATTTAAGAATTCCATTCTTTCACTCTGTATCTTGTTTAGTTTATAATATCTATAATTTCTATAAGAAGAGTTGAATAATTTCTAAATCCAACTTACACTGTGCCTTGAGTTCCTTCTAAATTCCAAAAGCGATAACCTTTGCTGGAACATCCCTGCCATATCTATATCTGATCTTATTTGAATCTATTTAATACTTAAACATTTATGAATACTCAACGTATATGTAAATAATTTTAAGATCTAACATTAGTTGCCTTAAGTTCCTTCTAAATTCGATAAGCGAAAACGCTTGCTGGAACATCCTGGGCATTGCTTTTAACTCGTCTCATTTGAAACACTCTGCATCTGTATCTATTCCGCACAGCGCTCACATGAAACTGACGATAAGGAACCTGCAATATGGTGACTTTGGCAACTATCGATGCATCTCAAAGAATTCGCTGGGGGAAACGGAAGGCTCCATACGTGTTTATGGTAAGTGCATTTGTATTGGTAGCTTAAGTGCACTAGTTGCAGCAAACAGATACACAAACACACACACTCACACACACACACATGCATAGCTATGAGCAATGCAATATCGAGCGCCCTTTGTGCCACAATTTTGCCAAAAGCTTTTACCTATGTGCCGCTCCAGCGCGCCCACAAGCAGCCCAACCGAATCTAGATAAGGGGGGAGGTGGGGCAAGAGTGAATGCCATGGAGCCATGTCTAGCTGGGAGAGAGCGACTCCTACGATATGTGCACTGTGCTCTGAAGCGTAAAACTAAACGAGCGGCCACCAACGAAGCTGAACTGCATTTCCCTCTCGCTCACTCTCTCTCTCTCTCTGTCTCTATCTCTAGCTCTAACTATGATTCTGATTCTGATGCTGACTTCGTCTAGGTTTCAGTTGGCATTTCACATAGAGATACACTCACTATAAATGTAAACGTAAACGTAAACGTTAACGTTAAGGTTAACGTAAACGTAAACCTAAAATAGAGTTGCATTCCAAAATTGTTTGACTTTGTATCGCTTTGCTGGCTGCCCCACACGTCCCATGTCCTTCACTACGTTGGCCTCATCATCTCATCTGGTTTTCCCTTTCTATTTTTGTGAATTTCTACTTATATTTGATATGCACTCAATAGTATAGTTTTCCAAATGCCTTTGCCTAGCCTCTGTCTAAATGCACAACTTTGCCATTGCCGAAAACTGTGAAAGGTCGTTCGTGTTTTGTTTGCGACCTCAGAAGGTCGTGTTGGAAAGTGTTTTCCCTGTGTATTTGCCTGTTCGACAAATTTCCTTATTTTTACAGTTAGCTGACTTTGTGTGTTAGCAAATCAGATGTTTAAGAAACTCGTTGCGAAAACAACTTGATTTTTCTTGGGGAAATTGAAAAAACTGTAGCATACTTTTCAGCGTTTGATGTAAAAAGGGAATTATTAACATTTTGGTTTAAAATTGCGCTGTTTTATGAATTTTACAAAATCTATATTAATTATTGTTTATTATTATTGAAATATATATTATATTTAACTATTTGCTTTCCTCTTTTGGGGGTTATATTCTGAGAAAAGAAGCGCTCAATTCTTTTGCTTTTATTTTGCATAAAAACTACAAAATATACTTCCATTTTTGCTTTTAAAACTTGTTATTATATAGAATTGTTTATTATTAATTAACAATAAATTAAATTTAACTATTTTCTTTCCGCTTTTGGGGGTAATATTTTGAATAATCAACACTCAATTCTCTAGCTTTTATCTGGCTTCTAGATATATTTAAACTGACACTTTTATTATTTAATAATGCGGATTATTGTTTATTTATTTTGATTTATTTATAGTATTTTAACTGCCTTTTATTTTTTATCATTAAATTTATTTAAAAAATAGTAAAACTTAAAGATTTTCTTTCTTCTTTTGATGCTGCAAATTTCCCACTTAATTCACATAAATCAAACCTGCAAAATATAATTAAATTGCCACTAGTATTGTTTTAACTGCACTTTGATTGTGGATCAGCTTATCAATCAATCCAGCAGTCAGTCAATCAATCAATCATTCATCTCAACTACGCACAGAGTTTAATGCATATTTATAAATTTTGTAGCATACTTTGCAGCGCAATTGCAATTTCCTTTTTTGTGCGTCAACTTGTTGACTTGTTGACCCACATTTGGCTCGTAAATTATAATGTGGCTAATCAAGAGAAAGCCAGTCCAAGGCTGAGTTGCTTAAGTTGCATGCAACTTGACCGCTGTGGCAACGACTGCGAACAGTTGGCGGCAACATGAGGCGACCTTTTCAATATGAAACCACTTGACATAGAAAACCAAGCAAAGAGCAGCCAGTGTGCGTGTGTGTGTGTGTGTGTGTGTGTGTATAAAAAGTGAAATTAAAAACTCATTTGGTTTATTTTACGATAATTAATTATGCGCTGGTTATTCGATTTCACGTTGTTTGTTTGTTTGTTTCGTTGCAGAAATACCTTTGCCATCAACACCATCCAAGCAAGTAACGCACACCACCGTCGAGTCCAGGGAGAGTAAGTATAGTATCAGACAAGCTGATGGCACACTGATATGTGTGTTAAAGGTGCACAAAGAGTTGCAGATAGATAGAGATAGTGATAGTGAAAGAGAGAGAGAGAGAAGAGAGGAGAGATGTTGCGAGAAGCGAGCGTTGCATAAACTGTGAAAGTCACACCGACAAACCCGACACTTACTCACACTCACTGGGCTCCCAGGATACAGGCGAGCCACAAACAAAACTGCAAAAGTAGCAGCTAAGCCAGACACAGAGCCGCAAGCAACAACAGCACACAGAGAGAGAGAGAGGGAGGGGGACTATGAAAGAGGAACACACGCCCACAAAAAGAGATAAAGTAAAGCAAAGCACTTTTGACTATTTCAACGTGGGGCTTTTCGCAACTCAAGTCGAGCAGAAAAGTACACATACTTTCAAGTTGTGTCGCTCTGCGAGTCTCTGCATGTGTGTGTGTGTGTGTGTGTGTGTCTGTGTGCCTGGCTTCAAGTCCAGGGCAAAGCAATATGCTGCGGATTATGCTGCAAGGGGATTTTCGGGGGCATTAGGTTGGAAACACATTTGAAACACTGCCGCTGCCAGCAGCAGCAACAACAACAACAGCTATAGAAACACTAACAACAACAAGAACAACTTCAATGAAAGAAAGGACCAAACATATTTTATTTAAAGTGAGTGGCGCGGCGAGTTTCCCTTGCAACGTAACGTGAACGTAATCCTCGCCGAAGCAACAAAAGGATATATGTGTGCTATCTCCACATATATATTATATATATATATATCTATCTCCATCTATCTCCCTCTCCCTTTGTGTGTATTTGTGTGGTAAATTTTTGTATTGCTGCCAAGTGGCTGGCACAAGATTTCCACACAATTTAACTTGAGAACGATGTCAGCAAAGGTTGCCAGCGAACCGAGCAAAGCACAACAACACAAAGAGACAGAGAGAGAACAAGTTGCTTGTGGCTAGAGCTGAACTCGCTGCTTATTGAGTTATTAGCTGCATTATAAACAAGTCAAAACAAAACAGTTAACAATCAGTCGAGCTCCACAAATCTCTAGGATTTGCCTGACAATTGCCTTTTGTAGCGAAATCTAAATAAATTGTTGGCGTTTCTCAGTCTCTGAGAGAAATACAATTTCAAGGCTGACCATCAAATTTATTTATAGTTGCGCACTTAATTAGTAATTTTAATTGAAATTTTATGCAGCAAATTAAATTAATTCATTTAACATGTTCTTTATGTCCTTTTATTATTAATGTAATTTCATTAAATTAAATTAATTCCTTTAGGCAATGATAGCTTAAAGTGCTTCAGTAATTGAATTATTTTGTTTAATATTTTATGCAAACAAATAAATTAATTTAAAATGCATTTTAGTTGTTCTTACAGAACTTAACAAATTATTTAACTTATTATTTATTACAATTTATTCAAATCTATTGTTTTTAAGTTGATTTATTATTAAATAAAAATATTAATTTAAAGCAAAAACTTTATTAAGTTTATAAAATTTACATTTCTTTATATTTAAAGTGATTTAATTAAATTAAATTCATTAATTTATTTAAGCAACGTTAGTTTAAAGTGCTTCAGTAGATAAATTATTTTTGATTAATAAATTAATTTAAAAGTTTTTTAATTGCTCTTACAAAATTAAAAAAATATTTAATTTGTTATAGATAAATCTATTAAAATTAAATGTTTTGATTTATCATTAACTCAAATTTCAAATTTAAAACAAAAGCTTCACCATATTTATTATTAGTTTATTATAATTCTTAATATATTATTATCTTAATCTCTTAATATCTTAATATATTTATTAGAATTCTTAGTAAAATTAAATTATTTAATTTAGGCAACGATAGCTTAAAGTTTTACAGTAATTTTTACATTATATTTGAGATTTTATGCAAGCAAATATATTAATTTAAAATATTTTTAAGCGTTCTTATAAAATTAAAAACAGTTTATTTAATTTATAGAAAAATCTACATAAATTAATTGTTTTGAAATTGATTTATGTCAAAATAAAATAAACAAATGAAAACATTAATTTTAATAAATAGTTGCTATGCTTTTCAGAAGTTATTTATATAGTATTTCTTTTAATTTAATTAAAATATTAAATTTTTTAAATTAACAACGAACTCTAACTTAAATTTGCTTGAAAACTCTAGGTAAATAATGAACTTTCAGTAAGAGCAAAAATCGTTTTTAGTTTGTAATAAGTCTATAGCATGTAACTGCTTATTAATGGGGCACTCTCTTGGCTTTTAGGCAACATCATTCCCGCTCTACGCAACGATACAACGAAATCGCAACTAGCGGATGTGTATGGCATGAAAAACGATTTGTTCACTGGCAGTGGGTCGTCGCTGTCGGGCTCCGGCAGCTCATCGGCCGTCTCATCGAGCTCATCGTCATCGATGCAAACATCGCTGCTGCCGGGTGGCGCCACAGGCAACAGCCTATCGGCGCTTAGCGGCAGCAACGGCGCCGGCATGGGGGGACCGGGGAGCAAGGGCTCATTGGCGATAGGCAAAAGTATATTTCACACCGAAAGTCCACCGAATGCAAACGCAGCTGGTAAGTGGAAATCAACTGTGCACTTAACTAATCTCTAACTTTAACTTGAACATTTCTATTATTCTTCTTCTTATTGAAATATATATATTTAAATTGGGAATTGGAATTTGCAGCTGGATTTGTGCATAGGCTGAGTTGGCTGATTGCCGGCTTGAGGCTGCTCTATGCAGCGCTTTGAAATCAATAAATTTCGTTAAAGAAAAACACTCGAGAAAAGCATTTGTGAAATGCAGCCAAAGGGGGGGTACAAGCGGGTAGCTTTTAGGGGTCAGCTGCGAATAAAAAGAAGAGAAAAATAAACAAAGAAAACACAAGTAAACTGCTGCAACTAATGAAATGGATTTGTTTATAAGAAATCAATAATAATAATAATAATAATAATACTTAATTGAGTTCGCTTAGCTCCACATAGTTTGTAAATTGAACAAGAGTAAAAACATAAAAGTATTTCTTCTTTTTGTTTGTTTAACAATAACAATAAATGCTCATTCAATGTACAATATGACAACTTAAGCCTAAGTAAATACAGATATACATATATATATATATATATAAAACTTTAGTTGATTTGTATGTACAATAAAATTTAGTATAAAATTGTTGAGCTTCTCCTTTGATGTTTTGGTCGAGTGTCAGTTTTAGGGCTTTAACTATTATTTATTGAATGAAAACAAAAGCAAAGCTTTTCCTTAAGCAACAAATAACAAAGTGTAACATTGATTTGTGTTTCAATTTAGTAGTTAATTCATAACAATAAAAACTAAAGAAGAAAATACTTTGAAAAGTTTATGTTTAAGTTGGTAAAAAGTATTGCGCATATCTAAGCATAATAACAGAACCTACCATATCTTAATGTTACTTATATATCAGACACATACGACGCTATGATATATATATATATATAGATATATATAATATTTATACTTTTTATGCCGTTTACTTTTTTGTTTATTAACTTCTTTCTTTTGTTATCGCTCTGCACATGCAACACTTTTACTTGCGCCGCAGTCAACTTAATTGGGGTCAGACTTATTTAATCATATGCACAATTAAACATATGCATTAAATTATTAAAAATCTTATTACATTTTCGTATACCCTATAATTATTTTTTTGTGTCAAATGAAAGCATTCTTGAGAACAAAGGTTTTTATGTAAAACATATTTAATTCTTATGAAATTATAGCTTCTATTCACAGCCAACAAACTGCATAGAGAATTCCTCATATATTATCAATTTTTATACCCTGAACAGGTTGTATATTAGTTTTGTGCTAAATTTCCGTCTGTCTGTCTGTATGAACGAGTCGATCTCAGCACCTAAAAGAGATGGGGACAATGAATTTGGCATGGAGATTCCTGAATATCAGAGCAGCTCAAGTTTATTTCAAATATTGTATACCTTCCCCCATTCCCCCATTTACGGGCATATTTCTCAATGTAGATGCTTCTTACTTAACAGTTGCTTAAAGAATACTATAGAGCAGCAATGCTGAAAGTTTCATCAAGTTCGCTCTATAAATAACAAAGATAATCAGAAAAGAAAGCAAATTGAACTGCTTGCGCTTTGTTCGTTGCGAACAGCACATGTGTGCGAGTGCTGTAGCACTCAGCTTTGGCGTGCAAAGAAGCTTAATGAAACTGCACTGATTGCTCATCTTAAATTGAGTTCGATTTGAGGAATTATCGTCTCTATGATTTAGCAGATATTTAGATATTTTTAGTTTAGTTGTAATACCTATGAAAATACTTTCACTGTACAGGGTATTATACAGTCACGTGCGCTCGACTCTCGTATTTTTTACGTCTGCTCTTCAGTCGCATTTACAGATCATTTTGCTGCTCGCAGTCTTGTTCTGTGTGCTGCAGTGTACACTGGTCAACAGGCAAGAAGAAGAGAGAAAGATAAATGCAATTTATTTAATGAAAATGCAACGTGCGAGCTTCCGTAGCTGCCACGCCCACCAAAGTTTACAGTTGCTGCCATGTGTCGATGTTGGTCGCGGCATTAAAACGCCTTAAAAATGTCATTAATTTTTATATGCCACACTACTTTGCTTGCTTATGCCGCCCAGCAACAGAGTGTAGTTGCAAGTGATGGACTAGCAAATACTCTGTATATGCTTCTCAAAGCTGAAAGACTTTGCTTTGGGCCAAGTCAAGAGAGTGGCAGTTTTGCTCTTACTATTTGCTTATTTTCTTTGTCAGTCAGTCTGACCTACACTGCACTGCTTACAGGGTATACCAGCAGTTAAAAAAGCGGACTTGCTATAATAGTATTAATACCTTGCCTTGATTTCAGTGCGTATAAAGCGCAAATTGTTGCTTGTTTCCTTCATCGTACGCGGCTTTTGTGCGCTTTCATCAATTTTTAGACTCTGAACTAAAAGTTCACAGTCTATTAGGTTTGACGAAAGCGAAATGTGCGTAACAGGCAGAAGAAGGCGTGGCAGACCCTATAAAGTATATATATTCTTGATCAGCATCAACAGCCGAGACGATATAGCCATGTCCGTCTGACCGTCTGTCCGTCTGTCCGTCTGTATGAACACCTAGATCTCAGAGACTATAAGAGCTAGAGTAACCAAATTTGGTGACAACACGTGTATAGGTTGCACGCAGATCAAGTTTGTTTTAGATTTTTGCCACGCCCCCTGCCGCCCCCGCAAATCGAATAAAAACGTATAACTGAAGCTAACGACTTTAGATTTAATTCAGATTTGGCACATATGGAGGATGTCCCTTTCCGGACGTTTTCTGAAAATTTCAGCACGATCGGATCATAAACATAGAAGATATTAAGGAATGAATGATCACCGGGTCCATGGCACCTCTGCGGCCAAAATTGCCGCACAGGCGCGAGTTCGAATCCCACTGCTGACAATTCCAAATTACATTTTTTAATAATTATAAATTAATTACTTTTATTTTATATATACATATATTATTAATTTTGCCTTATTTGTCAGAAAATGTTAAGAATTTAAAAGAAAGCAATAACCAAATTTCGTTAGAAATTCGTATATATATATATATATATATATATATATATATGACAAATGCAAAAACTCGTGCTGTAGTTCAGAGTCTCCCACAGTCGTACCCCGACTGTAGCTGCCTGACTTGTTTGTTTCCTTTTTGTTTTTATTTTTTATTTTTTAATAAATGTACATGCTAATTATATTATTACTCATACGACGCGACGACATGTAACGTTGCAAAAGATTGAAGCGTTGTCTGCGCGAAGCGTTTGCAATTAATTTCAGCATAAAATTACGTGGCCTGCGGTCGACTGTGCTGACCCCCGCTCAGTGACACACAGTTAACATGTCCAATTTATTGGTCATAACTCATGCAGTGGCCGAAAAGGGCAGCGCAATGGCAAGGGAGAGGGAGAGAGGTAGATATATATAGACAGACAGACAGACAGACAGACGCTATCGACAGCGGCGTCGGCAAGAAAAATGGCATTAAGAGCAGAAGATATATGACACATTTGCATGTGCGAAAGAGAGCAGCAGCATGAGTGAGTGAGAGAGAGAGGGTGGCAAAGGGAGTAAGAGGGAGTAGGTGAGTGTGTGTGTGTGTGTATAAGGGTTGGGGGTTAAAGGGCTGCCAATTTGCTGTATTTATGTCAGGCCTGTTGTATATTGCTGTTCAATAATTTAAAGCTGCGCCATGCATGACAATTGGCCAGGTCAAGATGCAACAGCAACAACAACAACAGCAACAAAGGCCAACAAACATAGATAACTGAGTATCGTATGTATTGTCAAATGTAATGCACACAATTAACAATGCCACAAAAGTGAATGCATTTTATTTAAACCTTTCTTTTTTTTCTCATATTTCCGCTCGACTGCATTGTTGTTGTTGTTGTTGTTGTTGTTGTTGTGGCAGCTTTTGGTTGTTGTCGTCATGTGGCCAGGACATGCGCATGTTGACTTCCATGCACAGTCGCTTCTGTCTGTGCACAACAATGCAGCTAATTAAGTATTATAAATGCAAGCACCGAAGGCCCAAAAGAGAATCAAGCAAGAAAAGCTGCAAATTTATGGCCAATATGATGTTGGCAGCATGGCCAAAATACAACTACATATGTCCTTTCATAACCACCTTAATTTATGTGCATATGATTTTTCTTATTTAATTACTAATTAATTACATAATTATGCAAGTTTTGCACTTTTCATTTTGGCATAAATCGCATAAAATGTTAGAGTATTAAAAACTTCGACTAACAAACTGAAACTAATGTATGTAAATAAGAATTTATGAAGCTGTATATATAGTAATGCCTTTGTATGTAAATAGCGAAGCAAAAAGATAAATTTATATATATATATATAATAAAGTAAACTAATTAACTATTGCCCAAAAGTTGAATTCAATACAAAATATGTGCGCAAAAAAAAAAAAATAATAATAAATAAATAATTAGCAAGTGTTCTGGAAAATGGTAACAAGTAAATGTAATGCCTATTTAACTAAATATAAATACAAATATTTAAAATAATTGTAATTACAAATATACATAACATATATATGCAAAGTAATAAATAATTATGTTGTTTGTTGCCTGTACAACTCATAAACTTAAGGCTCAATCTCAACTCAATAATAGTATTCTAATTGTCGCAAATGTAAGCAGAGCAGAATCAATTTTCCTAATCATTTTTCTTAGTTACTTTGCAACAACAACTGGCAACTAATTGAGCGGCAAATTGCTTTCAATTAAATACTTTAAATTGCTAAATTTCAATTTTGAAATATAATTTTTCTAATATTGTTATTGTTTGCAATAATCCAAATCAAATAGAAACCCAAAAATTATGCTATTAAAATTTGTGGCTCTGCAAATAATTGCAGCGCCAAAAAATATCAATTTGCTGTAGTTTATTTAATGTATAAAACTTTTGTTTCATTTGCATAATTGTTGCTAATAAAATTTGAAATTTATAGATTTCTATTTAGACTCTGTACTAAGAGCACCTAGTCTGCTAAGTTTGGCGAGAGCGCAGTGTGCATAACAGGGAGAAAAAGGAGTTGGAGACCCTGCAAAGTATATATATACTTGATCAGCATCAGCAGTAGAGACTGTATAGCTATGTCCGTCTGTCTGTCTGTCCGTCTGCCTGTTTGTCCGTCTGTATGAACAGCTAGTTCTCAGAGACTACAATAGCTACAGTTACCAAATCGGGTGACAACACTCTTAGACTAAGTTTGTTTTATATCTTTGCCAAGTACACTGCTTTTCCCGATTAGTACAGAGTCTCGCAAAGTCGATTACGATCGACTGTAGCCAGTAATAAACACTGATCCACGGTACTACTCAGTCGCTGTCGCCTCGACTGACCGTTGGGCTTCTTTTTGTTTTTGTCAGACCGCTCAATTGCCATTGCCGCCGCTATTGTAAAATAAACAAATTAACTACGTAAAAATCATAAATAAATGAAACAAAACACACACAACAAACTGTATTTAAGATTGAGATTAATTGTAAGCAGTTATTATAACGCGATAATAAGCATAATAAAACTTAGGTTGATTGATACCAAAGCGAAAGTGAACAACAATTTCTTGCACAGCGAATGCTAACAAAATGTTGGTAAAACAAACAAATGTAACGTATATAAATAACTGTTGTTTTATTCAACAATTTGCATCTAATTCAGCGCTCAATTACATGCAGCGCAGTCGACGTCGCCGTCGCCGTCGCCATCGCAGTTGTGTTTATGCAAATGCCTTTGGTTTCGACGTTGGCTTTGGCATTTGCCGGGGCTTTGTGTTGGGGTTTGACATTTGGCTGTTTTGGCTTTTGGGCCAACAAAAAAAAAACACGTTAATGAGGCGCGTTTATTTTACAGCAACAATCAGAGATGAGTGTGTGCTTGTGTGTGTGTGTGTGCATGCTAATTGTTTGAGACACGCAAACAAATTTAACACAAAATATGCTAAATATATTGCAAGGAAAACTGTTTAATAATTTAATGTTATTTGCATAGATTTGAGCTGACGCGTTGACGTTCCCCAATTAAGCTCGACACGCAGCCACCACGAGAACCACCAACCACCCAACCACCAACCAACCACTCAACCACCCAACCACTTGAATGGCAAGCGCATAATTTGTTTGTTTTAATGATGGCCAGACGAAGTTTGGTTTGGCTTTTTTGTTCTTGCTGCGGCGACAAAACGTTTTACTTGGCACGCACACGCTGCGTATACGCAATCTGAGCGAATGCTACAGTTTTGTAGTGGGAAAACTTTCGCTTAGAGCATTCAGGCCACAAGCATGTAAAACCACTAACATAATCATAATTATAACATATAGACGAGCATAGACAGAGTGCGAGTGTGTGTGTGTGCAAGCGAGACAGCAAGATAGACACCTTTTAATACCCTGTACAGGCATATATTAGATTAAGTGTGTAACGGATAGAAGATGGCATGGGAGACCCTGTAAAGTATGTATATTCTTGATCAGCTTGAGCAGGCTAGTTGATTGAGCCGGGTCTGTCTGTCTGTCCAACTGTCTGTATGATCTCAGCAACTATGAGAGCTAGAGACTCTAAATTTGGCAAGAAGGTTCCTGTATATGTTATACAGATCGTGCTTATGTTAGATTTTCGATAACTCACTCCTCTCCTCCACAAATTATGACCACATTTCTCACTTTTAACTTAACAGTTGCTCGAAGAATACTATAGAGAAGCAATGCTCAAAGTTTCATCAAGTTCGTTCCATAAATAGGTAAGATAAGCAGCAAAGAAATGCTTGCTCTTTGCGGCCCTCACATGTGTGCGAACGAGACAGCGAATGACTGCATACATGCATATGTAAATGAAGTGACGTATCAGTCAGCTTTTGAGCGAGTATCTCTACATAAGAAACAGTTAGCTGCTGAGCAATCAAAGCATTCACATGCAATATGAGTGTAATTAGTGAGTTACTTCTAGCTGAATCAAAATACTTAATTTCATTCACTGCACAGGGTATTTAACAGTCGTGTGAGCTGTACTTTCTTAATTTCTTGTTGTTGGTTATCTCGCTGTTGTGCTGGCGCCACTTGAGCAACTTTTCAAAAGTCATTTAAATTATGCGCACAAAAGCGCGAAAATTATGCCACAACGTGAATTCAGACGCCACTTACAGCCAGCACACACACTTACACGCACACACACGCACACACTTACACACACACACAATGGTACAGACACTGCGCACCGGAAACCACATTTGTCGGCAAAGTTTTGCCTATAGTCTAGAGCAATGAGACCGCGCTGAGCTGTGGAAGAAATAGTTGAGTGCAAAGCGTGGGCACACTTAAGATAAGCTGCAAGAGCACAAAACTTTCATCTTACAAATTCGCGGTGGCACAAGTGGCACACACACACACACCAACACACACACACACACACACCTACACACACACACACTTACACAAGCCTTAGTTGACACATTCAACAAATTAATTCTGTGCCGAAGCCTGAATATCTGTCTCCTCTCTGTTTGTCTGTCTGTGTGTGTCTCTCTCTGTCTGCTTGTCGCTCTCTCTCCCTCTCTCTCTCTCTGTCTCTCTCTGTCTGCCTGTCTCTGCTCTGCTTTGCTGCTGCAGGAAATATGTTTAATTTCATTTAAATGTAGTAAGTGCAACACTTTGGTTAGCTTTTGCCAGCGCGCAGCGGGTTGCAACTCGGTTACGGGTTTCTGGTTTACATTTGTGCGGGCTTTGGTTTGCTGTGCTGCCTCCAGCCACTTCCTTCCCCCTCTCTCTCTCTGTCTCTCTACTCCTTTTTGCACATGTCTATGTGTGTGTATGCTGCTGCTCAAAGGCTACATTTGGGCTTGTTAATGAGCCAGACTAGTGAGTGGCATTAACAACAACTCGACTTTGATTGCGTATCTTAAAAGCCCTTGCATTAATGCTGTTCCAGCTCTCATATCACATTACATTAATTAACTTGGCATTCACTTTGTCATTAATAATTATATTGATTGTTCAGCTAAATTTGGGACACAGCTTTATTTATTTATACTTTATTTGAATTGATTTAATTACATATTTTAAATTTAAATTGAAAGCATTTCTTGCTTTCCATTTCATTAGCATATTTTAGTTATTTTTTCCTCCTTTATTTAGCTACAAATTTAAGGAATTTAATTTTATTTTTCTCTATAAATTATTTGATTTTATGAACTACATATTTAGTCAACTTTAAATAGTTGATGTTTATTTGTTTACATTTGACAGCCGCAGTGGCAACATCATTATAAGCATTTCTCTAAGCCAAATAAAACTTATAAAATATGCAATAACAGCAACAATAACAAGAAGCAAGCACATAAGAGCAACAACAACAATAACAATAACAATAAAAATGACAATAACAATAACAACAAGAACAACAGGAACAAAAAAACAAGAACTCTTACAGCCAACGGGGATTTATAAAGTTTGTGCGCATTTTTTAAACAGACGCCGCAAATTGCAGCCAAAACTTGTCGAGCAGTTAAAATTGTTGTTGCCACATGCATACAATGTTGCAAGTTTGTTGTTGCTGTTGTTGTTGCAATTCGCCCCGTCATCACCATAGATTTTGTTGCCTTTATTTGTGGAAACTCATCTGTCAGTTTTACATAGTGCACCCCAGAGAAATTTGTGTTTGTTGCATAAAAATTACAGCGAGCATTGTTCGCTATAGCGGACTTTGATGGCCCCCCACACACACACACACACACACACACATACACACACACACACTCGTGGCGCTGCCTTTGGCATTTGTTAAAACCATCACAGCAGCTGCAAGTCACCGCGGGGACTCATTGATGCGACTGTGACAAGAGGCGAGCGCAGAAACTTTGCTGTCATTTTTTGGGGTGCAATGACATCATTGTCGATTTTACGATCTTATGTGTAGAGTTTTTCCAGCATTTTCTTTAGTTTAACAGCTAACCACGAGCGCAGCAATGCCAGCAAATATCATTTAGGCCAAGTCAACTTTAATAACATTGACAATTGTTGCAGCTGCAGTTCAACTGTTGTGCATTTAACTCAATTGTAGAGAATGGAGCAAGAAACTACAAAACAAACTACAAGTTAAAGTCTTTACTCTGAATTGATACATTTATTGCCTAAAAGGCGATAAAACTTCATTTGCTTCAAGCACTTCAAATGCACTTGGCTATAACTTTGACGTTTAAATTGTAGCTGATTCTCTTTAAAAATAAAAACTACTAAACAGAATGTATTTTACACAATTAAAGACTTAACTTTCTTAAGCTTTTAACATTTATTTATTTTTCAATTAGTTGTATTCTTCAAATCAGCAAAGCGATGTTGAAATATGTGAAGAAGCTGCTACGTAATCTACCTTAAAATACCACAATTGTCATAGTTCTACTTTCAAAATTAATGAATATTCTAGAAATAATAACTAACAGTTGAAATATTTACCTATTTATGCATATTTAGTTCGCAAATCTGAACAGTTTTGTTGTCAAATTAAGGGAATCTTATTAAGATAATTCTTCTATCTCTTAAAGTGACGCTAAGCACAAGGGAATGATGAAGTAAATTGCAGCAATTAACTCTTAAATGAACACTTCTTTAAGCATTTACAATAATATTTTTAAAATAAGTTTTTCTCTTTTAAAAGTATTAACAAATTCCCATGTAACCTCAAGAAGTTATCTGACAAATTTGACAACTCTTGTTATTAAATTGAAGCAATCTTGTGAAGATATTTATGCTATCTCTTAAAGTAGCGCCAAACCCAAAGGAATGATGATTAATACTGCAACCATTCGTTCATCAAATCACTCTTCTTTAAACAATTAAATTACTATTAATAAAAAAAGTTATTCTACTTTTAAAATATTAACAAATTCACACCTAATCCCAAGAAGTTCTCAAATAAATTAGTCAACTCTTGTTATCAGATTGAGGGAAGAGGGAATAATGAAGTATACTGCCACAATTCGTTCGTCAAATCACTCTTCTTTAATCACTTAAAATAATACTAATAAAGTAACTTATTCTATTTCCAAAATACTAACAAATTCACTCATAATCTTAAGAAGTTCTCAAATAAATTTGCCAACTCGTCTTATCAAATTGAGGGAATCTTATTAAGGAAAGTAAATGATGGGAAGCATACTGCAACAATTCGTTCATCAAATCACTATTTTTTAATCATTTAAAATAATATTAATAAAGTAACTTATGCTCTTATCCAAAATATTAACAAATTCCCATCTAATCTCAAGAAGTTCTCAAATAAATTTGTCAACTCTTGTTATCAATTTGAGGGAATCTTATTAAAGGAAAGCAATTATGAAGCAAACTGCAACAATTCGTTCATCAAATCACTCTTTTTTAATCACTTAAAATAATACTAATAAAGTAACTTATTCTCTTTCTAAAATATTAAGACATTCACACCTAATCTCAAGAAATCTCATTTATATTTTCCAACTCTAGCAAAGGTTCTGCAATTAGTCAAATACTTCCACACTCTCAATGCAATTCCAAAACCATATACCGCCTAAAGCAACCTGCAAATCATATTATATAAACTAATAATTAATGCTCTGCTTTAAGCATTTCTGCACTTAAATTGAATGCAATGTGTCTGATCTGCAAATAGCTACTGCCACTGCATAAAGTAAGACAACAAGTTGAACACACGCAGCACACTTTAAACAACAGTTGCAGAGCTGAGACCACATTGGGTTTTTGTCAGTTTGGCATAGCTTGGGCTTGCCGTGGTAGCAGCAGCTACTGGTTGTCCTTTATGGCAAGTCCTTTGGCCTGGGCTGCCACATTTTAGACGTCGCGCATATTTGTTTGACTTTATTTTTTAATTTTCACAACTTTTGACAGCTTTGCTGCTGGTCACGTAGTTGTGTGTCTGGACAACTATATATAGATATTGACTGTGTGCGAGTGTGGTGTGTGTGTGTGTGCTGGCCACTGCATGCCACTTGGCTGGCAGCTGCGTTTGACGCACGTGCGGTGGCAGCAACGTTGTCTCATCCCTTTTTTTTGGGCAGCAGGATTTGTGCCCCTCTCCGCGCAGCTGTTGCCCTGGTCAATTTTAATCAAGTTTTCTCGCCTTTCTCTCTCTCTCTCTCTCTCTCTCTCTCTCTCTCTCTCTCTTGCTCGCTCTCTCTATCTATTTAATTGTCAATTTGCTCGGCGCGTGTCTCTGCTGCTGGTCTGATAAATTATGTGCGAGCCCAAAACAAATACCACAAAGACAAAAATAAAATGCAATCACAGACACACACACATACCATCTTAGACAGAATGCAATTTGTGTGTGCGTGTGTGTGTGTGTGTGGGTGTGTATAGAGCTTGGATTTATGCAAACTTTGGGGTAATTTCTGCGGTGTGGCAAAGTCCAGTCAGACGTTCTTATCAGTGGCCTGCAGCCAGTTTAGGTTATCATTTCTTAATGATTCCATTGTCAAACTCATTGCTCCGGAAATTGTGTACACAATTTAAATATTCAACAGGATATTGCATGAAATATACATAAGTGTATGGCACACACACACACGCACACACACACACACAGATAGACTACACACTGGCATCCCTAATGTTTTGGTCAAGTCAAGTTGGCAACTTGACCAGTCAACACTGCGGGCCACAAAATCTTGTTGTACCTAAATGTCCTTTACTTTATGTGCACAACAAATATTTTCCCAGAGATTTTCTTCGTTTTCTCTCTCTCTCTCTCTCTCGTCTGTATGTGTATAAACATGTTGTTGTTCTTGTCGTTTAACTAATCTGAGATTTTGTGTGTCATTTTATATATTTTT
This sequence comes from Drosophila macrospina, assembly GCA_035042075.1. Lineage (NCBI taxonomy): Eukaryota > Metazoa > Arthropoda > Insecta > Diptera > Drosophilidae > Drosophila > Drosophila macrospina. The sequence goes on along the minus strand of JAWNLW010000455.1, from coordinate 567,277 downwards.
ACCTTGATGATTGTGGATGGCTGCAAATTAGTTACAAATTTGATTTCAGTTACAATTTAGTTAGTTGGCAAATGACTTTATAAATGCATAGCTCTGTCTGCTGTTTGTTGCCGAGACACTAATTTGATTTGCTTTAAACTATTTGTTAATATAAATAACATATTTAAAGTTGACAACTTTCTCTTGACACTTAACCTGAGTTTGCTAATATTTGTTGCACTGCAAAGTTTGCTATAAACTATTTGACAACAAATTGCTTTAAGTATTTTACTAAAATATTTTCAAGATGTAATAAAATGTTGATTGTTTTTATTTATAAACTACATTTTCAGTTGCATTTCTTTCATAATTTCATAATTTAATGGAGTTTATTTTGTTGGTTTATTATTCAAAATACGTAATGAATTATTTGGATACAATATTTTATTTAAATATTTTAAAATATATTATAAAATGCAGCATATTTGCCATAATATTAATAATTTAAATACTGCAATTATTTTAAATTTTTATATGCAAAATTTGTATTTAAATTAGGAACTTTTCGCCTTGCCCTTAAAAGTATGCTACGTTTTTAGTTTCCCGAATTTCTGCTCTTCACTCAATTACAAATTATTTCTAATGCAGCTTATTTCCTTTTTTAATCATTTATAATGCACACTTATTTATTTAAATTAATTTTAGGCAATATTTCGTAAATATATTTCAGTTTGTTTGCATTTAGTAATCCTTTTATTTGCCTGCTCCCAGAAGTATGCTATGAAAAGTGTGCATGAGACTTGAAGATAATTTACAAAATGCCTGAACGCATTTATTTTCATATAGCATAGTAAATTATATATTCAAGCAACATTTGCTGTGCTCTTGCCTTGGCTTCATTGTCTAATTTCGTCTGGCATTGATTAGCAAAGGAATTGTATTTTCCTAAGCCTGTCACTTGGGGCAAACGGCCAGGCGGATCCCTGTCCAAGCACATGCCCCTTGGCGACTGCCAGCGTGCGCCGTGTGGCTCCCAGGAGTGTGAAGAGGGAAAGGGAAGGTGAAGGGGAAGGAGAAGAAATAGCCTTGGCTGGCATGCAGTGTCGTGTCAGTAACAAATGCCATTCATTTCCGATGCCGAGCTGCACGTCGTTGCCGCCACAGTTGCGCTGGGATGCAGAGCCAGTGGTAGGCAGTAGAAGGGACAGCTACAAGTTGGTCAGAGACCAGTTGGTAGCTTGTGTCTTAATCTTGAGATAGGCAACAGCTGGTTATTGTTTATTGTATTTGGCTCGAGCCTCAAATTTTAGCAGTGTAGCAGTGACTTTGACAAGTTTGCTGCTGCTATAACATTAGTTTGTGTTAATCTTTTACTTGCTACGGACACGAGGGGATACAGCACATACACAACAGGAAGAGCGAGAGAGAGAGAAGGAGAGAGAGAGGTGGCATAAACAATTGAAACGGGGCATAGATTTGATGGACTTTCTGGGTAAAGTTTTCTAATGCAACTTGAAAACTTTTTGATAGCCAAACAAAAGCAGAAAACAGAAAGCAAATCACTTGATGCTGCCTCAGCCTGCGGATGCCACAGGATGCCTCGTAAACTTTTACGCGCTCATTTACCCGACAGAGAGAGTGAGAGAGAGTGAGAGAGAGAGGGAGAGATTGAGACAGCTAGAGTGAGTTGATGTTGAACTGTAGATTGTTGCGTTGCTCAATTGCAAGTTGGGGGTTTGTCGCGCAAACACTTTTGCTACTTGCTGCCAAAAAAATAAAAATAAGGCCAAATAGCTTTTCATTGTCTGTTAGTTCAGCTAAGGTGAGGTTAGAATCAGGCAAGGAGGGGGTTGAGTGGGCAGAGGACGGCATACAAATGTCAATAATATAAATACTGTTGACGCAGCGCGGTTATTTTCCAACACAATCTCCATTACGGCATTTACATTTGTGTGTTTGTTGTGTTTGTCTGGCGCTCTCTCTGTGTGTGTGTGTGTGTGTGTGTGTGTGTGTGTGTGCGTTAAACACGTCTGCCTCTTGGCTGAGTGGCTGTATTTGACTTTAAGCGGCGTTAACGGCAGCAAAGATAAAGACATGAAGCCAGACATGCTCTCTGAGCATAAGCGTTGACAACGCCGCACTGTGGAGTGCTTTAGTTAAAGGGGGTGGAAGCGGGCCTTAGTTGTTGTTAAAAGAGAGTGAGCGAGAGAGGGAGGGGGAAGGGCTGCAAAGAGCTTTGCCTGCCACTCGTAGATACAACGTCAATTGACGGTCATTGTCATTAAGTCGCACTGAATGAAGATGAGTTTTTTTTTGTCGCTATTATTTGGACAACACTCGCTCCCCCTCTACCCTCTACCATACTCTCCTTCACTCTTCTTCTGCTCTGCTCTACTCTTGTTTTTTCCGCCTCTTTCTCACGCCTCGCTTGCCATTTAGTTCATTTGCCTTATCAGGCCGTAGACAACGCTCAAAGTGCTGACACTGCGTATACGTAATATTGTTCAACTGAGAGCGCCTTGTCTAATTGGTAAAAAGAAATCAGTTTAAATATACTTTTTACGTTTTACTTTATCAATCATTATAATAATAGAATGGCGCTTTGTGCTGTGTGCAAAACTTGTGGCAAATTGAAGTTGGAATCACTTTCGCATTGCGCTCTTGCCACGTGCCGGGCCACACTTTTGCCCACTTTGTGTTGGTTTATCTACTACTTTATTACTGTAAATCCTCAGATAATTTATTTGATTTGTACGCACAGCAGCTTCAGCAGCGTCCCTTTCTCTTTGCGCTGCCAGCCACTTGATGGAAAGTAGCAACAGCTGCGCACATGAGAGTTTCAGCTGCGTGTGTGTCTGTGTGTGTGTGTGTGTGTGTGTGTGTGTCTTTGTTTGTTGTTCGGTTTGTGTCTGCTTATGTGTGGGTGCTGATTTGTATCTTCAGACTGCAAAGTGTATCGCATTACAATCAGATTAACTTAAAGCCAGCAGCTGCATGTGTGTAGCTACTTGTATGAGTGTGTGTGTGTGTGTGTGTGTGTGTGTGTGTCTCCGTTACGCTTAAATTGAATTTAAAACTTGTTGTGTATTGAAAGAAAATTGAAAAAGAATTTGCATGGCCTGTAACCGTAGCTGTATCTATTGTGTATCTTAAGTAAATTAAGCTGCGTCCTTCAAAAGTAAAGCCGCAGTGTCTCCTGTATATAGATCCCACTTTAAATGCCTATAAATATTTATTTACAAGAACAACAAAAAAAAAGAGAGAAGAAGAAGTGAAATGTCTGGCAGGCTGGCTTTTCTCTTTGTTGGCTGCGGTTAACCAGACGCTTACCCTGCCCCGCCCTAAAGCCAAACTGGTTTTTGGATGGAGGAGGAGGAGGAGGCGTAAGTGGAAATTTATGGCCAGTGCTTGAGCAAAATATGCAATTGAGCAGTCAGACAGATGGACAGTCGGACGGAGTTCTCTGAATGTGCTCGGCATGTCCATTTATATTCAAAAGGACATTGAAGCAGCAATTGATGAAGCGAGCATAAAAAATGTTGTAAATGCAAAAAGGATACAATTGTCTGTGTCTCTGAATGCCGCACTGAATGTGTGTATGTGTGTGTGTGTGTGTGTCTGTCTGTCTGTGTGGGAGTGTATGTGTGTGTGTTGGTATTTGGCTAATGTGATAAATCAATTTTATGCGAAAATCCAAGTGCATAAATTCGCTTAACTAACGCATTTGTCAAGTGGAAAGAGAGAAAGGCAGAGAGAGAGTGAGAGAGAGAGAGAGAGAGAGACAGAGCAATGCAAACGAATTAAGTTGGTAATAAATTGATAGAATTTCAAAGAAATTCCTGTTCTGCGTCAGCAACGTTTACGAATGCGGCGTCAAGCGCAAGTGCAGCAAATGCATTTAGCAAAGAAACATCGAGCGAGAGTTAAAGGTTCTCCATCCATTAACTGATTATAATAATTATTAGAGTGCTGACTCAGCAACGTTTACGAATGGCTGTCCAAAGCAGAAGTATGGAAAACGCTTATCAAGCACAAGTGAATAAAGCAATGCCATTCATATACCTCTTTAACGGATTCACAGATCATAGTTAGCTTTTCGGTAAGAGAAATTCAGAGTTATGAGTGCGCAACGTTTACGAAGAGCTGTACAAAGCAGAAGTGAAGAAGAAGAATTTGACAAAATTCTTCTTGCTTTTTAGTGCATTCAGTGGCTCTATATTGATTAAAGCTTAAAGAGCTTAAGTGTTTTGAGCGCGCAACGCTTACGAATGACAGCACAAAACGGAACAGCAGAAAATGCGCTCGAGAGAAGAATATAAATTGAGCTAGACAATTACCAACAGAATCAACTCTATTACTAACTATGAATTGCTTGAGATGCAGAGAATTTTGAGCTTAGCAACGTTAACGAATGAAAGCCCAAAGCAGATTGAATGAAAATACAAAGGCAAAGCGATTAACAGTTTGAATGAGAGTATGAGTTGGCGATTACATGCACAGATTGCATAAGCTCAAGCTTGCATTTCAGTTTGTGATTTGGCAACGTTTACGAATGTGTCACAAAGTGAAATTGTAGTATCAATATGCACTTGGGGGAGTCCGAGTCGACAAATGGTATTCATAACTGTTCGTATTAACGCCTAGCTATTGAAGCCATTCACTTGTTCGGTCATTGCTTTTGGTATTTTGCAATAACCACACAGTTAGCGACAGTTTTCAGGAGCTGTAACAAAGCACATGGCCAAATCAAATCCAATAATAGCAGCCCCCATCCCCCATTGCCCTCTTTACACACACACATACAAGCACAAACACAATAGCCTGTTTGGTTGACTGTTATTTGATTGCCATTGCCGCTGGCTAAAGTCTCCACAATCGAAAACCACAAAATGTCAGGGATAGCTTTCTTTTCCACTATGTAGGAGATTTGTGGGACATCGGGTAACGGGATTGGGACTAGCACTGCAACTGGGTATGGGAATGGGCATGGGAAACGGAAAGGGAATGGGATTTGATTTTCTTTTGTGCAGTTAGCGCTACGGCTAATGCCCCAATAGCCTGACAGCCTGTGTTTTTGTTTGCCTTTCGACGGTTGTTGACCAATTTGTAGACCATCATCAAGTGTGAAATTTCCAATTTCCGTCATGGAGAGCAACCAATAAAAACAACGAGAAGCAGACAGTGAGACAGAGGGAGAGAGAGAGAGGAAGACAGGGAGTAGCCCTTCCTCTCGTGGTGTCTGTTGCAAATGCAAATGCAACGTTTCGTTTGCTGTTTGTGCAACGGTTTTGTGCAATACAAATTCAACGCACTGCAAAACGATCTGTTTGTGGAGCTAAGAGTACAAAACATAAAAGAAAACCAGATTAAACAGTGTCGAACAACGTCAAATAGATATCAAATCAAGCTGTCAAATATTTAAATAAATAAAGCTGAATAATTAACAACAATTTAGTTTATTTTTTACACAATATCAGGAAACAAATAGTCAACAAACTGCGTAATAAACCTTGCCTGGCACTAAGAACATAATAGGAAATTAATTGTGTAGTGTTGAGTAACGGCAGAACTATTGAATTGGTTACAGAATTGCAGTTTATTTTCTTTTCGGTTTCGGGAAATTAAAAGTAAATCTTTTTAAATAGAGAACTTCTAGTGTTAGCAGAAAAATGCTATCAAAAAGATTATGTAGTGTTGAGCAACGTCAAAATATTATTAGTTTGCATATCAATTTAGGTTGAATATAAACTAAAGTCGTTTACAAGTAGTTAAGCTCCTCTGAATATACAAGTATAGTAGCAAGTAAATTGAATAGTGTTGAAAAACGCCAAATGTTTTTAATATAGTATATTCTTAATGCTAATTGAGGAAACTAAAGCAAATCTCATAATTTAACTGAATTCTTTACGTCGTTAAGAAAAAGAAAAAGTTGTATAGTGTTGGTAAACGTGAAATGTAAATATGATGTAATATAATAAGTATGGTATAATATTTATGAAGAATATGAGAAAACTCTTTAAGAAATAGTTAATGTTTACAGACCCTTCAATTAATATATAATATAATAAATAAATATAATATAAATTTAACAGTGTTGAACAACATTGATTCAAACGAACTATAAACGGTTAATTTTTAATTTATTTCCGGGAATATACCAAGCAAACTCTTTAGCAAATAAAGAACATATTATGTTCTACAAACTATGCTATTAGATTGATTAGAAAGTATCTTCCGTTAGAGTTAATTTCGTTGGAATAGATTAAATAGACTTCTGCTCGAGTTTAGCTAAAAATTGCAGTAATTAGCCAACTGAATGATAAGAATTCCGCACGAACACCTTGGCATCTTCTGCAAGCGCACTTGAACTTCAAAGCGTCAAAGTTTAATTGAATTTAATTAAAAGCCGACAAATTGATTTGCAAAACTTTGAGTAGAAGCTCGGCAAGCAGAGAGAGATCATTAGCCAGCAGGCAGAGGTCAAAGTTTGTGTCAAAATATCTATGCTGTAGCATAAACGCGGCTTAAAGCGATTTAGACGCAATTAATTGCATTGAAGCGAAAGTTTAATTGAAGTGCGAGCTGATACGCTGAAAGATGCTTACAGACAGGCAGATAGACAGACAGACAGGTAAACAGCGCCTACACGACCATAATTACACCTGTCCAAAAGTTTCAGCTATTGCTATTTGTTTAACGCGCCGCGCTGCTGCGCTGTTACCTGGGTTTAATTTCACGTCTGATAAAGCACAAAGATTGCTTTGCTTAAAGAAAATTTCAATCGCCAAAAAAGGAACTTTAGTTGAATTTTTGGTCAATTATTGATACACTCTATGCTTGGCACATTATCAATCGCTGATGACGACCCAAAAAAAAAAACAAAAAAAATTGAAAAGGACCGTACAATGAAAATGCAATGTAATAAAATAAATAGGGTTGAGTTTGAGCTAAAATAAAAAAAATAGCATAAGGGAAAGATGCTCACCACAGCGAGGCAATCAAACAGAAAGGCTGCTGCTTTATTTCCAATGTGCCTGTGTGTGTGTGTGTAGGTCTGTGTGTGGTGTGTGTGTTAGAGCAAAATGGCTGCCGGTTAAATTGGCAACACTTTATCAAAAAATATAAAAAGCACTAAAAGTCAAACGGTTTGAGAGGCGGCTGCAAAAAATACAAAAAAAAGTAAAAAAATAAAATAAAAGGGAAACAGGAACGAGAGCTAGACGAGCAGAGGGCAGAGGCTTGCATATAGATTGGCAATAAGGGCAACTTGAATCATCATAAGGACAGACACACACACACAGAGAGAGAGTCAGAGTCAGACAGATACATGGAAAATATGCAAATGTCGCTGGTCTCGCATAATTCATATGATTTTCCCATTTATGAAATGCTACAAAAATTGACAGACAGTTGCATAGCAATACAGAACCGCAATTTTGTGGGCAAGTTCAAAGCAATTTTAAGCACAATTTATGTATACTAACTATAAACAAAATATGTGTGTGTGTATATGTGCTATACATTGGAGTATTTGTGAGTGTGTGTGTGCTGTGTGTGTGTCTGTGTGTAAAATACAAACAGCATCAACTTTACAGCTTCATTAAAAATATGCAAACTACGAGCAGGCAAGCTATGGCAAATGCCAACGAGCTTTCCGGATTTTCCTTCAGCATTTATGGTTGCAAATTTTCTTTGCTGCAACTGAAATTGTTGAAATATTTGATTGATTTGGCTTAGTTATTTTATTTATTTAATTTATTTTGATGAGCTGTCTTAGCAACCGAAAGTGCGAAGAGCTGCTGAAAAGTAATGTTTAATGAATATAACAATGATAAAGCTAATGCTTCAGTAAACAATATTGAAATAATTGTAAAGCGAAGTATCAAAGAAAAGTTGAACTTTGGGTTAAAGTTAATTATAGTAGTACGAATAATTATGATAATACTGATTGAAAATAAGTGTTGAGATAATTCTAATGAAAATGACAATGATAATGCTAATGATAAGAGAACATCAAATGTAGAGTGAATATAGAATATAGTATATAGTATATAGAATATAGAATATAGAATATCGAATATAGAATATAGAATATAGAATATAGAATATAGAATATAGAATATAGAATATAGAATATAGAATATAGAATATAGAATATAGAATATAGAATATAGAATATAGAATATAGAATATAGAATATAGAATATAGAATATAGAATATAGAATATAGAATATAGAATATAGAATATAGAATATAGAATATAGAATATAGAATATAGAATATAGAATATAGAATATAGAATATAGAATATAGAATATAGAATATAGAATATAGAATATAGAATATAGAATATAGAATATAGAATATAGAATATAGAATATAGAATATAGAATATAGAATATTGAATATAGAATATAGAATATAAAATATAAAATAAAGAATATAGAACATAGAACATAGAACATAGAACATAGAACCTAGAACATAGAACATAGAACATAGAACATAGAATATAGAACATAGAACAATACTAATTACGACCACAACAATGCTAATGCTAATGCCAACTCTAATGACACTGCTAATTGCTAATATTACAATTCTTTCCCTCCCAATAGTATTTAATTATTTGTGTATATTTATTCATTATTTAATTTGATAACGGGTGTTAGTCAATAATTGATGTTTATTTATTTATTTATTGTTGTTGTTGATATGAAATATTTTGTGTTTTAAGACCCTTTTCGCTGCAATTGTTAAGCCACTTAAGCTGAAACAATACTCGCATTGTGTCTACTAATCTGTTCAATCAGCTGTCAATTAACAACCAATTGAAAACGTGTTTGCTGTGAGCACACACAAGCACACACACAAGCACACCCACACATACTCACACCCCATCATAATTTATTCAATTTGAGCGCTGCTTTATGACACAAACAAAACACAAATCGTTGCATATCAAATTGATGCGATAAGCAAATGCGTCGAACTGAAACGAACTCAACTCAACTGAACCGACACTCTGGCAGCTAATGTCATTTTAATCAGACCCCTATCAACAGGAACAACAACAAAAAAAAAAAGAAAAAAAAAGTATAATTTCAATAAATCGAAAATAAACAAGATGCGGGGTCGTTTAGAGTGTGGCAAGCGGCAGGTGGCAGCTGGCAGGTGGCAGGTGGCAACTAATGTTGTCAGTTGACCGAGTGTAATTAGGTTGAAATTACAAATGTTTATGGGAGTAGTGTGTGTGTTGTGTATACCTGCGTGTGTGTGTGTGTGTGTTTGTGTGTGTGTGTGTGTATATACAGCAAATTAGCCGCATGAACTGTAAAATTTTTGTGTAATGCCACAACAGTTAGTGTGTAGCTCGTTATGTGGCACTTAAAACAAGGGGGATTACAAGTGGCGCAAATCGTTGTTGAAAATCAGTATTTGAAAGTGCACCAGCCAATGTTGCAAAGTGCATGAATTGCAATTAACTTTTATTTGCGGCATGCTGCACACTGAAAAGCCATCAGAGTCACAGAGACAGACCAACTTAGGGATAGAGAGAGTTGGAGAGAGACTCGGCAACCGGAGATGCTCTGACAGTTGAACGGTGAATGCTAAGAGCTGAAAGGCGAAATAGAATCACAAAAGATGCCAAATCTCCAGACAATGCCAAGTACAATGTAAATTATTCAAAAGGTAGCTGAAAATACGAGTATTACGCGATGGATGTCATTTACATTGCGGTTTCCACAGCGTCCGCCGGCAGACAAGACAACGCCAAATGCCAGCGAATGGAAATGGAATTGTTTGTGGGCACAAAAAAAACACAAAAAATACAAAAAAATAAAAGTAAAAAATGGGGAATAAAACGCAGACAAGGGTTGTGTGCGGCATGGGCTTGAAAAGTGCCTGGCAAATGCATTAAATTCAGTTTCGTGCAACTGAGACAACAGTTGAGTAAATTATGGCATAAAAGTAGTAGCAAAAGAAGCTGGCGAAATGCAGAGAGACAGAGAGAGAAAGAGAGAGAGAGGGAGAGTGGTGCAGAGCCTGTCGACTCCATATTCTATGGCCAGACCGGAGTCTGGTCTGTTGAAATTTTTATGAAGACAGCAGGAGGGCGCAGCAAATTTGAATTTTCTGCTGAAAGTTCTTCTCTCTCATATTTTTTTTTTTTTTTTTTTGGGGCAACTTTAAGTGCCAGAAAAGTACGTCACAAGTGCGTCCACCCACCAATTGCCGTTAGCTAACACTTAAGCTTACTTTGAGCCACGTAACAGCAACTTTTATAATAAGTAGAAAGAGAGCTCTCTCTCTCTCACTCTCTCTCCCTCTCTCTCTGTCTCATCATAACGCGTTAGATACGCAGACTACTGCAACAGACGGCTGACTGCAGCAACGTCGCAGCATCGTCTGTCCGTCTCTCTGTCCGTCTGTCAGCCAGAAAAATGTTGCATACATTTAACATAAATAATGGCCAGCATATTTTAGCAACAAGCCGCCGCAATGTCTCGCCCAGCAAATTGTGCAACTTGAGTAGAAAATGCCAGGCAAGCAACTAACCAGCCAAGCAACCAAACAGGCAGCCAGGCAAGCATTCAGGTAACTGAAGAGCAGTTCGGCCAAAAGCCGTGCTCAATTTTTAATGAATGCCAAGACGGCATTGCCCTTCGACTGCCAAACAGCAGCAGCCAGCAATAAAAACGAACATTTAATGTGGCCAACAGCAGCAGCAGCAACAAAAAGAAGCCAACAGCAATTCCCCCCTTACTGCTTAGAGCAGCAGCCAAAGCAAGCAGCTATCAAACCAATTTGATGGCCCACAATTCTTTAGCAAATATGCGCATTAATTACGCTTATAAAATTTTAATTAGGCAACACTAAAAAATTATCTAAAATTAAAAAAAATATATATAAAAAATTAATAAAAAAGATAGCAGCTGCTCAGCTTTGCAGTTGAAACCAATTTATTTGCTTGTTCAAATGCAACTGAACTCGTGTGGCGAGCAGCGAGCGTTGCCTCGGCTAAGTTTCGTTCAGTTTTTATGAGTTTTCGAAAGAGTTTGCATTATAAGAGCGAAAGACAGAGAGAGAGAGAGAGAGAGCGAAAGAAAATGAGAGAGAGAGAGTGAGTTACATGCGCTCTTCAGACTTTTGCGCCTGCGCATTGCTTGGAAGCAAATGTTTAGCTGAGTATTTGGTCAAGACACAACTGGCACTTGAAAGCAGCTCCAACTGCATAGGCCGAAAGCTGTGAGCCAAAGCGAAAAACTCAAATCCCATTGGCCGCGCAATTTGGTAAGCGAACACCAAGTGCAAGCAACTCGAACTAAAGTTAAAATTGGCAATTAAATAAATAATATTTTTAATATATTTATAATATAAATTAAATTCATTAATTTAATTTATATTTTTTACAAAATTCCTCAAAACTATTTATTTAACTTTAATATTAAAAGTTATTCTCGTTAGCGCTTTGCTTGTAGTTTGTTGCAAGTTGTTGTTTGTGTTTTTAGCAAGTTGAAGCAATAAACAAACAGCACACTTCCTCTGTGCCACTGCCACTGTTGCAAGTAGAAGAGGAAGCAGACAGCAGGATGTACGCGCTTATAACAAAATTTGTTTTGTCTTACATGTTGTTTGCTTTGTGGCCAGATTGAAGATTGAACAAAAGCCAAAAATATGAGTTGGACTTGAATTTAATGCACATTTGTTGTGTCTTCTCGTTTATGAGATGTGAAAACACATCAAATCAACTGAAGAGACGCTGCTCATCATCCTTGCAGCAGTCTCTTCGTTTATCTCTTATCTCTTATCTGTTATCTGTCTGTTTTGCCTTTCTGTTATTTATTGCAGCATTCGCTGCTGTAAACTCGCATATTAAGTGGATTGATGTATTAATATTTAAACGGCGATTTGTGGCTACGCTTCGCCTCTCTTCTGCTTCCCTTCAGCTCCTGCCCCTCTGGGAGCACATGTAAAGCGACTCGGGGGCCACTGGGTAACTGCACTTAACGCCAGTTAACCTTTGACCCTTTGCTGTATATTTATGAGTGCAGATAATGCTTAATGCTTAATCTGCATAGCAGCAAAATCGATTTCAAATATGTATTTCAACATATTCAGCTCAGTAATTACCTCTATAAAAGTTGGCCACAAGATGCCACAACCTGCTCTCTCTAGACAGCACTCCCCGCTCCCTCTCCTTTGCTCCTGCTGCTGCTCCTTTGCAGTCGCTTCTCACATTAAAACAGGACACGCATTGTGGCCCCCATGTTCGCTTCTTGTGTGTGAGCAGCTCATAAATAAAACATAAAGGCGTCGGCGCGTAGAATTCCTTTTTTATGATGCTCCCCTCTCTACTCACCTCTCCCACTCTATCTCTGTCTCCCTCTCACTCCCTCTCTGCGTCTCTGAGTTGTAGCATATTTTGAAAAATGTTTATAAAATAACACGGCAAGCGTACAAGTCATAAATAATGCCTTCGAACTACGAGAGAGCAAAGAGAGAGGAGAGTGAGAGAGAGAGAGAGAGAGAGAGGGGCCATATGTCAAGGGGGCAGCAAGTGTCGCAGCATTATAAAGTGACGCAGCCTTTGACATGTAAATGTTGGCCAACAAGTTGAGGCAGCTGCCAACTGGCAATTATAATTGGCCAGCACAACGTGGCGTATGCTTGATTTCTATATATTTCTAGAGTTGCCACCTATTGTCGCATTATCTAAATTATCAGCTTAAAGTTGCTAATTTCATTGCAGACTCCACTCTGGGGATCATTTTGATTTTGACTTTGTCGAATTAATAAATTGCAATTGACATTTGCGCAATTATTTGCAATTAATTACGCATTTGACACACCAGCTGCCCCTCTCTCTCTGTCTCCCCTCTCTCTCTCTCTCTCTCTTTCTCCTCAACTTGCCATATCCCCAGTCAAGCGACTCCAACTCAACCCTTGACCAAGCGGAACCCAGAAAAGTAGGCAACTTTAAGGCTCAGCCTCAACCTCAGCTGCAGTTGTTTAGGGCAACTCACACACACACACTCGCACACACACACACTCGCACACACACAGTCGCATTCCGTTGCCCATTTCCAACTGGAAACACAATCGATTAACATTTAATTGCACCTGCGGCTGCTGCACAAATTTCTGCCTCTCAGTTTCTCTAATCGAAATTATTGTTTGCGTCTCTTCGGGCTACAGTTGAGTTCAGCCAGGTCCAGCCACTTGACCACTCCGCATATTTGTCTGCCTCTCGAATCTTGCTGATGCCAGCAGCATACCCAATACACACACACTCACACACACACACCTGAGTTTACAATGTGTCGATGCATTCAATGGAGCTGCAATCACCTTTGCATAGGGACACAGCTCAGAGGACCGGACAATCTATTCTATGCGATTCTCAGTTGAGCTGTTCTACTAAATAATCATATTGAAGTCTCCTTCCTCCTCCTCTCCTCCTCCTTTCTCTCTTTTATAGAGCAGGGAAACCCCCAAGTGGCTTAGCAGCCAAAGGGCGCATCAAGTTGACGATTTTCCGGCTTGGAGTTTTCTCGATTTAACCCGTTGACGATGACCCCAAACACGAATCCTTTTCCGGTTTCAGTTCCACAATAAAAACCAAACAATTTAGCGAAAAGTTTGAAGGCGTTTTCCCACAACAACAACAACAGCAACAAGAGGAAAACTCTTCCGCTTTTCACACGTTTTCCTTGTGTTTGTTGGGGCAGCAGCAAAAATGCCACAAATGTTGCGCCAAAAATAACATTTGAATACCAAAAAAGGTTTTTGTGCCACGTCAGACTAACGAGGAGAAGGAAGCGGAAGAGGGGAGGAGTGGGAGGAGACTGAGTAGGGGATTGAGCATGAGACATATGGGAATGTTGATGGAGACGTCTCCATTTAGATCCACAGCTCGGCATTCCGGGCATTTTCCTGGTGACATTTCGAGGATGGAAAATTGCCCAAAAAATACGAATAGAAATATGCAATGAGTGCAAGAGTGAGTGGCAGTTCGGGTACTCGTTACTCGTCACTCGTTCTCGTTCATTTGCAAGTGACTAAGTGACAATTTTTTATGTTGTTTCAGTTGATAGACAAATAAAGGAGCCGGGAAATCGCATTGATTTGCCTAAATGCCGCTGTTTACTTAAAGAGAATGAGGAAGAGTGAGAGAGGGAGAGGGGGAGAGTCAGTGTCGGACTGAATAGCAATAAGGACTCCACTTGTCCACAATGATTCAACTGAAGCATCCTCTCGAATGAATCCCATTGAATCGCATTGAGTTGTTCGACTGAATCGCGTTACAGCGCATTAATATTTGATTTCCCTGTTTGTTTTTCATTTGTTCAAAAGCAAATTTATTTAGATTTTCCCCTCTCCCCACACATGTAGCAGTGAGTCTCCCTTCCTGTCTCCATCTGTCTGTCTCTCATTGAAATCGATACTGTGACACTTCTGATTGAAGTTGCAACTGCAGCAGCAGCAGCAGCAGCAACAGCAGCAGAGTGATTGCTTCATGTGGCTGAAGGGGAACGAAGCGGAATGAAGGCAGATGAAGGGATGAGTCTCCTGGCTTGTCTCTGTCAGTGTCTGCTTGTCTCTAATCACTTGAATGTTTCAGTTTTAATTTATATACATATGCAAGCAAAGCTTTAAACAGTCTCAAGTCTCAGCTTAACTCAGACTTCTCATAGATTTATGAGACAGAGGCAAAGGCAAAGGCAAGACAAGGCAAGCCTACGAATGTTCTATCTCTGTCTTGGGCGAAAAGGTAGAAATTGCCAAAATCAACAAAATGAAGATGCCAAATCAATTTATAAAAGAAACAATATTCAAAGCGACTTTGTTTATCGAAATCGGTTGAGTTTTGGCAAAGTAATGCAAATTTGAAAATTTCGAAAATTTCGAAAAAATGTCAAGGGGTAGGTATGCAAAAAATTGAAAATATTCGAAAAATTTTAAATTAACTAAATAAACAATATAAAGATGCCAAATCAATTTATAAAGAAACAATATTCAAAACGACTTCGTTTATCGAAATCGGATGAGTTTTGCCAAAGTTGTGCGAATTCAAAAATTTCGAAAAAATGTCAAGGGGTATGTATGCAAAAAATTGAAAATTTTCGAAAAAATTTAAGTTGCCTAAATAAAGAAAATAAAGATGCCAATTCAATAAGGAGGAGAAACAATAATCAAAACGACTTCGTTTATCGAAATCGGTTGAGTTTTGAAAAAGTTGTGCGAATTCAAAAATTTCAAAAATTGCGAAAAAATTTCAAATTGTCTCTGTCAGCGTCTGTGGGTCAGTGATTGTCTCTAATCACTTGAATGTTTCAATATTAATTTATATACATATGCAAGCAAAGCTTTAAACAGTCTCAAGTCTCAGCTCAACTCAGACTTCTCATAGATTTATGAGACAGAGGCAAAGGCAAGACAAGGCAAGCCTACGAATGTTCTGTCTCTGTCTTAGCTGAAAAGGAGTGCGAATCAAAAGGGATTTAGGCTGACCGCCTTGACCCACATTCAGACCCGACACTTGCCACTCACAAATTTATTTGCCAACATTTATTTCACAATAGTTAAATTCCTATTTTTCAACATCAGCCGAGGCTTAAGTTCTCACATGATCTCCCTCTCTGTCTGTCTCTCTCTCCTCTCTCTCAGTCACTGTCTGTCTCTCTCGGAATGTGCCAGCTGTTAATATTTTGACAATGACGCACAAGTCCTGGACAAAGGACAGGCATTCCTAATGCCAACCAGTTGAACAGACAGTTGCCAAGATGAATGTCGACAGTTGGATGCGATGAATATCCAAATTTCATATTCAGGCCAAGCACTCTAGTCTAACCCTCTTCTGCTCCCTGCTCCCTGCTCCCTCCCTTCTCCTCTGTTATTGTTTATGTTGTTGTTGTCTTTCTGTTTTTGTGGCACCTTCATTAGTTATTCAAAAATTGTCGAGGTCGAGCAGGAGAAGCAGGAGAAACACAACTGGAATTATGTCAGAAGTACTCGGCTTGTCTTAGGCACAGCGGCACGCGCACATGTGAACAGAGTCTATAGAGAGTGTGTGTGAGAGAGAGAGAGAGAGAGTGAGAGAGAGAGGGGCAAGGGGTGAGCCAGCTGATGACTGATGAAGGGCAGCAAACGCAGCTCGAGTCCTTCGAGTAGCCAATGTCCTTCACAGCCATTTAAAGGTGTTTCTTTAAAGCGGACAAAGTCAGTCTGTAATCACATTAGACTCAGAGTGCCACGCCTTCAAATTGATGCAACTGATGAATGGGCAGATACCCTGTTTATGCTTAGCACAGAGAGGTTGCTGCTTTGTGCTCGCAATGAGGTTGTTCAGCTGACAGGAACTTCAAGTTCAACTGCGATTCAATTAATTTGACAAGGGTAATGTCCACAAATGGTTAAATGAATGAATGAAGGTGAATAATGGTGAATAATTGTGAGTAGCAAGTGAATTACAGCATTTAAAGCGACAACAACAACAGCAACAACGACAACAATTGCTGCTTGTTCTGCTCCTGAGCGTGTTAATGAGTTGTTAAGTTGTTCCAAAGAATTCGCAGTACGCGACAGCGATAAATGTCAATTGCAGAGCAGAGAACAACTCTTCTCTCTCCCTCTCTCACTTCCCTTCTCCCCTCCTCTGTTGTCCTCTTTCAATTTGCATTCAACTGTGGGCGATTCAAAGCTCAACTCCGCCTCAAAGCGCCCAAAATGCACTCCAGTTAAACAGAAGGAACGGACAGCAGGATAGAGAGGAAGGGCAGCAAACAGAGGGACAGAGAGGCAGAGGAACAGACAGACAGACAGACAAACAGACAGACAGACAGGATTGAGCATAATTTCCATAGAAATGAGCCCAGTCTATTCGCCAGTCTATGGGAATGCCGCGTTCTGTTCTGTTTGGAGGTGGAAATGCAAACAATTGCAGGATTATTGCCAGGATTCGGTCATCGCCATGCAGTGTCCTCTCGATGACCATCGACTGGGGTCGAGTGAGGTCATAAATCGACGCGGACTAATGCCCAAGTGCCAAGTTCCAAGTGCGCACTTCAATTCACATTCTGTCTGCAGTCAAATGACGCCTGTTTGTGGCATTCATTCATTCATTCATTGATTCACTCATTCATTGTTGCTGTACTCGCACTCACATATTCATAAATTGCAAATTGCAAATGAATGTAAGCTGAATACTTTGAGAAACTTGTCAATTATCTGACAACCAGACAATCCTCCCACACAGCATTTCATTTCATTGTTAACTCAACTTTTTCCACATTTTCCACTTTGACTTTGACTTTGACTTGGACTTGGACTTGGAGCAGAGTGAACGATTTGCTTGGTTTGTCTTGATTCAGCTGAAAGTTCAACAACAATAAGAACAACAACAACAACAACAACTGAAAAGTGAGACACGCCCACACACAACTCAGAGGGGGACAACTCACTCTATTCAATGGATTCCATTTGAATGGCTCCTCAACGAGGCAAAGGATTTGTGGGCGACTTTAAGGCGAGACAATGCAAATATCTGTGGTCAGATTCAGCTGGGACTTGAGCACAGAGAACTTTAAAGAGTTTACTCTTCATGGTAATTCCCACTTTCCCCTCTCTCCCCCCTTATCAATATAGATATTGTGGCTCGAGTCGAGAGTCCCCTGTGATTAGAGGTAATGTCAAGACGTCAGGTAAATTGATTTATTGCTCGGCAAAAGCCACAGGTGTCCATCTCTCCGACTCCGACTCCCAATTCCAATATTTGTACTCCAAGTTGTCAGTTGTCCCCTGTTGACAGACAGACAGAGAGACAGCTGGACTGACGTTGTGGTTGCCTTCGCGCATTTCAGTTTCAGTTGCCACTTTGTTGTCCTTCAATGGCCTCAATGGCCGCTTAGTTCGAACTTCGCGTGTCCTTTGCGGTTTTCGGCTCTGACACTGTTGACAGCTCGCCTGCCGCCTGCCGCCTGCCACCTGCCAGCTGTCTCCACCTGCCTCCCTCAGTCCCCTCTGCAGCTGGAGGGGCATGAAAAATGATAGCGTCGATGGCGATAAATCTTGGGCGCATTTAAAATCGAATCTTTCGCTTTGTGTTTAGCATAATCATTGGCTGGCTGAATCGAAGCAGAGAGAGAGAGCGAGAGAGAGAGAGAGAGAGAGTGCGAGTGAGAGAGCAGCTTGCCACGCTGTTCTTTTGTGCTAATTCGAATTTAATGCCCGCTGCACGGCATGACAAATATTGTAGAAGGCATCGAGTGGGCGAGTGAGCAAGGCAAAGGAGAGAGGAGCAAGGGAGCAAGGAGACAAGGAGAGAAGGGAACAAGGACATCTTGTCCCGCTGACAGTTTAATTGAATCTAAATCCTGCTGTGTCTGACACGATGGAGAAGGAGAAAACATGTTTTTAATTTCATTGTTTGGCTGACTGAGAAGGTAAACACTGAGATTTATGGCCACATCAACATCAACTGGGAGAACTTCTAAACATATTTTGATAGTCTCTCTACTCTCTCTCTCCCTCTCTCTCTCCCCTGTGTGACTCTCTGCTCTAGTCGCATGAAAATGTCTAACAAATGTGGAAAAGTGCAAGCTGCTCAAGTTCTCAGACATAAAAGTCCCTACGAAACTATTTTGTTACGCATAATTTGAAGCGCAGAATGAAGACATTTAATTCGCAAGTTTATAGCGAATGTTGTTGTTATTAGTTGTAGTAGAAGTAGTAGTAGTAGTAGTAGTAGTAGAAGTAATAGTAGTAGTTGTAGTTGTAGTAGTTGTAGTTGTTGTTGTAACTCCCTCTCTCTCCCTCTTTGCTACCTCACTTTGCTAGCCAAACTCTGTGGCATTGCTGGCTAAAACTGTCGCTGCCATGATTTGTTATCCTGTCTAAAACCAACAAATGATTTTTATAAATATTTTTTTAACACTTTCTGACAACAATTGCAACTTTAAGTGTTCTTTAAATGCAATTTCATTACTTGTTTCGCTATGTTTAAGCAATTTTAAAGCGTACTTAGCTCAGTTGATGGAAGTTATTGCAGAGTTTCGTGTAATTTAATAAACATAAATTAATTTATTGACATTAAAGCGGCATTTGTCTTTCGAACTGTCGGAAATATGTCAAAAGTTCAAATATATTTGCTGGCAAATAAATCTAAATTCGCCCAAAAGGCACACGACGCATATGTGAAATCAGCGCGTAAGAGATTTATTGTCCTTTAAGTCGCAGCGAGCAGATGTCCAGGCGGCGGTAGATAAAAAACTGTAACTGTGTGTGTACGTGTGTGTGTGTGTGTGTGTGTGTGTGTGTGTGTGTATATATATGTTTGGTTTATTTATATGTATTGAGAGTGGTTTACATATGCGCTTGTATATTTATGTGTTGTTGCAGGCAAAGATTTAAAAGCTGTTGGGCAGACGCTGCGTATGAGCAATATTAATTAATATGCGAACTCTGTTGTTTTCTTGCTGCTGCTGGCTTCTTGTGTTTTTTATGGCTTGGAATCCGTATGAATTATTGTTTGCCTTTTGCCTTTCGCACACGCATGCCACCTGCACTCCCTCCCCTTCCCTCCTTCTCCTTCTCTCGCTCGTTCAGCCTTTCTTCGCTTCTCTGGCCTTCGATGCGTTGGCAATTCATTAACAAAATGAATGAAGAGCTGCAGCTGGCAAAGTATTGACGGCTTGTACTTCCTTCTGACATGTAAATGTAAATGATGCTCTGCCTCTCTTCTTGTTTATTGATGTATGAAGTATCGAGTGGTAACAACAACAACAACAATAATAACAACAACCATCCGAATCTCATTGCCACTTCATCTGCTTAAATGAAATTTAATATCATTATGTATTGTTAATTTCTGTTTTGGCATTTACCTACGATAGATACTTATGCGCCCCATAATTATGGCCAGTAAATGCAAATGCATTTAGGCCTATCGATTACGCATTGCAATATACTTGTGGCTAGCCCCCTCCCGCTCCTTCTCCCTCTCAGTGCGCGTCTTCAATTTGATTTCATGCTTAAACTTGGCAAGCAACTTAAAGCCACGCTGCAGTTGTAGTTCGGTTTAGCCCTTAAGCCAAAACTCAGCTGAGTACAGAAGAAGCCAATGTTTTTCTCGTACACAGCACAACAAAAACAACACTACACAACACAACACAACAAAACATTTCTTATATCAACACAGCATATTGTAGTTTTTCTTTCTTTCCGTTTTTTTCCCCTCAAAAATGTAAGCTAGTTTCGTTTTAATTAACAGTTTGTTTGTGCTGCTTCTGTGTGTTACCTTAAAGCTTATGTATCAACAAGTAGAAATGGCCCAAAGCGATGGGATATATAAAGCGATACCCTGTAAGAGAACTTTTAGTGAACTTGGGCATGACTTCGTCGTGATTTTCTTTCGAAGAAATTGATATGGTAGAAAAGAGTGCACTGAAAAGAGCTTTAAGAGTGTGCCCCGCCCACAGATACCCTGTAATCTGTCACAAATTGTGAATTCAGTTGACTTAGCCGAACTTTTGAAGTACTTAAAGTGACAGTAAGCTAAGAAAATACACGTAGACTAATATTAAGAGTGTGCTCTGCTTGTATATACCCTGTAAACATACGCAGTTTGTGGTTTCAATTGAGAAAGCAGCAGTTTTGCTGTAAATAGAGTTAATAAAATTAGAGAAAGTGCAAGCAGCGATGTCTTAAGAGTGTGATAGACTAGAAGATACCCTGTAAATAAGTGTAGATTTTGTTTTCGGGTACCTTTCATTTGCGAAAAAGGTGGGAGCATTAAAACAGATAATAAGTAAAAGAGATTTGGTATTATACTCTACCGGAAGATACCCTGTAAATTGTTGTTAACTTATTCTTGAACTACGTTTGCTTGCAATCATGTAGAAAAGTTGACAAAGTTCGCTCAGCAGAACGTTAAGAACGTATTGTACTTAAAGATACCCTGTAAACCAGAGTCATTACAATCTGTCTTAGCTTAGAACTACTTTTCCGAAGGGAAATGCATTTTCTTGGCCTCATCATCCACTACTTAACATAAACGCAACTACAGGGTATCTGTTATTTATGTTGTAGCCAACAACTTGGTGAAAAGCATTACATAATTTGTCACTAACACTTTTGACTTTCAATTTTGAAACTGTAAATACGGCACAAAGTCAAAGTTGCAGGAAGTTCATGAAGGCAGCTTAGCCCCCTAGCCCCGAGACGCAGCATCCCAATGTAGCAAGTGTGGCAGCCACAGATGTGCAGCAGACTTCTTGTATTACTTTGCGAGAGACATGTGTACAAACCGAAAGAGTGTGAGAGCGAGAGAGAGGGGGGATATGGCACACACTCACACACACACATAACTCATCATATGGCAGACACACGCATGCAAAGTCATTACTCAAGCAAAAAGTCGTTAAGAGCGAAAGAAATCAATTCAGCTGAAGGTTAAGTGAAAAAGTTTTACCATTAAAACTGACAAGGTGAGGTTGCCTCTATATTGCCAGCTGTCAGTACAAAGCATGGGAAGGTGAGAAAACTGACTGTTCTGGGTCAATAAACTGCTCTTAACTGATATAACTGATATAACTTCACTTGCATCAAGCACATAAATCATATTATGAAGCTGACACCGCAGCAGGCCTCAGCAGCAGCTGTGGGACAAGTTATTAAATTGTTCAAAATGTTACACACATTTGCAAAAGGAAGAATGCTGAAAGTTCTTAAACAATTGTCATAAGTTGCCAGTCATTTCCATTAGAGTGGAAGCTTCTCTAAGCCGGACTCGTAAATATATCAGAGAACGGCTCAAGCAACTGTCTCTAGCATGTCTTTGGCAAAGTCTCTCTGCTGCAGTTGGTGCCGCAAAATGTGGAAAAGCGGAAAGTGTAAAGTGAGAATTTAAAATTGAGAATTGCAGGCACTGCAAACATTGAACACTCCACCACCGCAGGACATCGAAGCCCAAGTACTATTTCACCAAAAATATTTCATTTTACAACGACAAGTAAGTTTTTGGTTACCATAAATCTCTGCGTGCCATGCTAAATTTGCATGGCAAAGTTAATTAAAACTGCATTCCATACTCCATATATTTTTTACTGCATTTCTTCTGATGCAATTGATGAAAATTCCAATTGACTTACCCACTTCTATTGATATTAAAAGCCCAACAAGATGTACTGAACCATAGGAAATGCTTTGAGCTCAATGCAATTAAGTAATGCATTTATTCGTGTGTGTTTTATGCAGGCATGGAAAATGTATTAATAATAATAATGAATCAATTCATCAAACGGCAGATAAACAACATTAAAGTAATCCCTCAGCTGGCTATTTAAGCGTTAATGTTTTACACAAAACGTGTGTTTTCCAGTTGTTTATAGGAGAGAAAATGCTTATATATATATTCAACACTCTGCTGCTTATTTTTAAGGGGTATATTACTGGGTAAAGTTAGAGTTTTATAGAGTTTACTTTGGTCTACAGAAGAACTCTCTAATATACAGAGACTGTGACTATATGGGACTTAATTCACGACTTGTTCTTTCATATAAATCTAAAAAAAAAATGAACATCAAGCTTTTATCTTATTGCACTTTTTCTTTTCCATTTCTCTGATTCTATACTTGTTTCCCTCTATTAGTAAATAAACATTTGTTCACTAAACAATTGACAAGAAATGTGCATTTCTAATAATGAATATATATATATATATATAAACCAAGTTAAATGTATCCAAAACTTGTTGTATGTATTACTTATGTTTAACTTTTATTTAATTAAATTTCTACAAATTGAATTTGCTCCTTGGAAGTGAATTATTTAACTGAACTTAATACATTCTTAAGCTCATTTACAATATTTATTTTGCATTCCTTATTAATAATATTTTGGGAAATTTAATCTTTGATGTTAATTACATACCACAACTTGAAATTGGAAGTGCTTCTAATACAACAATTTACGGCCCTTGCCGCTCAGATCTTTCTACATTCCAATCAGAAGTTGCCGAAGAGAATTTACAAGGTATTCTATTCAAGTGATAAAAGGGGATAATAAATAATATTATAAATAGTATAAATAGTGTAGTAAATAATATAATAAAATGTATAATAAACAATATTATAAATACTATAGTAAATAATATAATAAAATGTATAATAAAAGGGGATAATAAACAATATTATAAATAATATAAATACTATAGTAAATAATATAATAAAATATATAATAAACAATATTATAAATACTATAGTAAATAATATAATAAAATGTATAATAAAATATATGTAAATACTATAATAATTTCTAATATTTACAAGAACTTTAAAAACTAACCTAAGGTAACTGCTAGTGTAGCTGATGCTATGCACTAACAACTCAGAACTTGTACATATATTTGCCACATTTATTGCACAATTATTTGTTGTATTTATATCAATTTGGAAATTGATTAAGCTTCTCTACACTCGCACAACATTCATTAAATATGATTTTAAGTGCACGCTGCAGTGCAGCACGAACAATGGCATAAATGAACTCTTGGCAAGCTTTTAAATCGATTGCATTTATCGATTTTATGCTTAATGCGAGTGTAAACATTATTACCAAAGCAAAGCAAACGCAATTTGTAAGTGAACTGCGGAAGGGAGAGGAGAGAGTGTGGGGAGTGTGAGGAAGGAGTGAGGTAGGTAAAAGCGCAGAGGAAACATTGTTTAAGGCATAGGAAAAGCATGGCAACTGTCTGGCTGAACTGGCGGAAAATCCGTGTAGCGGAAAGCGTGCACCACAATAACAACAACAACAATAACAACAACAACAACAATAACAACAACAGCAAGAACAACAAACAGGCCAAGACATCAATAACAGCGGCAACAACTTTAAACTGGCCAAAACACAAACAAGCAATGTGAAGAGTCAGAGAGAGAGAGAGAGAGATAGATAGCCAGCTCTTTCCTCCACGTATTTATCAGATTAAGATATTAGAAACACATGATCGGTCCGGGCAAGGCAAGTTCAATCGGGGCAACACAGGCAGAGAGTTGGATGGGGGGCAGTGGGGCAGACAGACAGCTTCTAAATTTGTGGTTGCAGCTCTGGAGTGAAGATGGTAGCACTTTCGCACTGTGTTGCCCGCCCGCTGTTGCTGTTTGCCACACACACCCACACACCCTCACACCCCCTGCTGGCGTCTGAGCAAATGCCTCTGCGGTTTTGATGTGCCACCAGCGCCGTCTTCCTCTGCCCCACAGAAGTTGCTGTGGCTGCCTAATGAACGGCGACATTAAATAAAATGTCGGTCAATTGTCGTTGCGGCTTATCAGCGCCAGACAAGACACCACAAATGATGGTCGCATAAGGGGGAGGGGAGGTAGCAAGACTGGGGGAGAGAGACAACTGCTTGCGTGCGGTAATTGATTTTCCAGCTCTGAGCTGAGCTTTTTACCAAGTGCACAAAAGTTTTTATACCCATTTCTTTTTTTTTGGGGGAAGCTGTCGACTGCTGCAGTTGTTAATGTGCAGAGCAAAAAATAAGTTGCAACAGCGTGGGGCAGCCACAAAGCAACAAAAAGAAGCAGCAGCAGCAGCAGCAGCAACTGCCAAAACAGCAAAAACTTGTTAGCCTAATGCAGGCGATGTGCGTTGCAGGCTAACAAGAAGACAATGTTTGATAGACGTTAAAGGCTTTAAAGCAGAGTTCCATAAATAGCAATAGAAAGCAATGAAATTGACACACAAAAGGCATAGACAGCCAACGAAAGAGACAGGCAGACAGAGAGAGAAAGAGAGAGAGAAAGAGAAAGAGAGAGAGAAAGTTGGATAGAAAAATAATTCAAAGCGACGCGCACATTAAATATTAACACTTTAATCTAGTCAATGGCTGTGTGTGTGTGTGTGTGTGTGTGTGTTCCATAAAAACAGGCAACTTATATAGCGGCTTTTGTGCTGAAAGTACCAGTGCCACGCCCACGCCCACGCCCACGCCGACGCCTCGCAGCCATTTCGTGAGCCGCATGTTAAACAGTTTTTCAGTGCGCACAAAACTTGCCAATTGAAAAGTAAAACAAGCTAAGACATAAAACTTGCCGGCAAATTCGAAGAGCCGCCGAGCCAGAGAGCCGCAGAGCCTGAGAGCTATGCCTGCAAAGCACGCAAAGCGGTAGACCATAAATTGCCACACACACAACACTCGCACACACACACACTCACACCCATTGCTGGCATATAATTATACGGCTAAAAAGCGTGATGGGGCCCAGAACCGCGACCACAAATAAACAAATCAACATGAAACGCCTCGAAGTTGGCGAAAATATGAGTCATTAATATTCACGCCCACGTTAAAAGCACATAAATAGGCGTGGCCAAACAAGACTGACCCAGGTCGCAAAAAGCAACGAACAACAGCAGCAACAATAGCAACAGCAGCAATTGAAGCAGCAGCGACAGCAACAGCAGCAGCTACAACAGCAGCAACTACAACAGCAGCAACTACAACAGCAGCAACTACAACAGCAGCAACAGCAACTAAGGCAGCAGCAACTGAGGCCGCAGTAACTGAGGCAGCAGCAACTGAGGTAGCAGCGACAACAACAGAAACAACAACAGCAGCAACAGCAATTGAGGCAGCAGCAACAACAGCAGCAGCAGCAACAACAGCATCTAAGGCAGCAGCAACTGAGACAGCAGCATTTGAGGTAGCAGCAACAGCAGCAGCAGTAACTGAGGCAGCAGCAAAAACAGTAGCAACAACAGCAGCAGCAGGAACAGCAGCGGCAGCAACTAAGGCAGCAGCAACTGAGACAGCAGCAACTGAGGTAGCAGCAACAGCAGCAGCAGTAACTGAGGCAGCAGCAGTAACTGAGGCAGCAGCAAAAACAGCAGCAGCAGCAACTGAGGTAGCAGCAGCGCCAACAGCAGCAACAGCAACAACTGAGACAGCAGCAACTGAGGTAGCAGCAGCAGCACAGCAGCAACTGAGGCAGCAACAACAAGAAGACAACAAAAGGTGCAGCGCTTTGTGTAGCATTTCCGGTTGCCGCCTAAATTATGCTACAAAATGTGGCGCAAACAAGGAAACTACAACAACAACAACAACTGCAACAACAACAACCACAACAACAACTACAGTAACAGCAGCAACAACACACAAGCAACAGCAACAACCTAGCTAGTAATTCACCCAAAAGCAATGAGACAGCTCCACAAAGTGTTGAATCCGACACGCCCACAACAAGTGCAGCGCCCACAAAAGAAAACATATAGCAAAACTTGTATAATTGAATACACACTTTACCCTTCTGCAACTCAAACGCTTCAACACCTAATTATATATGCGAATTTATTACAACTAAGGCGCTTCAGGTATCATTGCCTCAACAATTTACTTAAGTAAACTGAATACAAATCACAAAAATTCGATAAGAAAACTTGTAAAGTGCTGTAAAAAGCAGCAGACATGCATAATTAAGAGCTAATAGAGCTAGAAGTTAATAGAATAAGATAGAACAAGAATAGATAAATAAACCAAACCGTAGACTATAAAGTCCAAGTATATTAACTAACTACTTCTAACCTTATGAGTTGGGAGATCTTTTAAGACAGTTTGTAGATGAATTCGCAGCAGCATAGATCTACAAAAGTGTTGGCCACAATTAAGAAACAATCTTAGCAATAAAGTTGGAACATAATAAAGCAAACAATTGATTCATAATTAAGCTTTGCTTTTATACTGTTTCTAATATTCGAATACACTAGAAGCTACGTAAATGTTGATAAATCAAATATAAGTCATTACTACGCTGTCTCTTCTTGATTATTTGAAAAATGTTTTACGCTTCTTATGGAAAATATTCTCTTATCAGTTGTTTAATAACTATTAAACAAATGCTCTGTGAATTGCACAGTAGCTGCAATTCGGCATACAGAAGAATTTGCAGCTTAGAAGCAAATTAATTTTCTTGGCCATTCAATAAACTTGAATAAGTTTAATGAAGTTAACAACTAGTTCTTGCATATAAGCCATAGTTAGCAATAGCAATAGCTAGTTATATTATTGCACTTAACCAGAGTAACAATATTTGCAAGGGAATATAAGGTATGCGTAGAATGTGTCTATCTAATCTATACCCTGTTTAGTAGTAAACAGAAGGATATATTCCTTATCATAATAAACAGCCTAGATCGTTGTGGAAATATGCAAACTATATAGAAAAACAAATAAGAAATGTATAAAAATTGAGCATTTGCTGTGTCAACATGTGTGCGAGCGAGACAGAGCGAGCGGCTGCATGCGTTTGATCTTTGTTCTAGGCTCTTGGCTTCGTACTCCATATGCAATCGCTCTCTCTGGCACTATCAATCTCTCGCTCATTCACTACCTATCTCTCCCCCTCTTTCTCCACCCCTCTCTCTCTCTCACTCTCTACCTATTTCTTCCCTCTTTCTCTCTCTACCACTCTCTTTCTCACTCGCTGTTCCTCTTTCTCTATTTTCTCTACCATTAGTTAGTTCCTCAGTCATCGACAATTTGCTTTGGTTAATGCATTATTATTATTATTAATTATTATTGATATTATTTATTTATTATTTTTGATTCTCTTACATTTTGTGTATATTTTTAAATTGCAGCAAAATTATAAAATTTACTTAATCGATTTATAAAATACTTTTGAGAAACTACGACAAAGGTGAGTGAGAATCTTATGTACAATCAACTAATTAGTTTGAGCAGAAAAAAATTAACTAAAAATGCCTTTAAAAACTTTTATTTAATATAAGAAATTTCACAGACAGCTTGTCACTCTAAATATACCCTATAAAACATATATATTCTAGAACAGTAACAACAGCAGCGTCACTTATGTAAACCGTAATTTCATTTGCCTAACTCTAAAGCCTCTAGGTATTTAAGCCTTTAACTGTTTTTACCAAATGTTTAAACATTCAATAATGGAATGTTTTTGACTGCTTTGTTGTTTATTCTTGCGAGTGTGTGGGTGTGTGTGTGTGTGTGTTTGTGTCTTGTAATGGCCCAGCTTAACTTACAATGTTGATCTTTGTTAAACTGACCCCAAAACTCATAAATTTGCAACAACAAAAGCGACTGAAAGAGATTGCAATTGAAAGGCTTTTTACATTAAAGTGAAGTCTTAAAATGCTGTGTGTATTGCAAGTGTGTGTGTGTGTGTGTGTGTGTGTGTGACATACTTTGGGCCAACAATTTTATAGATTATGCAATAAAATGTACAACGCTTTGCGGTCTGTTGGCAAATAAAACAAAACTTTAGCATATTTAATGCTCAACGTATCAGTGGCAAGAGTTTTGACCAGTTACAAGCGTCACACACACACACACACACACACTTGGGACCAAAAGCAAACATTAAATATTTACCACACTTGCCCGCATTTACAATACACACACACACTCACACGCACACTCACATGCAGATGCACATTATCACAGCTGTTCGTTTATGTCGTCTGCCTCCCCAAGGCAGCAAGTTCAGCATTTTCTATCGCTTTTACTTAAATATATAATATATATATATATATATATATATATATATATATTTATATATATAACATTCTGGCTGAGTATATTTCTAAATCCTATGCTTAATTTCACATTAGCGTAATTGCTCTCTTTGTGTGTGTCGTCTCATCATAACGGTTCAATTACATCATTTTCCCGTTTGCCATGAAAATGTTGAAAATTTACCGCACTTCATGTTTGATTAATTATGGAACATACATCAATTGTTTTCCAACAATTGCCAACGCCATTCAATATTCATTGTAAGCTGATAACAATAATTGCAATTTGTTGAAGAGCCGCTTAAAGGTTGCCAATGTCTTATGGGTATTGCGAATACCCTGTAGAAATATTAGGTTGAACTGAAGAAGGAATAAATAAAAATACAAATAAATAAGAATACTGAAGAAGGAAAAATTAAAATAAAATTAGTCGCTGCTTAGAATATCTGTTTTAAATTCAATAAAAAGGGTGTCTATGACAGCTCTATACCCTGTAAAAATATAAAGTTGAATGAATACGGTAAAGATAGTTATAAATAAATACAAATTAATTAATCGCAGCTTAAAATAACTATTTTAACTATAATAAAAGCAGCGTCTTTGACTGGTTTATACCCTGTAAAAATATAAAGTTTAACGATAAATGGCCAGAAAGATGCAAATAAATAAAATTAAACCAATCGCTGCTTAACATTCCGATTTTAAACTTATTAAAAGCAGTTTTCCTAACTACCCTATACCCTGTAAAAATATTAATGCATTGAACTGCTTAAATCTTCAGCAGTACCATAACTAGCGTTATATATAAAAATGAATAGGGAGCAATCCAATAAATACTGGGCATCTTACATGTGTTATATACCCTGTAAAAGTGTTTAAGAGTGGCAGTAAAATCAACGTTTAGACAGAGTTAACCAAATATACTCATTTTATCATATATAATATTTAAAGCATACATCTTATGAGCTTTAATTTATATTTTAAAGTTTATTTATGTGGGATACCCTGTAAAAATTAGTCTACACTTGTACAAATCGACGTCAGAGTGCTATTACTTGTTTATTTTTAACAATATAAAGTCAAATTTAAAAGCTAAATAACCTTGTGTCCCTTTAAGAGAATTACAGGGTATTCTCTGCTGCTGTAGTGTTAACCAAATTGAGCTTAGGTCCATTGCGTTCAATGACTTTGACTGCTTGACTGTTTGGATCAACTGAAGTGCTTTGTATGCTTTGGCTGTTGTGGCGCAAGGCGTGAAATTTGTACCCTGGTGACACACAGATACACACACACACATACGCGAACATCAACACACACAATCAACACACAGGACTCAATTACATGTAAAGTGATTCGCAAATTAGGACAACGCTTTGCCAAT
This sequence comes from Drosophila macrospina, assembly GCA_035042075.1. Classification (NCBI taxonomy): domain Eukaryota; kingdom Metazoa; phylum Arthropoda; class Insecta; order Diptera; family Drosophilidae; genus Drosophila; species Drosophila macrospina. The sequence goes on along the minus strand of JAWNLW010000455.1, from coordinate 537,365 downwards.
TGCCAAGCAAGATAATTTAACAGGTTACCCCGGTATGTTGTTGGATGAGGGGAAGGGGGTGGTGTGGGGGGCACATAGAGGATAATCCACTTGACAGACGCCTGACAAATCGCAGCTGGGCTGAGTTTGATTTTGTTTGCTTAACTCAATGAGATGGCGATATGCTGCGACGTGCAAATATTTTCACAGCTAAACTGAATTTGCTGGAGTGTGTGAACAAGTGTCTCTCTCTGTGTGTGTGTGTGTGTGTGTGTATGTAGCATCAAAGGAAGGCATCATATTACACATAAATTTCCTCCCTCTGTTGCCACCGTGTAATGTTGTTGTTCTCAACAGCGAAGCATGCCACAAAAATGCGAAGCGGATGTGAGTTATGTGTAGAGGAAGCAGCCCAAAACGAATCGCTTCCCACAGTCCCTTGTGTGTGTGTGTGTGTGTAGCTGTGTGTTTGTGAAGTGCTTGAAATGACAACAACAAATAACACAAATAAACACGATTAGAGTGAAATTGTTTGGCAATAATGTTAACTTAATGCGTTATATTTGTCGCACTTCAGACCGATAAACACGCGCTCAATTGTGCCTCGAGCGAATGACAAGCGATTCGTAATGCTTATTTGGTAAGACAAGTGCTAACAAGTGCGAACATGCACGCACATGTCCACTACCCTTAGCTGTCTTGTCGACAAGTTACATACTTTCATATTCGAACTGCTCAACAAGTTTTGGCTAACAGCTAATAGATAAACCCGCTAATGAGCTAACAGCAACAGTGGCCTAAAGGCCCAGCAAACGTAAACGTTTTTAATGTGCCTTAATGTAAAGGGTTATTTTACTTGACTCTGTCAATGAAGTTGTTGGCTTTAATTAGTCGTTGTTATGGGGGGTAATGGAAAGAATACGCTAGAGCCAAAAGCTGGCAATGTCTTAGCAATTGTTGCGTTGTTGTCACAACAAGAAAAGAAAATAGAAATAGGAAAGAAACTGCTTAAGTGTTTCAATGCTGTTACTTGGATTGTTTTGCCATGGTCCGTGAACGGGCAAAACTTTATAATTTCATCAAATTCACAACCGAAATTGCGTGCATAATTTTATTATTTTGAAAGCACTTCAACGAAACTTTATCTAAACATGCAGACACGCTTGCTCAACACGGACTGAGAAGCTGAGGCAGTAAGGAGGAAGAGAGAGAGAGAGAGAGAGAGAGACAGAGAGAGAGAGAGAGAGAGCGAGCACACTCGATGCTTTGTAGAGATTTTGAGGCTTTTGGCCAGCAAACTTGTTTCAAACAGCAATTAAAATAAATTACATTTTGCGATTTTAATTGCGTCTAATTGCAGGTAAAAGCCATCAAATAAGTTGAAACACAAAAGTTCACAATGCTCTGTCGCGTTCAAGTGCAGCATAAACCAGAAGGGGGAGACGGAGGGTGGCATTGACAGGCTAAAGCTGCGTGTTGCCAAATTAATTTTGTCCATTGTCAGTTATGAGTGCAGAGTGAAGAGCGTACAAATAGAGAATGGCAAATAAACAGAAACTTTCGATAGCACACACACTCCGCACACTCCACACACTGGACATGAGCTTAAAATGTGAAAAATGATTATACAAATGGACTGAAATGGACTGAAATGTATAGAAAATGTACAAAATATACAATCAATGTTGCATGCGTTGCGTATACGTAATTTGAGCGTGCAACTTTTATGAGTGACAATTTTGAAATCGAGGTTTTGTGTGTGTGTGTGTGTGTGTATGTGTGTGTGTGTTTGTGTGTGTGTGTGTTTGTGTGTGTGTGTGTGTGTGTGTGTGTGTGTGCACTTTGTGATTTGATTGACAGTCGCGTTGTGCCGCAACACAATGGTTAATGCCACGTTAAGTGCTGAAATTAAAGCAAATTATAAGCAATTCACATTTACATGGAATCAATTTTAGTTAAAGCTGCTCGAGTTCTATTCGGTTGCTTTCTTTTTGTAAGAAAAAAGGGAAAAAGCGTCTAATAATCTATGAGGTATCTATAAGGTATCTATGATTATTTAAAATATATATATTCTTGATCAGTATCAAGAGTGGAGTCGATTGAGCCAGGTCCGTGTGTCTGTCTATCTGTGTGTACGAATGTGTCGATCTCAGCAACTATCAGAGCTAAAGACACAAATTTTGCCATGAAATTACCTGTTAACTGTCTCCAAATACAGTTTATGTTAGATATTCGATAGCTCACTCCTCTTTCCCGCAGAAAACTTATTATATACTACTACAAACTACATATCTCAGCGTAGACACTTCTAACGTAACAGGTGCTTAAATAATATCATATAGAAGAAATACTGAAATTTTCATCAAGATCGTTCCATAAATAGGAAAGATAAACCCAAAAGAAATGCTTGCTCTATGCGACCAGCACAAGTGTGCGAGCGAGACAGCGAATGACTGCCATACATGCATATGTAAATTAAGTGACGTAGCACTCAGCTTTTGATACCCAATCTGTACACAAGCAACAGCTTGCTGCTGAGCACACAAAGCAATCATATGCAATAAGAGTGTAATTACTCAGATACTTCAATTAGTATCCAAATACCTCACTTAAGCGACTGCACAGGGTATTATGCAGTCGCTTATGCTCACTTTTCGTTTCTCTTACGTTATTAAATAAATTTCAAAGCAAATTAAACATATGTAACATGTTGTAAATGCCGTGAACTCACGACCGTCTGTCGCTTATTTGCTTAGCCAAATTGAGTTTTCACATTTGACATGTTTGTTGAAGAGCGACGCGAGCTAACTGAAGCGAGTCTATGGCACGTAAACAAGAGACACATGTCATGGTATATATATTTAAATTGGCTAAATAAAAAACCATTTTGCAGTCAACTGTTTTGCCGTTGCCTACCAAAAAGTTGGGCCACAATTCAATTTATCGAAGATTGCCTTCAAAATGGCAAAAAGCATTTCCATTGGCCTAATTAGTTTACTTGGCACTTATGCGACAGCTGACAAAATGCAGTCACAGTCAAGTAGACAGGGCCAGAGAGAGAGAGAGAGAGAGAGAGAGAGAGAGAGAGAGAGAGAGAGAGAGCAGCAGCAGCTGCAACTGTGCAGTAGAATTTTAAAGCTTAACAAAACTTAAAGACAGCAAAGTTTTTGGCGCACAACAAAAAAATTCATTTGCTTTGTCGTAGAGTGTTTTGTGTGTGTGTGTGTGTGTGTGTGTGTGTGTGTCTGTCTGTTAGGCATAAAGCAGTAAGATTATTTTCAGTTTTGGCCGCAGGTAAAATGAAAAGTGCTGCAGCAAGAAAAACGTCATCAAAGCTAGCATTTCCAAGCGTGGACAGACAGACAGAGAGAGAAACAGAGAGAGTGTAGCATTTCAAAATTACTTGCTCTGCAGACAATGAAGCAAAAAAAATGTGTATATATATATAGCAAAGGTAAAAGCGACTACTGAAAATGATAATTTCATTCGCATTTCTTCTATTTTTTTCCACTATTTTTTGGTTAGCAAAAGCTGTTGGACATTGGCAGCTGGTTTGGCAATCTCATCAGCAAAAGGGATAAACGATTTACAGTCACCTGAGCACATAAACCAAGACATTGCCAATGCTGTGGCCATTGTCTTTACAATTCCACTCGAAATTGCAGTCCATTTAGTGAGAAATGCTCTAACATTTGTATGCCACACTTGAGCGTCATGTAAGACCATTAAAAATCGAGCAGCGACCATCGACGAACATTGAGCAAACGCCGTGTGGGTGTGTGTGTGTGTGGGGGGTGTGTGTGCCAGCTACAGTTCTCAGCATGAATTATAAAATTCAAGTAAATATATTCTGCGGTTGGGATTACTTAGCACACACACATCCACACAAACACACACACACAATTGTTGGCTGCAGCTTGGCCAACTTCTTTCAACTTGAGCTCAAGTTATGGAAAATTTGTCGATTGCGCTTTTAGTCACGTTTCCCAGCAACTGCTGGCATAGCCTCAATTATTGCTGTGTATATTCTCTATATATTCTCTATATATATATTCTACTCCGGCTGCACTTGTGGAATTTCTTTATTTAAGTTTTGTAAAAACAATTACTACAACTTTTTTAATGTGTCTTTAGAGCCAACCAGTTGAAATAGCCAAGTTTATGGCTTATTTGTGCTGATCCTAGCAATGCCTGGTCTGCTAGTGTTTTCCTATACTATTGCCCCTTATGCTCTGATGCTACTAAAAGCAAGCCGGCCAGTCGAGCACACGCGACAGCATAATACCCTGTGCAGTGTCTTAAATTAGGTATTTTGATTCGAAGAGAAGTAACTCACTAATTACACTCTTATTGCAGATGAATGCTTTGTTTGCTTAGCAGCTAGCTGTGGCATATGTAGAGATATTCGCTCAAAAGCTGAGTGCTACGTCACTTCATTTACGAATGCATGTATTGCAGTCATTCGCATCGATCTCGCTCGCACACATGTGCTCGTACAGCAAAGAGCAAGCATTTCTTTTGTTATTATCTTTCTTTATTTATGGAAATGATATTGAAGTGAAACATTTTCAGAATTGCTTCTTTTATGATATTTTTTTAGATCCTGTTAAGTAAGAAGTGTCTACGTTGAGATATCTAGCTATAATAAGTTTTCATCGGGAAAGAGATGTGAACTATCGAATATCTAACATAAATTCTATCTGGGTAGCCCAACACGAGCTCATATAGTTGCTAAGATCGACACATTCAAACAGACAAACTACTTTATAGGGCATTTGATGCCTTCTTCTGTCTGTTACATACAACGTTTTATACCCATTAAAACCGGACACAGGGTATAAAAATAAAACGCAAAGAAAATGCAGCGGAAAAAACATAAAAATTTACATAATTTCCGGTTCAGGTAACTGATGCCCGCAAACAGTAAAGGGCCAACAGCGAAGGGCTAGCTGCCTGCTGCCTGCTACCAGTTTGCCTAGTTTGCCCAGTTTGTGGGGTTGCCTGGTTCGTTCCGCCTGTTTGGCTAGTTGCTTTTAGCTTTTTAAAGTGCTGAATGTGGCAGCAGGTGTTGCCTGCTTCATATATTTCTTTTGCTTCTTTTGATTGTTTGCAATTTGTGCAATGCCTTTGGCATGCATATTAACAGGTGACTAAAGACCGGCGGCCATGTTCTGTTAGCCAGCTGCTGTAGCAAATTTGTTGTTGACGTTTTTCTATGCGCTTAAGTGAGACGCTGTTGATGTTGCGTATACGCGCCATTTGGCTGACCCAACTTGCAGTTCAAATATTTACAAATGTGTCAAGTGCAGTGGGCAATGTGAACTTTGCCGTCAAAGCTGAAACTCTTTTCGTGCAACATTTGCATGCAAATGCTGATGTTTGCAAGTGTTGGAACTCCATCTGCAAGTGGCATGGCAATATCAACAGTAACAGCAACAGCAACAGCAACAACCACGACTAGGACAACGACAACCGGAGACATGCCTGCTGCTCCCTTTGGCTCTCAAATGAACTCTTGTTTGCCAGCTAATGAGATAAGCATGCAAATGTTGTTGGCCATATTGCAGAACGAGCTGCCACGACAAGAGTCAATTAACTTGCAATCCGGAAATTATCAAGTCACTTTTTAAATGGGCTGACTTCCTAAACAGATTGACTGAGAGCGGATCTAAGTATTGGTAGCTGTATTGCATTACAGCACAGATAAAGTGTAGATGGCAGACTGAAAAGGGCTTTTCCTAGCTGAGTTTCTCTATAGACTCTCTTATCTATAAGTATTTATAAAATATTTTAAATATACATATATTAGTTAATAAAATAAATTGTAGTTTTTCTTTTTAAAGAGAAATTAGCTATATTCAACTGTAACTCAAATGTCTATAATAGAAGAGGAATTACCTTATAATGTAGATTTATTGTTAAGTCAACCTTTTCTACTTAAATTTCTATACATATTCGCTGAGTATAGTTATATACTTGTTAAATAAATTCAAATAGTTTTATAATTTGTAATAAAGGGTTAATTTTTTTTTACATAAAATACAGTTAAAAGTATCAGTAATTCATATTTAAAATATATAAAGTAATAAACTATATAAAAAGCAGTTGTCACTGCTCAGTTTCTAAAGAGATGCTCTGACAGTATTTTAAGCAAATTGTGTAATAAATTAAAATAAATAGCTAACATACTAATTTCATTTTTAACTTTCAAGCAATAGAAAGAGCTAAATATTAGTAACTCAAATGTATAATAAAATAAGTGATAAACAAATTGTTTAATTGCTTTACAAAAGCCTTTACCTAGCTGACTTTCTAGGCAGTTTCTTTAGGCGTATATTGTGTTGATTTCATTTCAAAAAGAGCACACATAAAAGTATCTACATTTCTAATAATATATTATAATTCTAATAATATAATATAAATTATACAAAAAGTTAAAGAGTTATTATTATAATATTTATATTAGCTTTAAGGAACATGATGAATTTCTTATTTGTATCTCAAAGTTATAATGTAATAATAATAATAAAATAAATAATAAAAATAAAAGTGGCACCAAATATTCAAATTTCTAAGCAGTTTTTTTAAGTGCAGTTGTGTATTATTATATATTAGGAATATAAATTAATATATATAGTTAATATAATAGCTTGTCTATTGCCTATTAAAGCAAGTCATATATAAGTTTATGTATAAAGTAAATAATATAATAAGTAATAAAATGATGAAAAACTTGTTCTCCTAGCTCAGTTTCTAAACAATTTATCTAAGAGCAAGTTTAGGTATTTATAAAATAAATTAAAATAAATAGTTAATATAATAAAAAGTATATTTCCCATTAAAGCAAGTCACAGGTAATAAACTTTTGTATCTCAAGTATGTAATAAAATCAATATTAAATTATTTAAACATCACTTTTATTAAAGCTGCTAAAGTTGTTTGCTAGCTCAGTTGCTAAACAGTTTCTCATTGTGCATGTTTTTACATGAAATTCTCTTTATGTTAAGCTAACATTATTAACTAATTGAGGATATGTATATCTCCTGCTTATTAAATTCCAAAATGTTCGGCTTTAAACAGGCTTCAGCTAACTTTATCTGCAAACAATTGCACTCGAAGCAGATGTAAGTAAGTAAGTAACTTAATCGCATAATACAATAATAAGTATGATAATGCAGTTGTAGGCCCTTGGGCCTCTTAACTAAACTAAACAACACAACATATGAAAAGTTTTCATGACTTTTGGACTGAATTTTGCGTTTAGTAAGCAAAACTTTTAATATATTTGCATTTATCTGCCATAGTTTTGGCAAGGCAAGCAAAACTTTTGCCTGTTGTATGAATGTGAATAATTGAGAAGAGATGTATGTATGTATGTATATATATGTACATTTATGCATTAACATTATGATTAAAGTTTAGCTGCATTTGTTTTTAAATTAATTAATTTACTTAACATTGAGCAAATGACTTGAGATTGCTTTCAGCTTTTTCATTGCATGTTGACAGCTCATAAGTTGTGCTTCGTCCATTAATTGTTAGATGAAAGCGTAATTACGCACATTTGCTGACAGCTATGGGAGATTAAATTAGAAATGTATGTGTGCCAACTAATTTTATGACGTGCTGTTGATTTAATTACTTGCCACATGCAACAAATTCAACTACATGCCACATACTCGACTCGAACTCGAGTTAAAGCTCTATGAAATTTCAATACAATGCAGTGTTTTGCATAATGAAGGCAGCGAAAAAAACTGAAAGAAAGAAGGAGAGAACTAGAGAACGAGAGAACCAGAGAACAAGAGAATGAGAGAAGGTAGAAATGTGAGTAGGAAATTGTATAACAAAGTGGCCTGACAACATTGCGTATGGGTAATCTTACACTCGTTTCGTTTCGCACATAAACATGTAAACACATTTCGTTATTTCTGCTCTCTGTGTGTGCGTGTGTATGTGTGTGTGTGTGTGTGTTGGCAGCTTCTTTTTATGACAAGCAAATGCATGCAAATCTTGAATTTTACAAACGATAAACGCCTTGAGGGCAAGCTGCTGTTGTCGCTTTGCCTGCGAGGTACGAGAGCTGCTGCTCTGTCTCTGCTGCTGCCCACGCATACAATTTATGCCACTTGCCACTTGAGTGTATGCGTGTGTGTGCGTGTGTGTGTGTGTGTGTGTGTGCTTGTGTCAGTCACAAATCCTGCTAATGCCCCAAATGCGTATGTGCAGGCATTCGATGCTCATTTTTCTTTTGCCACAACAAAATCCGCTTTTTATGCACAAATCAAACCGAAAACATTGCGCAAATCGCAAAACAACAACAATAACAATAACAACTATAAACTACAAAGTACAAACTATGCAAAATTGTTACAGTTTTTGTTTAGTTTTTATGTTTGATTGTTTCTTTCAGATTATAGCTTCAACTTTGTTTGCTATTCAAAATAATGCAATATTTATTTGCTGTATACTTTACTTAGTTTTCAGTTCTTTTCCTTTAAACTTTTGCCTATTTTAATTCTCCTTTAATCGAAAGCTTCAATTAGTTATAAGCTTCTCATGGAAGCGAGATGTTAAAGCTGCCATAAAGTACTCTAAAGTGTGGAGTCTCTATTTTTAACTCAGTTTCTGTAGGTGAAAGTTATGATAATTAAATTTAATTTAATTAATATTTGAAGCACAAGAAAGCTAAAGATGTACTTTTATATATATTATTATTATAGATATTATTATTATCTGTATTAATATTATATTTTATTATTTAATATTTACAGGAACTACAAGTAATTTCTATCATTCCGTTGCTATCACAACTTTTACACAACAATACTAGCTGCTCTCACATCTTAATCAATGTTTCAATAGTTATAAATAGATGAGATTTCGAATGTTTATGTTATGATATAAAAACAAGTTAAAGTGTTATCATAAACAGCGTAGCAGGCAGTTCAGCAGAGTTTATTTTTAGTTTAGACTCTGTACTTAAAAAGTACAAGAGTCTAATAAGTTTGTCAATATATATATAAATACTTGATCAGCAACTACAACAGAGATGATATAGTCTTGTCTATCTGAAAACCTATTTCTCAGAGACTACAAGAGCAAGTTCTTTTCTTCTTATGCTGGGCAATCTTCTAATTAGAACGTTGTCATAAGTCCGAAATTTACTCACATAGTTAGCGAACTGTTTGTTGGTAATGTTAATACGAAGTTACCAGAGAATTTCGGTATTGAAAGGCAACTTTTCAGCACTCTAATTATATTCAAGTTTATGGCTTAATGAATTTATATATTTCCTAGAATTGGTATGCATTTAGTATAATAATGTTTGTCAGACTAGAGCAAATAATTTATTTGATTTTGATTCTCTAAATCACCAGGTACTTGTGCTGTTAACATTTTGCTTTCAGTTGCAATAAAAGCTTTGATTAAATAACTTTTATGTTGAATAAGTAGCTTCTATAGATCTTAAGGAGGGAATATTCTCTCAATGTGTTATTATTTAAATATATATATAATTAAAAATTGTCTTAACAAATTGCTGACACAAGTAGAAAGAATCGCTGCCTTAGTTTCTCAAGTGCAGAGCAGGCAAGTCTTAAGTTTTTAACACAAATACCATACAAAACATAACTCTACTTGTAACTATCTTTAATCTTGAGCAGCTCACATCGCTACTTTATGCTTCAGTCTTAACTGCATTTGTTTGAGAACTCTAATCCTAAGCAGCACAGTTGCACTAGTTCCAGCAGAGATGCAATGTAATTGATATAAACGCCGCACAATTAGCGACTTAAAAAATGGTTATCTGCTGTGAAGCACTTTTGCAAATATGTAAACTCATTTAGAACTTAATATGCTACTAATGCTCCGAAACCACTAAATGTCATTTCTGTTGCTGTTTCCCCCGCCAGCATAAACCCTCGCGCCACCCACAATCAGCAAGAAAACTCAACTCAAAAGAATCCAAGATACATTACGTTATTCAACACTAAGCGACACAAGCTGCCGCACTCAAAACATCTGTTGTCCTTCAGGCAGCTATGTGTCTTGTTATTGTTGTTGTTGCGCTAGTGAAAAGGATAAGAAACATGGACTCCCCCGGGGGTAACCAAGCAACAGCTGCATTTGAAATGAAAAGCATTTGTTTCTGACACAACTCGTCCTCGCCTCGTTTCGTTCTCTTGTTGTCTTCCACGCTTTCCTACTCGTCAACATCTTCGTCTTGTCTTGAAAACACACACACACACATACGCACACGCACACACACACAGCGTTCTGTTTTAGTAGTTCTGTGGTGCTGCCTGGTTGTACAAAGGCGCAGTCCATTGAGATAGCTCGCTCCAATGCGCTCCACTCATTATGTTGATTATCCCAAGCGGCCGGTCGAGCTCTCAAGGATTTCTCACAAAAATACAAAAAAAATAACAAAAACTAAGAATAAAATATGAATTGAAATAAATGCGCTTATACTTTCCCTCTCTCTCTCTCACTCTTTCGCTCTCACTCTCTCTCTCTCAGCAATTTACTACTGCCCACGCTTCACTGTGCTTTCATTTGCTGCTGTTTTCTATATATTTTATCACAGAAATTTCATTAGAATCGTTATAAATTCTGCAGCTGCAAAATGATAAAGAAGCCGCAGCAAATATACCGCAACATTAACCCTTCTTTGCGGTGCTCTTAACCCATGTTATATGCCATTTTTTTTTGTGTCGTTTTGTGACCCTACAAAATTTATGGCCTTCTCTTTGGGTCATCTAATGCAATTTCATATGGCCATTTCCATTACCAAAACAGAGAGAGAATGAGAGAGAAAGAAAGTGTGAGAGAGAGAGAGGGAGAGGAAGAGAGTGAGAGAGAGCATATGAATATTGTCAAAGCCTTCGACTCGGGCAATTGATGAGCCACAAAGCCAACGAGCATGAAATGATAGCCAACAGTTGCCCCATAGTTGTTGGCCCTCTCTCTCTCTCTATCTCTCTCTGTCTCTTAACGCAGTCTTCTCTCTGTGTGCTTATGTGGTTAATGTGATAAATCAATTTTATGCGAAAATCACAGAGCATAAATTTATTTAACTAGCACATAACTCATGTGGACCTTTGTACATTTGTTTTCTGCTTAACTACTCGTATTTGTATGGCGCAATGCTGTTAAAGCCAAATTCTCATTGTTGTTGGCCTGGTCTGCTTAACTGTTTGTCTGCCTGTCTTTTGGCCAGAGCTGAATGCTTGCTCTGGGTCATTTGACACTCTCGTTTAGCCCCTTTATGACAGCAATGGGTAAGGCCCACTCACACACATATCAGACACACTCACACACACACACATCCACTAGGGAAATCAAAGAACACGGCGTCAATCAGCTGCCCAACCGAAATCAAACTCTAGCTGCGGGTTTTCTGTCCTTTTAGCCCAAAAAGCGAAGCAATCCTGCATTGAGCTGAGCTTCCATGTGGAAGTTGGCCACAAAGCGGCCAAAGAACACTTTCACATAATACATTTCCCTTTGGCCAACTCTGTGCGTGTCCTTGTCTGCATTTGTGTGTTGCAATTGTGAGTGCGTCAGGTGCAAAGAATTTCACATTTCTGACTCCAAATGCTACAAATTGGCCAACAAATGGCCAAGTTGTCAACTGTAGACACTTTTTTGAAAGCCAGACTTGTCACGACACTATAAAGGGAAATTTTCCAATAAATAATTCAAATAACATTTATGGAATTTATTTTGTTGCAGATTTATATTTAGCAATTGTAAATGTATTTATTTATTTTACTAAAAATGCTTTAATTTTATAAACATTTAACTATGTTTCTCTGTGGCATTTAAGCATTCTTAATTTTGTTAGCTAAAAATTATTTTTATAAAATTATTTTAAAATAACAAACTATTCTATTTATTTATTTTCAAGTTTTTTATATTTTTATAATAGTCTATATCAAATTTTAAGCAGCTTTACTTATTTTATATTTCAAAATGAAAGCAGTTCTAGTATTATTTGTTTACTTTTCAATATATTGGAAATATATATAAAATAATTTACTTAATTTTTTTTATTATATGTAAACTTTTCTTTATTTATTCTTTTATATGTTTTATTTATATTAAGAACAATTGCCTTAATTTCAGCTTAATTTATTTTACTTTATAACAATTTTAATTATTTTACATTTCAAACACAAAGCGGTTCATTTCATATTACTTTTTATATATTTTTTAGTTCTATATTTATTTCTCTGTACTACTTAGGTATTACTTATATATTTTATATTTTATTTTTTTTACTACATCTTTTAAATTATAAACTAGATTTGTTTATTTATTCTATTTTAAAAAATTTCTATTTTTGTAGAACAATTTCTTTACATTTTCAAACAGTTTTATTTATTTTACATTTCAAACTCAACCTTTTATTATTTAAATATTTTCTAAATTATTTGAAATACTTTACATAATTTTCTTAATACTGTTTGCTTTACTTTTAATTGAAGCTCAACTCTTTATTATTTCTCGTTTTTTGTATTTTTTTGCTTGGCTCACATTTGAGTTGCTGCTAATTCGCATTAAAATTCATTTAGATTTTTCACCTTTTATCTTTGCATGCGCAATGAATAAAATTAAAATAAGCCGCGGCCAAGTGACTGTAAAGGCGCCAAGTTGTTGAGTTTTTTTTGTTTTTTGTTTTGTTTTTTTATTTTATTTTATTTTTGTAATTTTCTTTTGTATTTGACTGGCTCTGGTTCTGGTTCATTTGAATAACTGAATTGTTAAGTGAGCGCCGTGTGACTGATGACGCTGGGCAGCTAGAAAAGAAAGGCAAGAGAGAGAGAGGGAGAAGGAAGAACAGCTCAGGTTGAGTTGGTTCAGTTGGTTCAGTTGGCATTTATCTGCTTGAGCTGGAATGTGCGCAGACTTTTAATTAAATTTAATTACAAATGCCAACAGGCGCGCACCGTCCGCTCATCCGTCGTTGACTTTGATAAAGTCATTTGCCACTAATTTGCATATTTGATGCGGCAACTCAATTGATATGTCACACACACACACACACACACACACATACTATGCAGAAGGTGTGGCAATGCTCGGGACATGTTAAGCAACACTGGCAAATGTCAAATGTGCATGTAACTGAGACCAAAAAGCAGCTTTTGCATTTGTGAAATATTGCAAGCGTGCTTTTGTGGCACACACATACACACACTCACAGCTAGATAGATAGGCAGACAGACAGACAGCCAGTGAGTCCTTTATAGCATGTGTCGCACTCAAGTCACGTTTGCCAACACTGGCAAATGCTTCTGCAAATGTTAAGCTCAAGATTTATTGAGCTACTTAAGTTGCCGCTGATGATGTTCACTTTTCCTTTTCGTTTTCGTTTTCCCTTTTTCTTTTTCTTTTTTTTTTTTTTGCTTGCTTGCTTTCTTTCTCGCTCATTTCATTTCCACGCATTACGCATACGTCGCATATTTTATAGGAATTAGAGAGGGAGGGGGAGTGTGCGTTAGAGCGAGATGCTTTTAAAGTCTTTGTTGCTATTTAAAAAGTGTAGATCATTAGCTCATAAATAAAACATAAGAAATTATACAAGTACAAGCCATAAATAATGCGTTCGAGACTCAAAATGTTGCGTGCTGAAAATGTTTAAAATGAGCTCAAGGTAGCTCAATACACAGTAGCTGAAGCAGACAGACAGAGAAGGAAAGAGAGAGCGAGAGAGAGAGAGAGAGAGCGAGACAGAGAAAGAGAGAGATAGAGATAAACAGAGACAGCGCTCTACATTATGGCCAACGTGTGGCACAACAGGCTCAAAGCAATGGCCATATAAATGTATAACGTGCTTCATATGCAAATATACAAAATATGTATAAAAATATACAAAAATGTATAAAATATACCGCCTACATTGCTTATCATTTTGATGACCTGTCTGTCTGTACGACCACACACGGCGTATGCGCAATATTGAGCATATGTTGGCCATAATTTGCCATCGCTGCCAACCAAAAATAGATTTTCGCTTTTACGTTTTTTTTTGCTTTTTCCTTGACTTTTTGCATTTTTGGTTTATTTCCTTCTCTTCTTTTTTTTTGTACAATTCAATTGAATTGTTGCAAAGTGTCCAACAAAATATGTTGCATGGCCTCAAGCAAAATTTGAATTGTCAAAAATGTATAACGAGGTTTTCCCAACTAACCCGCTGTTGTCCGCTCTACGCTCCGCTCTTCGCTCCACTCTACTCCCTTCTCTTTTCCCCTCTCTTTTCCCTCTCTTCCCCCTCTCTTTTTCCCTCTCTGCCCGGCAGTCTTGGCTAGCCGAGCTGCTCCCTTGTTTGGCCCTTGGTACGTTTCGCTGACATAAACTGCATTGAAATGTCATAAAAATTGAAACACGTTTCTCTACGTCTACCTCTTTCGTTCACTCTCTCTCTCTCTGTCACTCTCTCTCTCTCTCTCTCTCTCCCTTTTCCTATCGCTCTCTCTCCCTGTTGGTTAGCCAGCTGCCTCATCGTTGGTCCTGCTGCTGCTCCTGGCTGACTTTGAATGGCAGTTGGCTTGTGTCGCTGCAGTGTCGCATCAGATTGTTGTTGTTGTTGTTGCTGCAGTTGCTGTTGCTGTTGCAGTTGTTGTTGTCGCTGGTTTTGGGCTGCTGCTTTGCATACAAATAACGGTAATCTTTAGCCTGCCCCAACAACTGTTTGGCCCTCGTCTAGTCTGCTTCTCCTGGCCGCATTCTGTTCCCACTGCCTGTTAACCCATTTCGCTGATGTGGCGCTTTTTGCACTTTACACTTGGCCTGCCCTGGCCGCCCCATATAACTGTGGGCGTGGCCCATGGCCATGTGTGGGCGTCTGTTGCAATGGCTATTATGAAAATTTATTGTTTTACATGCGAATAATTCTTGTATGGCATTTTTTTCACTCTTAGCTGTTTTGAGCAACTGCCAAAAGTCGTTGGCAGCAGCAGCTTTAAGCCAAACTGGCGAACTGCAGCTACTGCTGCTGCTACTGCTGTTTGCTGTTGCTGCTGCTTGAGAGTTTTGTATTAATAAATTGGCCATGACATGTGCATAATTATTTTCAATTAATTATGCGAATTAGCGCAAACAAAACGCGAACAGAAGTCGAGGTGCCATCAAATGCAGAAGTAGCTGGGTGGGAGTGGTAGTGGGAGAGGGAGTGGGGGCAGACTGCCTATGCAAAACAAGAGGCGAGTCTGGCAGTTGATTATGTAAACTTATTAATAACACACACACACACACACACACACACAGCGTACACACAGCAGCACAGCACTCGCAATCGATTTACATTTAATTGTGGCATCAGCTCGCAAATGCTGTATTTGAAATTATTGTTTGGCATATAATGGAACTGTCATATAACACGCACAGAGAGAGAGAGAGAGAGAGACACAGAGAGAGAGAGAGAGAGAGAGAGACACACAGTGGGGATACTCGTGGCGCATAGTGAATGTATTTATTAGTTAAGCCCAGCGCTTCATTCATGCGCTGCTTGTCTTTTGTTAACAACTGACAATGCAAATACAACACAGCGACAAAGAGAGAGACAGATATACAGAGAGAGCGAGAGAGAGAGAGAGACACAGACAGAGAGTGAGTGATAGAGTGAGTTGTGTGCTTGGACTCTCGTATTATACACTCATTACCATGGGGGCGTATACGTGTTAAATGCGTCTGACAAATATTTTAGCTTCAACAATATTTACACAGCACAGCTGTACCCTCGTTCCCCGTTCCTCTCCGCAACCCCGCACACTAACTGCCTCCCGCTTGTATACGTGACACTGCAAAAACGTAATCGTATCATTATTACAAAACAACTTCCACAGATTTCGAGATTTCAGCTTCAGATTTGCAGTTATTGTATACAAGTCGCATTGAGTTGAGTTGTTTTACGCTTTTGTTTTGTTTGTTTTCGTTTTTATCTTTTTTTTTGCATTTTCCTATTCCCATTGGTCAGCCAGCGTGGAAAACTCAGTCACAGCGCGTGCTGCGGCTTTTCTTTTCGCCTTTGTATACCCTGTGCTCAGTTTTAATGAGTATAATAACATTGTGCAGATGTATGTAACAGGCAGAAGGAGGCAACTCCGGTAATGTTGAGTATATATATTCTGGATCAGTAGCAAGAGTGGAGTTGATTGAGCCACGTTTGGCTGTCTGTCTGTGTGAATGTGTCGATCCCAGCAACTATCAGAGTTAGAGGCACCAAATTTGGCCTGAAGGTGTATGTATACTCTCTTCAGATACTGCTAACTTAACAGAGAATTCTAATGAGGAGCAATGCTGAAAGTTTCATCAAGATCGTTCCATAAATAAGTAAGATAAACAGCAAAGAAATGCTTGCTCTTTGCGGCCCTCACATGTGTGCGAGCGAGACAGCGAATGACTGCAATACATGCATATGTAAATGGAGTGACGTAGCACTCAGCTTTTGATAAACTATCTCTACATATGCCACAGCTTGCTGTTGAGCAAACAAAGCATTTATATGCAATATGAGTGTAATTAGTTAGTTACTTCTATTTGAATCAAGCAACTTAATTTAAGCGACTGCACAGGGTATTATGCTGTCGCGTGCGCTCGTCTGATGCGCTTGTCTGTGTAGATTTTCTGTGTCATATTTACGTTTATTTACCAAGTTGATATTTCAATTCCCTGGCGTCGCATTACATTCGCCAAAAGTTTTTTCGACACATTTATTGTGTCTCCAAAGAGACTTGCGACTTGCCTATACAACTAAGAGCTACTTTGATCCCCTCTACACTCTTCTCCCCCCATTCCCTATCATGCGCTCACTTATCAGCATTTTGCCTGCCTATTTTGTTGTCTTTTACATATTTGAAAAGGCCAAAATAATAATCTTAATGCATAGCGAGCTTTTTGTGTAGCATTTGAGTCTCTCTGAAAGTTGTAACAACTTTAAGCTGTCTACTTCTTGTTGTTTGGCAACAAAGTCAACGCAAATGGCCAACTTTGATTTTAACGGCTGTCGAAAACATGGCCAAAACGACTCAATGATAATTGCGCTCGTTTGTAGCATTGAAAATAAAAAAAACCGAGTGCAGTCTTTTGATTGATTGAATTTGCAAGTAGATTACAATAATTTGCCAATCGATGGGCCACTTTTTTGCGCATAGATCGAAAGAGTTAGCGAGTGAGTTAAAGTGAGAGTGTGAGAGAGAGAGAGAGAGAGAGAGCAGAGAGCTGTGCTTTGTGTCATTAAGTTTCGCTTCACTTGGGAACCATTTGCTGTGCCGGCTGCAATCAAGAGTATGCACTTAACCAACCCCTCCACCCCACCGCTGCGTACCTGCCTGCCTCCCTTAGCTAGAACTACAACTGTAAGGAAAGCGCTTTTCAATTTTCAAACATTTTACGCAGCACACACACACACACACACACACACACACAGTGTTTTTGCTTTGGAAAATACCCCGCTTTGCCTTTGTGGGCTTAGCAAAAGTACAGCTCGCTCTCGTCGCCATCGCCATAAAATAACGAAAAAGGCCAACAAAATAGAAAAAAAAACTGCAAACTTTTAAGCCCTAAACGGACTTGTGGCTGTCCAAAGTGAAAGCCAACGTGGAAACCCCAAAAAGAAAATATATAAACAGCAGCAGAAATAGAAACAGCAGCGGAAACAACTTTAACTGAGATTCTACGCACATTGCACTGTGTGTGTGTGTGTGTGTGTGTGTGTGTGTGGAGCACAAGTGTGTGTTAACTTTTTCAATTTGTTTAATATACAATATAACAATTACAATTCATTTTCCATGCAGCATTTTCTCCTAACAGCAATTTTCTATTCATTGGCGTTAAGTCAAATTTTCGCCTGCTGGCGATTGATTGATGGCAGCCACAGGTGTGTGTGTGTGTGTGTGTGTGTGTGTGTGTTCAAGTATTAACTTGTCTTGCGTGTGTGCATGATGAATTACTCAGCTCCTGCTCTAACTTGCTGCCAGCTCTCCACTTCACTTGCTCTATTATGCTACATTACAATTTCTGTCTTGTCACGCTGTGTGTGTGTGTGTTTGTGTGTGTGCCAAGCTGTCAATAAGCAAATGGCCGCGATAAATCTCATATTTAAATATATACATATATACATATATATTTGCTTCATTATATACAGTCTGTGACAAAAGTAAATTTACGCTCTGTGCTTTAAATAAAAGTCGTTGATATTAGTGACAGATTGTGTCCAGCGTTGGCCTCACATTGTTGACATATTGCGGCTTGTGACAATTTAATTGAATTGCTTTTCCCTGCTTGTATTTCCCCCCTCCTCCTTTGGACATGCAAAAGCCAACCTGTCTTACCCGTATTTTGTCATTTGCAGTTTGTTAACTGCACACTGCGTATACGTAATATTTTATGATTGTAAACGCTTCTCAATGCAATTCTTTTGTTAATTCCTTGGCAAATGCCATAGCCATGCCGTTGCTTTAAATACAATATAAAAACTCGCAGCTAACAAACTTTACCACTTTCTTAATATCTTGACAATTGTATGCGGCAAATACTCAATGCAAAACAAATCTACAAAAGACAGCAAAACTCTGTGGCATAAAGAGCGACAGTTGAGCAGGGACAGCTAACAAGACAGCAAGTCGAAGTTGAAATACTCTAGAAAACAAAATAAGCAGATCAGACGAGCGCACGCGACAGCATAATACCCTGTGCAGTCGCTTAAATTGGGTATATTGATTCTAATATAAGTAACTAAATAATTACACTCGTATTGCATATGTATGCTTGATTGCTCAGCAGCAAGCTGTTGCATATGTAGAGATACTCGCTCAAAAGCTGAGTGCTACGTCACTTCATTTATATATGCCTGTATTGCAGTGTTGGCCGCAAAGAGCAAGCATTTCTTTGCTGTTTAGCTTACTTATTTATGGAACGATCTTGATGAAACTTTCAGCATTGCTTCTCTCTTGAATTCTCTGTTAAGTTAGCACTATCTGAAGAGAGTATACAGACACCTTCAGGCCAAATTTGGTGCCTCTAGCTCTGATAGTTGCTGAGATCGACGCATTCCTACAGACAGACAGACAGACCTGGCTCAATCAACTCCACTCTTAATGCAGATCCAGAATATATATACTTTATAGTATCAAAGTTGCCTCCTATATCCCTGTACAGGGTATAGATTATAAACTGCTGCTTTTGATAGTTACAATATTATTGACATTTGCAAAATACCCTGTACGCAAAGTGTGCTTTATGAAGCGCAAAACTTTCGCGATTATAAATCAAAAAACTTTCAATTTTCTTTAGTTTATTTTTCTCCATCCTTTTCCTTCTCTCGTTCTCTCGTTCTCTCGTTCTTTCCTTTCTTCCGTTTGCCGTTTGCTGCTACAGAGAAACTTACGGCGCCAGCGGCTAGACCATTCAAATGGCTGGGAAAAACCGAAACTTTTTTGCGCTGTCTTGGCAGCTCGAGATAAAAGTGAAACTTTTGCAAGTGAATAACGAGAATTGATCGCATTTGAATGCTGACTGAATGACCATATACGAATAATGATGTTGTTAGAGTAGTAGTAGTTGTAGTTGTTGTTGTAGTACAGCAAACGAGTTGAGTGCAGTCGAGTTTTGCATTCATTTAAAGTACGCTCCTCAAACTGTTGTCAAACAATTTAAATGTTGCGCAAAATTGTGCTTTTTTTTATCATATGGCATATAGTATTTAGTGTACTCTGATAGGGGGAGTGTGGAGTGGGGCGTGTGGGGTGCGGGGAGTGGGAAAACCAACCGTATCTGTATCTAATGTATTTATGCATTAGACAGCAGTTTCATGTGCTTGCAAAACTACCTGCAAAAAGTTGATAAAAATTTTAATAGTTGGCACTCTGCCAGCACAAAAATACGTATAATAATAATAATAATAAATTACAGTTGCAAAACTATGTTTAAACAACAACAAAAGCAACAGCAACAACAACAATATACAAAAAAAAAAAAAAAAAGAAAAACACCGACAAGGAAACACATGTAAATAAATACATTTAGTAAAAGTGCAAATGGTGGATATTAAAGTTGAAATGGCACAAAAAATGTCGCTTTTTTTAATGCACAACACACGAACACACAAACACACACATACACACACACACGCACACACATACATACACACACACATACTTGCTGACTAAACTGTGCTTAAACTATTACCAACGCTCAATTATACATAATTGAGCCTCCAATATGAATTATTTATGACTCTATGAGCGTGTGTGTATATGGGTATGTGAGTGTGTGCATGTGTGTGTGTGTGTGTGTATGTGTGTGTATGTCACGCCCTGACCAAAATGGCAGACCTAAATATTAATAATGTCAAGGCACATACACAACCACAGAACAAGTCACAGAGCGACACAGCGAGAAAGAGAAAGAGACATGGAGAGAGAGAGAGAGAGAGAGAGAGAGAGAGAGAGAGAGTGAGTGAGAGTGAGAGAGTGAGAGCAAGACAGCAAGCCAGCCAGAGCAGGACACATAATTGTTTTGGTAGCCTCATTAAGGGTCAGAACTTGTGGCCAAGTTGGCAAGAAACCATTCATATGGCCACAGCACACAGCATGAGATTATTATGATTATTAACTTTAATGGAAATTGCACACACACAGTTCACACACACACACACACTCAGTTCACACACACACACAAGCACAATTCTGCCATTCCAGCGCCAATTTATGACTTTAATTTTTATGCAATTAGAATCGTTTTTGCCGTTGTTGCCCTTTTGTCATCAATCCAAATGCCTGGAATTCAATACAGTTTTTGGCTTCTATCTGCTTGGCATTTTAATGAGCGTTGTGCTGCTGCTATTCCTAGACATTCATTTATCCTCAGATTAGAGCAATCCATAAGCGCTGCAGATCTCCAACAAAAACTGATGACAATATTTGGCAATTGTGTGCAGAGTTGTGAAGAATGTTCACTAACTAGTCTGCAAATTGCTACACAAAAGTATAGCAAATAAAGCATCCATAGAACATTTACAGAAGAAACTCATGTCCATAGCATTAAGCAGCGAAAGTCGCATTAGCGCCATCTAGCGCTCGCGGTCTACAGACTCTTATGTGCTGAATGCATTTACCAAACGAAACGAATTTAGTTTCCAATTGCTTTTCATAAATGTAAATAAAATATAAAAATATACATATTTACTTATAAAGTTAATTGTTCTCTAATTAATTTGCTTGACAGTTTAATTATTTGTAGACTCGCATATATACATATTTTTATACCTCATAAATTTAACATAATATTGTAATTTATGTTACTTAGTGAATATTACACATAAATTAGACTTAACGTCTATTTGTTAATAGGAAAATAGATTTAAATGCAAGTTTCATATTATTTAATTTACTTCTTTCATTTAATATAACTATATAGTTTTCTTTCTCAGTTCTTTCTTGTTCTCAGTTTATTCAAACTTAAATAATAGTTTAAAAATCAATAAAAATTAAACATTAAAATTATTAAATTTAGTTTTTAATATGACATAATATATATTATTTTATCTTTACTTTTCTCAATTCATTTAAGCTTAAATAATATTCCAGAAGTGTATTTAATTTAAGCTGCAATATTATTTAATTAACTACAGCTAAAATAATAGTTTAAAAGTGTATTCAAATTAAACTTAAATATTATTTCTTTTCTTCTTTAATATAACATATTATTAATTATTTTATTTATATTTTTCTACATTTATTAAAGCTTTAATAACACATTGAAAATGCATTTAAATTAAACTTTTACTTTTGAGATGACTACAAATATTTCATTTAAATGTCAATTTCTTAAAGCTTTAAATTAACATTAAATATTTTATACTAAATATTTCTTATATCGAATTTTTCTCAATTTACTTAATCTTGCATTATAATTCGAAGAAGCCAAGTTAGTGCATAAGCTTTATTTTGGCCACTCAATTAAGGCAAAGTTATATCTAATTAGTTAGCTTAAATTCAAGCAGAGTTCGCTCGCTCGCTCTATCTCTCTCGCTCTCTCTATTTCTCTCTGTCCGCCTTACCTCTTTCGGCTACATTTCCTTTCGCATGTGCAGCTGTCACTTTTAAAAAGTTGCCATCACCTCACGCTGCAAAATTTGGCGCATAATTCGTAGCGCTGTATAAAATTTAATTAAGACGCTCAAAGTTTTTCACACTTTGACACAAGGCCCCTCCAGCATATGCGCGCACTTTTCACAATTTTCCCAACCCACCAGAGCAGTTCGCATTGCCCAATCTTTATGGTCTGCTCGCTTAGGTCTCACTTGGCTTGCTCCAGGGGCGTTAAGGCAACTACTTTACATTGGCTTTGGCAAAACTTTCCATTTGGCCAGACCGCCACAGCATAAGATTGCAAACTGTGAACTGGCAACTGGCAACTGGTAACTGGCAACTGGCAACTGGCAACGGGCGACTGGCAACTGCAGCGGGGCAAAATTATGCGCCCTGCTGAGCGCTTTGTTAATTATGCTGCAGCTCCCGGTTGCTGGCGCTTCTTGCCACTGCTTTCCACTTCTTGCCACTTCTTGCCACTCCTTGCTGCAACTTGCTGCCACTTCCTGCCATTGTTGTTAGAGCTGCGTTCTTGGCAACCGCAAAAGTTTTTGTTGCACAATTTGCGCTTAAACAAAGCCAAAACAATTTAATTGTCGCTGCAAAAGAGACGACAACGACTCGTCGTTTCCTCTCTCTCCCCCTCTAGCCGCTCTTTCACTCAGTCTCCCCATAGTGCATAGATTATCATCTTACCATCTAAAGCACCATTGAATCCTTGACACGGCTAACTAAACCCACAACAAGTATTACCAAAAATGCAATCTCTCTGCACAGTGTAGAGAAGTAGAGAGAGAGGAGACATAGAGAAGCGGGAGAAAAAAACTATCGAACATGGAAACCCGCAAATTCACTCAGCACGCCATGTTTTCTCGACTTTATAGGATACTTTTTTCCGCCTGCCTTCACTCGCCTGTTGTCGCTTGTCCGTTGTCCGCTGTCCGTTGTCCGCTGTCCGTTGTTTACGAGCTCTTTGAACTGAATGAGCGTGTGGTTGCCGCTGCAGGACATCGATGTATGCCACGGCTGGCTAATGAGCAAGGACATTAAATAAAGGCAACAGCCAAGCAACAGGAGCAACTTTTGATGCAGGTTTCTTGTACCCAAAAAGAAGAAATGCACTTGTAATTGATTTCTAGGCTTGTTGCGGCTTTGCTTTTGCTTAACGCTAATGTTTTAACAAGGACATTTTTTCCTAGCACTTTCGAGTAGATACTAGCAACGACTGTAGCTGTTTGCAGACTGCGAAATAAAAGTCTTTTCAAATTTAAAAATGCCTAAGAGCGTCACTTTGGCATCGCGCCAATGCTCAAGACGCTGGGGTCTGGGGCCACAACTTTGTTGTGTATTGCTGACAAGAAGCAGGCTCCTGCTAAAAGCCACTAAAAAGGCAGAAAAATGCCTGTTTGTGGAGCAGCCAGAGAAGCGGGGGGAAGAACAAGTTGAAGAGCGTGGTAGGGGAAGAGGGGAAAATGTTACAACTACTGAAAAACTTGTTATCTTAATGGATATTTTGTACTTCGTTTGTAGCTTAAATTGACTCACTCGGCCACAGCCAGAGCACTCGCTCTCGCTCTTTCTCTCTCTGTCTCGCTCTCTCGCTTAGAAGCAGCAAAAACAATTTTATTTTCGCTCTATTTTGACAACTCAACATAAGTAAATTCAATATTTTTGGGTTTTTTTCTGTAACTATTATTTGTTGAGGAACTCTTTCTCTCCCTCTCTCTGACTCTCTCTCTCTCTCTCTCTCTCTCTCTTGCCGTGTGCCACACGTCGCATACGTAATCTATTCGAATCAAGCTTAAGCTACTTGAGCCACAGTTTAATTTAACCAAAATCAATTAAATAAAACGTAATTGAATTACGCTGTCTTGCGTTGACTACGAAATTTAATTATGTGGGAATGTGGCAAACTTAATTTAATTAAACTTTCACCTCTTGTCGAATAAACGAAATATTTTGCGCGAAGATGAAAATCAATTTCGCTTTGCACCAAATGGCCATGGTTAAATGCTGAAAGTGAAAACCTGAAATGGAAAATGAAAAATGTGGAAAATCAAGTGAAATGAATGCGTGCAAATTGTGTGGCAATTGCAGTTTTTTTTATATATTTTATTTATTTAAAATTACAGCAGCAAAGTTGAAGATTATGCTGTTAAGCCATTAATAATATTAATGATAGATAAACATATTATTAGTATTTTCAATCCACAGCAGCTTGTTGCATTTAAGCATAAAGTTTCCTTCTTATAAATAAGCTTCAACTTGCTCTACTAATTCATTCAATTACATGACAATTTGAAGAGTTCTCTTAGCTTAAGTAGAAAGTGGACTTCATTATTCAATTACTTATAAATTAAAGCAACTCTTACTAATAGTGTAGTGCTGCATTTAGTGCAATTAGTTGAACTCTGCTTTAGTTCAATTTAATAACAATTTGATCATTCAAATTTATAATTTATGTCAACTGAAACAAATTCTCGCTTTTTAATCTAATTTAATTATGAATTAAGTAACTTATTTCAACAACAATTTTAGCTACTATTTCTACCTTTATATATTCCCAAACTCTGCCTCAATTTAGTTGAATAACAATGCGTTTTTTCCAATGGGCATAAACAATCTCAAAGCCCAACACCAACAGCGCAATGCCATAGCTCATTAGCAGTATCATTAAAGCCGTGCTTACAGTGTCCATATCCACCTGCAAACCAAACAAACTTTGGCCATTAAACCACTCACAAGTTAAGGCTGCAAACGCAGAACTCACATGCAAATCGGAGGTTTCAATTTTCTTCACACAAGGCGGCTTTCGCGAGTGCCAAATGTTGAATTGATATGAGAAGATGCCCGTTTCCGTAACGCGTCGTAAACTGTAATTATATGTAAATAAATATATTTATTTACTTAAGCACTTTCAACCCTTTGCTTACCCATATGAAATGACCTTACGCATTGGCGAGTTCTTCTGTGTGATGGACACGGTCTTCTGTGGGGCAAACATGCTGACCTCTGTCAGATCGCATATTTCGCGTTCGGTGAAAGTGTCCGCAATTATCTTGTAGGCAGCAGCAACATCCACATGAAAAGCAAAACCTAACGGGGTTCAACAAACTCTCTACACACACCTCGTTGTAAATGGACTTACGTTCGTGCTTAACGCGTAGCAGACCCGTATCGGGATCCAGCCAATTGCTAGCCACATTATCCTTGGCATGGGCGCCCACCTCATGGCTGTGCACAATATCGCGATAGGCTTTGGCGGCATCTTCATTGCCCGTCTCGGGCTCCTCCTCTGTGGCAGCGGGCGCCTCGTTTTCCTTGGCCGTTGGTATGCTGGTGATTTTCTTGGCATACAACTCCATGGAAACCGGATCCTTGGTGTTCTGTTTGGGTTTTTATTCAATTCAAAAATATATATAAAATACTTTAATAAAGCAATTACAACTTACAATAATTTATAAGAATATAAAATTAATAGGTAAACCATAAAATGTCTGAGAATATTCAAGAGAGAGTATTCCAAATGATCTCTACATATGTAGAAAAACTCACCAAAAAGTAGTCACGATTGTAGACAATATCCTCGACGCCCACCTGCAGTGAGCTATGGACCAGATCGCTGAGTGTCTTGATCGTCTTGGGCTTCTCCATGAGCAGCGTGCCCACAATGCTTGCCGAGTAGAACTGATAGATGCTGAAGGAGAAGAGCAGGCAGGTGATGACAATGGTGCGGCCGGAGATGAAGCTGGTGGAGAAACCCAAGCCCTGTTGGCAAATGATGCCCACAAAGAAGAGCACCGATTCCAAGAAGAGGCCAACACGCTTCGGAGATGTTCGATTCGCCTGCCGTTGCTTGATGTGGTTGCTCAGCTTGGCATAGCAGCGTTGCCAGCATCCGCCCTGCACTGGCAGGAGCTGCAGGGATGCCACAGACTTGGCAGCGTCATCCTCCAAGGCTGTTGCCTCTAGCTGTGGCAACGCTGGCTGCTGCTGCTGCTGCTGCTGCTGCGTTGTTGCTGCTGTCGTGGTGGCACGCCTCCCTTGGGCTTGATCAGCGCTACCCCCTGTTGTGGCACCAGCTTCCACTCGATGGTGGTAAGCAGCCAGAGAATCAACACTGTGAAAACACCACAAACCAATATCAATATCCAAACATCATTGCTGAACGGTTGCAGGAACACAATGCGATCCTTTTGTGTATTCCTGGGATGGCGAAAGATGAAACACGGGCGGCTTGACCAGCTGCGTCCGGCCGCATCGATCCACTTGTGCCGCTCCAGCCAATAGAATATTGGTGCACCCCCAATGTCCGTCTCGTTGCGTATGAGGGCACCAATCATGCCATCGTAGCGGCCATTCTTCATGTAGCCCCAGGTGGACGTTCTTGACAGCACAAATGTCCAGTTGAACATGTCGCGGACGACCATCAGAAGATTGAAATTGAAACGGTTCATTGTATCGATGTGACTCGATACCGTATGCGTTAGATAATACATCAATGTGCCCGTCATGTTCTTGTTTGTCACCTGACAATGAGTGAAGCAGAGAGAGACAGAGAGAGAGAGAGAGAGAGAGAGAGAGAGGAAGAGAACTATAGCTCTAGCTTTAGCCATCTCTTGCTACCTACCACAACCATGCAACGCACTTGGGCATGCTGCATATTGAGGCGCCGCAGCAGCGTCGACGTTGTGCGATACCAGCGCTGTATCTCGAGTCCGCCCGTCAAACTGTAAATGCCAATTTCCGTTATGTTGACATGACCACCAAAGTTCAGACCAGGGTTCCTTAAAGCGTGTTCAAAATTCTATTTAGTTTTCGATTGTCTCATTGTCTGCATTTGTAGAGAAAGCTGTTCAAATTGTTAATTTGACCCACACAACAGACTTGTTTTAAGACTTTAATCACTTTAGTAATCTGTCAATGCTTTTGCTTTTTTACCTTAACAATGATAATCTCTTAATTATAGATTGATAGGTGGCCAACTTTTAATTGTTAACTGAATTACTTCAAGCAGAATAATATATATTCTTATTGCAATTTCCTAAGTTGTTAAGAATTCTAAAAGTTTTAGTCACAATATCTTCGTTATCTTATTTATTTAATAATTTCTGAAGATTTAACTAGAGTACTCAAGTAATTGAGTAATTGCTTATTTCCCATTTAATTACTTGAGTAATTGCTGCTTTCTATTTCAAAGACTTAAGTAATTATAAGAGTTAAGTTATTTCTGTTAAAATAACTTAAGTAATTTCACGTTTCCCATATAATTACTCAAGTAATTGAGTAATTGTTCTATTTCCCATATAATTACTTGAGTAATTGCTGTTTTTCTTTCAAATACTTAAGTAAATATGAGTGATTAAACTGTTTTCTGTTCAAATAACTTGATTAATTTCACGTTACCCAGATAATTACTCAAGTAATTAAGTAATTGTCAGAGTTTCCATATAATTACTTAAGTAATTGCTGTTTCTCTTTCAAATTCTTAAATAATTATAAGTGATGAACCAGTTTTCTGTTAATATAACTTGAGTAATTTCACATATCCCTGATAATTACTCAAGTAATTGATAATTTCCACAATAATTACTTGAGTAATTGCTGCTTTCTATTTCAAATACTTAGGTAATTATGAGTGATAAAACTGTTTTCTGTTCAAATAACTTAAGTAATTTCACATATCCCAGATAATTACTGAAGTAATTGATAATTTCCACAACAATTACCTTAGCATTGGCACTATGCATGCTGTGTCTGTTAAATTACTGGGAAAATCAGTGCGACAACTGTGAATGTGAATGCGAATGTGAATGTCGTATAATGAAATATCCTTTTCGATTTAATGCAAATGCAAGCAATGCACCCACTACTGCCATTGCACTCGCTGTCGACAGCAACAAGTAAATGGCAAAGGACAACTGACAACTTGTCACGAGCAGAACGCAAGGAAGCAGTGAGAAGGAAGAAGTAAGAGGGAGAAGGAGAAGGAGAAGGAGCACTCGTTGTTACTTACCAGATATCGTACAGAGCATAGCTGTCGTCTTGAGTCGTTCGCTTGGCCAACGTTAGTTCGGTGTTCATGTAGAAGTTCAGGGTCTCCATTAAGCACTCAATGGGCTCGAGTTCATCCTTATTCGCCGCCTTATCCCCATCCTTAGGCTCATCCGTCAGTTGCAGTCGTGGTTGCTGCGCCAAGGAGGATGCTACGCCTGCACTTACGTGCAGCGAATAATCCTCAATCAATAGCCAGTGATATTTATCGTTGTAGAGCATCTTGGCTGAAGCCTTTCAAATAGTTGCAGCTGAGCACTCAATATATATGCATAGGGATATATGCCGGAGTCTCTCTGCCACTCTGCCACACTGGCACTCTGCCACTCCGGCACTCTGCCACTCTGCCACTTACCATTTGCAGGAAACGACGACTTAGCATGCCGCATGCCAAATCCACGACCACAATTTGCCGCAGGGCTTCCAGCGTCATCACATTGTCCAACCACTCGGCGTTTTGCTGCAAGTTGAGTCCTGTTACGCTGTTCCCACCGCCACGTGCCTGCCCCCTGCCCTTGCCCTTGCCCAGCCGCCTGCTGTCCCCCGCCTGACTACCCAGGACATCGAGCAGCACAATCCGCACAAAGGCCACGCCTGCCTCGTTGAGGCTCTCAATCAGCTGCAAATTCTTGGCATCGTATGCCACGCGCAGTTGTTGCAAGTTGGCGCGATTGGCGCGCACATTGCCCGTGTCATTGTTGGCGGGATTGCGGCAGGTGAAGTAAGTTAACCTTGGTATTTGCTTGTGCCGCTGCACAAACTCCAACAGCATGCGATGCTGCAACATCGCCATGCTACGTGCCCTCGCCTGCAACGCCTGCCCCAGCTCCAGCTCCAGCTCCAACTGCGGCCTTAGCGTCTGTGCTGCAGCCATTAGGCTGAGCAGTAACAACACTATGTGGCACATGCTAACCATAGTTGTGGCTCCCATTTTTGCTGTTGAGGTCCTTTATAAGGTCCTGTGCCGCATGTCACATTGCGTGTGCGCTGTCAAATATTCTGAGATATGTTGCATTTCACAGCCATAAATCGCTCATTGGAATTTCACTTTTGCGTTGTCATTATTCAATTTCATTCAATTAGCCTTCATAATTCATAAGCCATGCCCACCGCCCACCTTCTCATGTGAATCATTTCGCTTGCCTTTGCAAATTACTCGTTTGCTGTGTCCTTTTGGGCATTCACTTGCTTGTGTCCTGCGTCATCTCCATGTCACAAATTTTGACAGTTTGTCACTTTAATTGAATTTCTATGCAAAGGTCGTAGTTCACTTCATGCAAAACTGTTTGCGCTTCACCAGAAAGAATTACTTTGTTATATATTCCATTTACATGCTACATTTAATATATTCTCTAATTAGCTTTTTAAGTTGTGAATTTAGCTAAGAATTTGATTCGTCTTCATTTGTTTAGCCCGACTGAATAGCATGCTTAAGTAGATTATGTTTTGAGCATTTAAATTGTGTTTATTTCCAGTTAATTCTGTGGCTTATAAGGGAGTTTAGGCTTTAGTTTTAAATATATTCGTTTAGTAACTAAATTTATAATTAATTTTAAATAATTTATTCTTATTTAAAATTTAAAACAGCTTGCATTGAATTCAAATATAAGCATCGTAAGTCTAAATTCAATTACTATAAATACAAATAGCTTAAATGTATTTAAAATACTTATTTATTTAATTAACTTAAGCAATTCTTTCATATTTAAATTTTTAAGCAGCTTAAATTAATGAAATAAATATATTATTAACTTCAATGCATTTAAAACACTTATTTATAATATATATATACTTAGCTTAAGCAATTATATCTCATTTAAATTGTAAAGCAGCTTAAATTTATTCACAACATTTACTCAAAATTCTATTTTACTTACTTAAAAGTAACTTTAATTTATTTAAAATATAAACAACAAATTAAAGTTTCCTTCATTCGCTGCTTAAATTCCTTCTAGTTTCCATTTAAAATTCGCTTTAATTTATTCAAATTATTCGACTTTCTTCAATGTTAAATGAAATGTTGTTTGCTG
Organism: Drosophila macrospina; assembly: GCA_035042075.1. Taxonomy (NCBI): domain Eukaryota; kingdom Metazoa; phylum Arthropoda; class Insecta; order Diptera; family Drosophilidae; genus Drosophila; species Drosophila macrospina. The sequence continues at coordinate 507,205 of JAWNLW010000455.1, read as the reverse complement.
CCATAATTAGAGCGGCAAACACAAATGTAATTCACAATTTTAAATAGAAAGCGCGAAGCTAATCGGCAGAGCAGCTTAAAACGTATTAAACTTAATGTTTTTTCAACGCGTTTCCCATTATTTAATTCCACTTTTGTGATGCAATTTGTGAGCTTAAAGCAAAGCAAAGCAAAGGTCAGGTCAAGTCAGGCCACAGTGTCCACACAGACTTGGCCACAGAATGTCATATTTCCTTATTATCTAGAGGGCAGTGGGGGAGAGAGAGGAGGACAACTTGGCTAGCTGCCTTATAATGCGAAAGCAAAGGAAAAAAAGAAGCGAAATGGAATTATTAATGGCGCTGTCCATTTGCTGCTAAGTGGCGCAAATTACATTTTTGTTTATTTTGCTTGAGGTTTTCCCTGTTGTTTTATTTATTTATGTTTTATGTTTTATTTTTTTTCTTTTGCTGCTGCTGCTGCTACTCCAACTTGACTCCTTGGCCTTGGGGCGCCTTGGCTGCTGTGGTCTGTATTTTTTTATTTATTTTTTTCTTTTTAAATTTTATTTCATACTTTGGCTTTTGGCGTTCGCCAAAATCCCTAATTGTTCCTGGTAGCAAACGGAGCGCAAAGACTTTGCCAAGCGTTTGCCGAGCGCGTCGAAGCGCAGCGCTTTAATGACTCCAACGATGCCTCAATAGCATTTTGTGCGTTATTTATTTGGGACATCCTACTGCTGCTGCCTCTACTGCCTCTGCTCTCTTCACATGGCCAGCAGCAGCTTACACTGCGTATGCGTAATATTTCTGCTTGTAAGCCGATTTGAGGCCTGCCAAAAGAACGAAACTAGAAAGTTTCCACGGAACAAGTTGTGCAGCCTAAGAACACAGAATTGGCGATGTGTGCGTGTCGTGACACGAACAGCGCTTGTTTATGCTTGCAGCAAATGACAGTTTGAGGCGCATCCAACAACTGTAACTAAACTGTCTCTAATGAGTGGTTAAGTGCACATTTTGCAAGTCGTCAGCCAATAAAAAGCAACAACAGCACAAAAAACTTGCCCGGCAAAGAAGAAACTTTTCATAAAAGCCCTTTGCCTGCCCCTTGCCACTTGCCCCTTGGTGGGGATGCTGCTGCTGGTGCTGCGTGCCTGGCATATTGGCCTGTTAAGTGTCAACGGCAGTTGCAACTGTCGGCGCTTTTGGGCTTGCTTTATGAGCTCCGTTAGCCGTTGCCAGCAGTGACTGCGGCTTAAAGGCAAGCCAAGTGCAGGACTAAACCACAACAAAGGCGTGCAAGAGCGCAAAATGAACAGCTGGGGTGGGGGGGGAAAAAAACACAGAAAGAAAGAAGAAAAGCAGCGTCACGAAGCGACAAAGGAGCAGAGCAGGGAAGTGTGAGCAGCGGGGGAGAGACTAAAAGTGCCAAACGACATTTGCATGCAAATGATGCAGCCAGGCAGGCAGGCAGCAGGCAGGCAGCCAGTGGCAAGTGGCAAGTGGCAAGTGGCAAGCGTAGAGCGAACTATGCTTCCCAATAGGTGCGGCAATTGCAACTGCCCGGACGTGTAAGGTATTGGCCATGTACTACAGCGACTGCTGCGTTGAATGCAGAGCATAAGGCGACATCAGATGTACTTCTGCTTCGTGCTAATGAGATCAGCATGCAAATGGGCACAGGGTCCAAGCGATGTTGTAGAACTTCAGTCAATAAGCCCGGAAATTGCACTGAAAGTAAGCCATAATATAACCCTTAGCCCATTATATAAGTAGTTACATTAGAGCCAAACTCGAATTGCCTTAAGTGACTTTCAGCATTCATCAGCAACAGAGAATCAGAGGCCATATTATGACAAGCCACATTAATCAGCTCACAGCTCACAGCTCACAGCTCACAGCTTAGAGCACAACACAGTCAAAAGCGCAAAAGTGCTGCTCAACTTGGTTGCTCCTGCTGCTGCTGCTGATGTTGATGATGATGATGATTTCAATTTGGTTTGCTTCAACTGTGAAAATGCTGCAGTCAAACCCAAAATAGCAAAAGAAAAAATATAGAAGAAAAATCCGTTTGTGTGGCACAAACACGAGCCATGGTAATTTTTCCAGTTGAGCGGCTGCTGCTGCCCGTCACGAAAAGCAGCTCAAGCCTGCAGCTAAATTCCTTATTATATTATGTTGCACGTATTATTTTCTATATGGGTCAGAGTGCTATACATGCTACCTGCTACATGCTACCTGCTACTTGCTACACCTGTGCTCACACAGTTCACTGCAAATGAACGCTTGTGGCATGTGGACTCATCAATCAGCGCAAACTTGCAAAGCAGCCAAACTTGAGCTGAAACACAGCTTAAAACAAGCAGCTAAGTACGAAAACTCTTTACGCAACTGCAATTTCTATTGAAATTATATGTATTAAGCATAGTTTTCAAACATATTTGATACACTTTGAGCTTAAGCCTGCAATGACAAGAGAAACCGCTGCTTTTGTGGCTGCAACTCTTTGCCAAGTTGTCTTATTTATATTATGAAAAGCATTGCTTCTTTGGGGAGGGGAGGTGTTTGTAGTGCTGAGGGGAAGCGGCGCTGTGCTAACTTTTTAATGAAAGGCATTTGAGCAAGAATTTTCACTTTCTGCTGGCCAAGTTTTATGCTCGTACTTTTGCCATTTTTATTTATATTTTTCTTTTTATTTTTTTGCATTAATAAACTCCGACTGTCATGTGCCATTTTTCATCATTATGCAGATGCCGCAACTTGACAAATTTCCATGACACTTTCTTCAGCTTGTTGCTGTGGCAACAACAACAGCAACAGCAATAGCAACAGCAACAGCTCTAAGTAAAGTATGAAAAGTGCGCAACGCTTTTATCTCTGAAACAAATTTGCATCTTTCGAAAGTAAAAAATAAAAACGCAGTTGACTGACAGTTGTGACATTTATTTAAACCGCAAAAACCGAAGCGTACTTACCTTTATCTTGTGGCAAAGCCTGCACACAAATAACTATTAATTAAAATTAAATGTAAATAACTTAAAAGTGCTGTAGATGCATAGGCAAGCATATTGAGTAAGTCAGCAGTAAGTTTAACAAATTATAGTTGCCTACTTTTAAGGGCAACAGAGAAATTTGCAGCTTGCGAAATTTTTATTGCCTACTTTTGAGCGCAGTATGAAATATCGCTGAAATAATAGTTGCATGAGTATCTACATTGACATAACTCTTAAAATGCATTATAAATGTATTATAAATATAAATATTTTAATATTTCCTCTAGCTATTATCGCTGCTCTCCTGTTGGGTTAATTTACATTGCAAGCAAAGCAGCGCCGCCATTAGGTGCCTGGCTTAAGTCATAACTTAAATGCCATAAAAGAAATCGCAGTGAAATCTTTTAGCTGCTCTGCTCCTTTTGGTGGGACTGCTTGGGGAAAAGTTTGCCACGTCAACTGAAAGTTACGCTGAGTGCATTTTGTTGATTTATAATAAAAAAAGAAGAAATAATGTTAAAAACATATTACAATATAATGAATGCGCGCAACGGGGTAACTGCTGCAGTAAAGCAAAAGGCAACAACAGATACGAGTATGAAAAAAAATATATTTATATATATGAAACAGAAGCAACAAAATAAAATGTAATAAAATATAAAGAAAAGCAACAAACAAAATAAAAAAATATATATATTTATATATATATATATATAAGTAGAAGAGGCAGCAGAGAAAAGGCGTCGTAAACAACTTTCGAGTGAAATAATAAAATGCGCTTTTTATGCAATGCACAAGGCGACAGAAGAGCGGGCGAGGAGCGGAGCTGTTCACCTAACGCTTTCGACTTGCTTCTTTGTATAATGCGTGTTATGTAATAGTTTTCATTCTACCACGCCCCCCCAAACAGCCACCTGTCGTCGCCCCTCACTCCGTCGCCCGTTTGCCATGGCATTATTAAGGCAAGCTGTCGTGACGTCCTTGCAAGTTTGCAGCATATTTCAATGCTGTGGCAAAAATGCGCAAAACTTTCGCTCGAGACGACGCTGCCTGACTGCTGCACTCAACCAGCAACAACAACAACACCAACAGCAAGAATACAACAACAACTTGTGCTCTGCTCTGAGCTAACAATAGCTAAAGAATAACATGAATATAACCTGCACATGAAACGCACACAAAAATAAGCGTGTCCGTAAAAGAAGCCGCAAACTTTCACCCCACAATTTTTGACACCTGAACCATTTGCCGTGTTGACAACGACCCGGCATGTTAATCCGGGCTTAACAGCAGCAACAGCAGCAGCAGCAGCAACAACTTTCCAACAGCAGCCGCAGCTAAAAGTGTAACAAAGGTTGCCAAAAACAATCAAAACCTTTAGAGAAAAAATGTAAAATGTAAAAAAGTAGAAGCAACAGCAAAAGAAACATGCGCTATTTGCGGGTCAACGTGGCGTATGAGCAATTGCGAGGCAGCTTAAAATTTAAATAAATAATTTCAACTGCTCGGCAAGTCTCGTTTGAGATTTCTGTTGATAGATTAAACTCATACTATGTTTTGTGCAACAGCTGACAGCGCTGCTAATCTACAGCTCAGCTATTAAATTCTTCTTTTGTTTTGCTCTGTCGACTTTAAAGCAGTTTTGAGCAGAGCTCAGTCTGCTTTCATTTGCTCATAACGTTTCCCTTATTCTACTTCTAATTTCCATGTTGCTTGCAACAAAAACGAAAAACTTCCGAACAGAAAAAGAAACCTTTAATCAAACATTCAACGAGTGTGATGAGCGTGTGTGTGCGTGTGTGTGTGCGTTCTACTTTTTATTACACACAGAGCTCGCTTTCACTAGACGCTCTTCAATCAAACGCTGCCGGCACATATGTAATGCTGAATTGTTATGGAAATCCATAAATAAGAGCGCACAGACACATGTTTACACGCTCATCAATTTGGCTGCTCGCAAGCCATGCCAGCCACTTGCAGGCGACAGCCAAGCAGACAAACGGGAACGGAATGGGGATGGGGGTAGCTGCGTCAGGGGAGTAGGTGAAAAAGACAGTGTGACTGGCAGTCAAACGTCAGGCGTGAACATTTGTTAATCTTGGCAACGTTGACAATAATTCACAGCACGTACCTGCTATAAACTTGGGCGCCAGCGGAACGTGCAATATACTGTAGCTGGGGTGGTGTGAGGAAAGCGGCAAGTGCGGTTGACTGAGCAGCGAATGCGACATACTATACTAAAACTACCAATTTTAAACTAGAATCAGAAGAAAAAACATACGTTGCAGTCGCAACTTAAATGAGTTGCTGAAATTTATGTTGCCTACTTTCAAGCGCTGCCGGAAATACACAGAAATTGACATGTGAAATTTTGTGTTGCCTACTTTTAAGCATCGCATATATAATTGCATATGCATGCATATTTTCCGTGGCCTATTTCCTAATTTCCTTATTATTTCTAATTCAAACAAATACAGTCAAATTGTGGTGGCCTACAAAATCATGCAAACCATTATGAATTTATTAAGCAACAAATGCTTAGGCCACAAACTAGCAAAGCACTTAAGCTATTTTTGGGCTGGTTTCAAGGCGTCTGGCGTAGACACGCCAGCGTTGGCCATGGCCATGGCCTGTGTGCGTGTCGTGGGCTCATACAAATTTCAGGGGCGCGCTTCGTGTTGACATTTGAGCTAGATTAAGTTATAAACAAATACGAGTATGAGTGCTAATGAAGTGTTTGTTTAACTCTCAATTCTCATGGCCCCAGCCCACGAGTCAATCAAAAAGAAAATGTCAACAACTTTTATTGTGCGAAGCTGTTTATGGCACAACAACAACAAACGGCACGCAACGCAAATTAAGTCATGAAAACGCAGATAGACTAAAGCCCAAGCATTTAATGAAGACAAAAAGACAGAAAAAAAAGAAAAGGAAAACAAGAAAAAAGGGACAGATGCGGACAATGGACAAGCGCAAGCGGAGCACAAGGAGGAGTAGAAACAATCCTGCCGAAAACATCTGTGCATTTCATTTGCATAATTTGTCAAAACAAACATAATACACAACGTAATACAAAGTGCTATGCTGTGTTGTATATGAGGACCCAAGCACACATTGCGTATGCGTAATCTTGCAACACACTGTTCCCAAACGCCCCAGCAATAAACACAACACATATACAAAGTGCAAGAATATTTTGCCATTTTTTTTCCTTCCTAGCACAAAATACATGCAAATCGAATACAACAGAATAAGAATAACACAAAAAAAAAGCAGAAACGAAGTGAGAAACCGATAAGCGCCTGTAGGACAAGGCAACAACGATTGGACCAAGGAAGCAGTAGATGGAGGAGAAGTGGAAGGAGTGGGAGTGAGAAGAGCAGCAAATCCCACTAATACCCAAAAACCAAATGGATGCCGTTTGTTTGGCAAATCCGTTCTTTATGCTAAAATCAAACAACAATAAAAAGCGAAAACCCCAGCAGGGAATGGAAATTGGAAATAGGTATAGAAGAGAAGTCTATCTGGAGAGGACTGCACTGCTCACCCAGTTTTATGGTTATCGCCAGAATGTGGGTTTATGTTTTATGACCCAGTAAAGGATTTCAAGTTGAATAAGCGTGCAGCTAAACATGATAGGGTCATGCATATTCCAAGTGGTTTCCTGTTCATTTCCTTTAATTAACTGTGAGATAAATAAATTGCACGCTTAATGATGTTTCCATCAGCGTTTGGCGCTTTGACTTAATGACAATTATCATCAAGCGTGTCGCACTTGATGACCACACACCCACACACACACACACACAGTTTCACTCAACGTCAAAGAGAACCTCTACACAACAACAACAACAACGATAACAACATAGTCAAGGATACTGTAACGCTTCACTTTGTGTACAGAAAAAAAGAAGCAAAATAAACGCGCTGCATCAACAGCATTCGCATTTATTTTTATTGACATTTCCTACACCCAAAAAAAAAAGAAAAAAAACAGAAAAGCGGGAAAACAACGTCGGAAAACCCTCAACCGCTAACCAGCAGCAAGAGGAAGCGCGGCAGCCGGAAAACAGCCAACGAAGGCGAGAGAGCGATTTACGTGACGAGACCGCGACGGGCATTTAATGCCAACGCCAGCGCCAAAGCGAAACGGGAAAAACGCGACAGGCACAAAGAAAATGCCATTTTCCGGGTGGCCATAATGAATGCGTAAAAGTTTATTGCAGCAGCTGAAGTTGCGGAAATGGGCAAATACGAAATACCAAAAGGTATTATAAGGGGCAGCGCAGGGCAGTGGGGCAGGGGGCAAGATAGGTCACAGGTAGACTGTGTGTGTGTGTGTGTGTGTTGATTTATTTGTCGGTGGAAAACTACAGGGAGTAACTGTCAATTGCAAGCAGGATCAACGCACAAAGTGCTCGTAATATCAAAGGGAAGCATTGATTGAATTTGATTGAGATATTGATAGAAATGAAATTGGGGAATTTTCTTTTCTATTTTTTTCCAATTTTTTTAATATAATTCACATCATTAAAATCCAATTAGACTGTGCATTTAGTCAGGCATATTTGTGTGTCTCTTTCTCTCTCTCTCTCTCTCTCTCTCTCTCTCTCTCTCTCTCTCTCTCTAATCTCTTTTCCCTTCCATATTTTTCCCCCTCGAATTCATTAAGTTCTCTCTTGGCATTCATCAAATAGCATTTGTTAAAACAATTTGCATTATTTAGGGAAAGGTCAAAAGTTGAACTACAGTTAAAGGCCCAGAGTTGGCAACGAATTCAAGTCAAGGCAAAAAGTTGCATTTACCAAATAATCACACAATTGGCCCAAAGGGCATTGACTTTTATGCAAGCAACCGATGCCAAGGGCCAAAACAATTAGTAAACCAACAACAACAACAACAACAACAACAACAAAAGAAGACAAAAAAGTCAGCAAATAATTAAACTACATAGAAATTCGATAGAAAACGGTAGTTGAACATGTACAAGCTACAGCTACAGCTACACCTGCGAGGGTAGTTTCAATAGTTAATACAATTAATTCTTAGTCTAAAGTTTGTCATGTATTTTGTAAGTAGGCACGCCTCAATGACACGTCTTAAACATATTATCATTGATCAACTAACTTTTAGAAGACTTAATATACACTAAGATACTTTATCAGGTAGAAGACTAAGAAGTTTATTCATTGAACAACTATCAAGAAGCAGACTTAAATCAAACTGAACACCTTTTTAAACTCTTCTCCCTTGTCTATCTTCATGTCTCTTTATTATTACGTTTTAAGCCTTCATCAGATGTTAACTCAAATATATTATTATACTTATTATTCATAAGCAAATTAATATAAATATAAAAACTATTTTGATTCATTGAATACTGATTTCAAACACACATCAAATTCACATCTATAGAGATTTTTGTAAGCTATTACCAAGACAGCACACGCAGCTCAATCAATGCCATTTTCAGACAGATTCTTCAGTTCAAACCTATATAGAAAATCCCATCAGGCCTGAAAGTTGATATACGTTACTATGTTATATTTTTATATTAAATATTCTAATCCAAACGCTTTATAAAGTTACTCTTCTCAAGTCAGAAGGATCTAGCATTGTTATTGCTCTTGTAGTGAGTTTTATCTTTTATTCATTCGCTTAACTCAATTATCTTATCTGTTAAATAAGCAATTGTGATGAAACTTTCAGGAAACGTCCCTTGCAAAGTAAACAACACATTTGCCAATTTCTAAGGCTGTAGTTCTATAAATTGATATTCTAAAAAGCTGTTACCAATAGGCAGTTATAAATATCCCATCGATTTCAAATGCTTTAGCACATTACTCCTCTCTATTCAATAAACAATTGAGATGAAACATCTAGTCATCTTCCCCCAAAGATTCTACGCTGTCTGATGTCTGCTTTTTCCTATATAATCTTCAGCTTTCTCTTAGAAATACACAGTTGCAATAGTTGTTTTATTCAAGCTAAACAGTTAATCAGTTTTATTACTTCATTTGTGACAATATTTTCTGACTAAGAATAAGTTGAGCAACTAAATGCTGCTGTAGTTAACTTAGATTCTTCAGATTCAATCCTACTGAGCTCAGTGTAGTCTCCACTGACTAGTTTAGTAGCAAACCTCGTTGTTGCACAATATCTACAGGTAACTATCCTCTGGCTATTGACAAACCTTGGGCACCGTATCTTTCCACCTGTCCAAGCGCAATTGGAGTAACAAATTGCAGCAATGGCAAATAATAAAATGCCTCGCTAAATGTAAATAACAATGAGGTAGAAAGTGGACAGCATGAAGGAACTTTGAGAGAGCAAAGCAAAGGCCAATAGAAAGAAGTAGTTGTAGTTGTAGTTGCTGTTGTTGTTGTGATAGTTGTAACTGTTGAGCAGGCAAACAAATTTGCACAAATATCTGGGAAGTATCCATGACAGTTGTTGTGGTTGATTTGATGCTGCTGCTGCGGGCCGTTTGTCCCTGTTTGGACCCTGTTTGTTGGCCCATTGAACATTTCGGAAATTGGAAATTTCGCACTTGATGATGGCGCCACAAATTGGGGAGCCCCACAATGAAGACAAGTCGACAGCAAAACGTGCGTGAGTGAGTGAGTCGTGTGAGTAGAGGCTGCTGGGCAAAAATCAAACAACTGTTTTGTTGGATTGTGGTTGAGGTTTTGGCCTTTGGCCTTTGGCTAAACCTAGCGCTGCTTCAGCTCTCGCTTCTGCCCGCAGTTAACACCACGTAGAGTGTGAGAGTGTAAGAAAGAGAGAGAGTGAGAGATAGCAAGCGACAGTTGGATTTCATTGTCACATTGTTGCTGGCTTTGTGTAGTTTGGAGCACGTCTGATTGATGCGCCACATCGTTTGATTTCCCCAGCGTGAGCAGCGGGCAGTAAAACCCCCTTTGCGGTATGTAGGGGAGGGGGTCTCTGCCTCACATAAAGTGTTTATGACTGCGCTGTCTAACTATTTGTTTGTCTTGTCCGCTTTTATCCCTTTGTGCAATGCAATTTACGAAGAACGAAGAACGAAGAACTTTTGCTTAACTTTTGCTCATATTTTACAAGGTGTTAACCGACAATTTGCGGCACATCAAGGCGCTTAGTGCAGTGCTAGGCAAGCCCAATGAGTTTTCCTGGCTAAGCCCACAATTTCTCAGCGCCAACTTAAGTGAATTGATGTGCAGACATTCATAATGTGTTTCATAAAATAATGAAACTTATGTGCTGCTTAAATGTGAATTAAGCAATTCTTTGCATTCTTTGAATTCTTTGTCACTTTTATTAGCAGCAATCTCCGAGAGTCGCTAACAACTTTGTGATCAAGTCGTGAAACGTTTCTGCCAACCATTGTCAATTGACAATGTCCGTTTTTTATTTGCTTGGAAAGGCATTTCCCTTTCCTGTTTGCCAATAAAACTTGTCCGGCGAGAAATCATCAATATCTTGTGCTCACTTGGGCAAATCCTTGTAGCTATATATATATTGCCATTTTATACATAGTAAAAGCCACTGAGTTTCTGGCGCAAAAGGTTGTTAATGTTGTTTCCTGGAAACTGATAAGGCTGCTAAAGGTGGAACCTTTGTGAAATAAAAGTTCCTTGCAGACTTTGTTCAAATTGCAGAGCCTTGTATTCATAAGCCGTACCTTTTGTGTTTATGCTTTCACTTAAAGCTTTCTTCTGGCCAAAACTTTCTCCACTAACTTTTGTTATACAAATTGTGCTGACTTTGATTTGGGTAAAGATTTTACTACAGCAGCATTTTCTAGTCGAATTTTCAATTAATTTGTTTCCCATAGTCAAAAGCTTTAAATAGATTTCTTTTTTCTTTTTTTGAGCATTCTTTTTTGGTATTAAGCAAAGACTTGAGCAACTGCAACTGCAGCTTAGAAGTTGGAATTCAATTAACATTGGCAAAGTGAAATATAGAAAAGAAGCAGCAGCAAAAACTCAATTGCAGGTGATTTAATTAAATTGAAAACGTTAGATTAAGCTTTGGCTGATTAATTAGATGCATGCTGAATAGTTTGTAGATGTGTGTGTGCCGCTTACCAACAACAACAACAACAACAGCAACAACAACAAAGCAGGCAGAGGATTGTCAACGCAACAGAAACAGTTGAAGAAGCAGCCACTTAGAGGGCGTTAGATGCTTCACATAGCGCTCAAAACATGCCACAAACATAACACGCATATAAACAGCTCACGCGCTTTTACCTGTCGTGTGTGTGGCGAGACAGAGTGAGATAGAGAGAGAGAGAGAGAGCGAGAGGGGGAGTGGCATGGTGTAAAGGTGTGTAGCAGGACGGAGGCAAAGTTTGCGCCTTACAACAGCATTCGCAGCGCGAATTGCGCATCGCTGGCTTTTGAGGACACACAATGTGTATGTGTGTGTGTGTGTGTGTGTATGTATGCTGAGTGTGTTGAGAGCTAAGCTCTCTCAGCTGAGGTGTAAGATGTAAGATGTAAGCTGAAGGTGGCAAGCAGGCAAACATTCAGTGCCGGAAATCGTCAACACAGAGCACAACAACATGTACAAGACAGACACACACACACGCACACACACACGCATGCACACACGCACACACACACGCACACACACACACACAGAGTGAGAACACCACAATGTCTAAGGAGCGTGAATTTGCCGCTGGTTCTAATCGTATGTGTGGCAATGTGTCAGGCAGCTGCGACAACAGCAACAACGAGAACAACAACAGCAACATCTGCTCCTCCTCCCGCTCCTCCTCCACCTGCTGCTCCTGGCCCATGTTGTTGTACGCGAGCATGTGGAGCATGTTTAGCATTTGGCAGCGCAATGCTTGCTCTCCTGACAGACATTTGGTCATATGTCTGGCAGATTTAAGCAGTTCTACGCCAAAATTTATGCAAAATTGTTGCCACTATTGCCAGCGAGCGTGAGTGCGAGCGAGAGGGCGATAGGCAGTGAAAATTTTGCACACATGCATTGCAATGTTTTCCCGTTTCGCTTTCCATTGTTGTGCACTCTTTATGTGTTGTTGCCTTGGCATGGAAATTCAATTAAAGTGACAAACTGTCCAAATTTTTGACATGGGCGCACAACAATACAATAAAAACAAAAGCAAAACAAAACGAAAACAAAACAAAGAAGAAAACAGAAAAAAGCAACCAAAGCAGAGCACAAAATGGAACTAAAATGATTTCAATTGAATGCCCAATGGGCAGGCAGCAATACAAACACAAACACAATCACAGCAACAGAGCAGCAGCAAGCGGTGTTAGTTGAGCGCAGGCGACAGCCTAATACCCTGTACCATTCTCTGTTTTTTGATAAACTGAAGTGCATTTCATTAGTATTGAGCATACAATTGAACAGTGTTGTCATATATATAGAATCTATACAAACATATTTCTGTCTCGCTTGCTCACATGTTGCAACTGTAAATCAAAATGTTGTTTTCTTTATTTTTTCTTTTCTGTATAACTCTCATATTTCAGAAGAGATCTCTATGAAACTTTCACAAGTGTTTTAAGAGACTGCATACATATATCTATACACACATATTGCTATACAACTCGCTCAATGCGTTTGCTTACATGTTGCCACTGTAAAGCAAAATATTCTCTTCTTCCTTTTCTGTATAACTTTCTTATTTCAGAAGAGATCTCTATGAAACTTTCAGAACTGTTTTAAGAGAGTGTACTTTAAAAATATGTTTAGTAAGAAGTGTTAGAAATGCAGCAAAACGGATTATAAAGCTAATAGTGTTTTCAAATTGCAGAGGAAACGGGGGATGATGTCCAATACTTAAAATAAACTTCATCTGCCTAGGATATACAGGAAACTTCAGGCTACATTTGGTGTCCTTAACTCTTATAGTTGTTGTTATAGTTGAGTTGAGTCGCTGAGATCAACGCATTGAAGCAGATGGACAGACGGACAGAAAGATGAACAGAGAGACAGGCAGAGAGAAAGACAGATGAATAGCTAGACTGACAGACTGACAGACTGACAAACAGACAGACAGACAGGCGTACAGATGGTTAGACTCACAAATGGGCGGGCGGACAGAAAGAGATTCATTTCACAATCATTTTAGCTGCTGATACTGATCAAGAATACATAGATACTACTTAATATAGCCCTGTACAGGGTATACACACACAAGCATTGCATATGCATTGCATTTGAGTACTTGAGTGTGTAAGTGAATACACAGCAGCGGCCACTCATGAATTATGAGTTGCAATTGAATCTGTGTCCAGTCGAACAGTCGAACAAGCTAAAAACTTGTGCTCAAGGTTTTCTTATTGTTTTCTTGTCGTTGCTTGTTGTTGTTGTTGTTGTTGTTGTTTATGGGCTTGCATATCTTTCAACGGTTCAAGCAGTCATTCAAAAGGCTTAAGCTACGACCCACACTTCCTGCAATCCCCAGACGTTGTCATCAACTAACTGTATGTGTGTGTGTGTGTGTGTGTGTGTGTCCAAGTGTAGACAAGGCTCAGCAGGCAAAGGATTTGGCGCATCAGCAATCTGCTATATCGATTTTGGATTAGCTGCTTCACTCCGAGCAGCAGCGAAGCTCTTAAATGCAAGTCAATATGCAGTTCATAGACTTTGATTGCATTTAAAGTCAAGTTCAGTCATGTTGATACATTTTGCCATCGACCGAGTGAGATTGCCTTGCTTTATGTTCTTATATAAACAAAGCACAGTACATTTACTTAATATGCCTGCTAACTATTTCTATTTAACTCGCTCAATACGTTTGTTTGTGTCTGAAACTTGTTTTTACTGCGTTTTCTTTAACTTTTGTAATAAACTGATTCGATCTGCTATAACATATAACATAGGAACGACTTGGACAACTTGTTTAGACAGTTAGCTTAATTAAACTTATCAAATTCCAATTACAGCCTGTCTTGCATAGATTCAACCGTAAATGGCTTCAGTTGAGCCAACATTTGTTGCAAGAATTTCCCGAAACCGCAGAAGAAACACAATCAGCTTAATAAGCATTCTAAGCAGTTAGTTATTACAAGCTCAAAAGTTTAAAATAAGAAACTTGTTAGTGAAAAAAGAGCAGACCAAGTTGAATACTTGACAAAGTGTGTAGTAAACAGCGCAGAGAAAGTGAGGAGGTTTAGCATAGTTGAATTAAGTAGCGATTGGAGCTAAAAAGACTAGAGTTTTAAATGGATTTAGTTACTTAAAGGTATAAATTTTCCTAAATATTAATTTAAGCATAAACTAATAGTTTTCATTGTTAAAAAATTTATATTGATTGATAATAGATATTGATAATAAATGTAGAACTTTTCTTTATTGTTAGATATATCAAATCATATCATAGAATCAAAGTTAAGCTCAAGCTTAAGTCATGTTCTCTTGAGCATTTTGTTTGCTATTTAGAAAACATATTTGGTTTGGAATATAACTAACAGAAACTCTGTCTGATGAAGCAACAAAAGAGTACCTTTTAGATGCCTAAGTAGTTTAATTTATTAGTTTTCAAGCAGCCGTTGCAGATAAATCTAATAAGCAGCCTCTATGTGTGCCAAATCTGAAGTCTGTAGCTCTACATAGCTCTATAGAAATAAATTGTTTCTCGATTTGCGAGGCTGTGGCAATAATGTAAAACAAACTTGATCTACGTACACAATATTAAAGTGTTGTTAGCAAATTCGGTAGCTCTAGCTCTTACAGACTCTGAGATCTAGGAGTTCAAACGGACGGACAGACAGACAGGCGGACAGACGAACATGGCTCAGTCGACTCAACTGCTGATGCTGATCAAGAATCTATATACTTTAAAGGGTCGGAAATGACTCCTTCTGCCTATTCTGCAAATTTAAAAGACTTAACAGACAATGTAACTTTTAATACAGAGTCTAAATAAACACTTGTAAAACTTTGGGAGTTGTTGAGTGACTAAGTCAGTAGAGAGATCGTGGAACCATTAAAGGCGTTGGTGGGATGGCATAGCATATTAGCTTGTGTATCTGTTGCTATATAAGTTTACTTGGTCCCCAGCAAGCAGGTTCAGGGCTCTTTCTATAGATAAGTTGCTTATGACTCTGCCAGTCTTAGATTGAAGAATTCAGTTTGTACAGAGCTCTATAAGTGATTTCCCTATGTCCACTTGGACACCACCTTATAGTTTGGTATAGCAAAGTTATGTTTTCTTAAGGATAAAATGCTTTTCTTGAGCCTTACCTAGCATTTTGAGTTCACTGTGTTGCAGTGAGTAGAGAAATGCTTTGTTAAACAAATGTGCAAATTGGTATTGAGTATAGCGAAAAATCCAATAGTAATTTCAACTTCAAATGCCAGCTGTTTCGCTAAAAATAAGAAATACTATAATCAACATTAAGTATACGCCATTTGGGCCATTCAAAGTGAGTTATGTGAGAGCAATCGAGAAAGAATGGCAAACGATTGTCATTTGATATTGGAAATGACATGCAAAGGAGATTTCGTTGCTTGGCCCTTTGCCCAGTTGTAGACAATATGCTGCAAGTGATTTTGGCAACACAACAACAACAACAACAGCAACAAAACAACACAACAAACATTTCAAGTTGACTTTTATGCGCTGCACATTTGGCAGCTGCTGCTGCTGTTGCTGCTGTTGCTCCAGAGCTGGCTAACAAAATCAAATGTTGGCATAAAACTTGTGTGATTTAGTGGCCATTCTTGGAGAGCAATCAGCGACAGCTGCATTGACCGAATGACTTTTAAATAACATATCTTGGCAATCAGCATTTGATAAATATAAATATGAATATATATTTATTTATTGGCCACAAAATATTCGTCAGGCTGCGCATACAAATTAGTCTACTGTACTTCATTAGTTCACAAAAACAATAAGAACAACAACAATGAGTATAATAGTAGTAGAATGTGATTGAAGACACTTGAAGGCGACAAGACAGCGGCTTAAAGCGAAGTCGTGCGTTGGCAAATGCTGTATCAATGCTCATTGGATTCAATCAGTTGAGTGCCCGAAATGGAGAAACAGCTCACAGTTCATTTAAACTGGTGTAAAAGCAGAGGGAGCAGGAGTAGGGGAAGGAGGAGAAGGAGCAGGAGAAGGAGGAGAAGAAGGAGCAGAAGCAGAAGAAGGTGTAGGAGCAGGAGCAGGAGAAGGAGCAGCAGAAGGAGCAGGAGAAGGAGTAGAAGAAGGAGCAGCAGAATGAGCAGCAGAAGGAGCAAGAGAAGGAGCAGGAAAGAGAGCAGGAACATGAGAAGGAACAGGAGAAGGAGCAGAAGAAGGAGCAGGGGAGGAAGCAGAAGCAAAAGAAGATGTAGAAGCAGGAGCAGGAGAAAGAGCAGCAGAAGGAGCAGGAACAGGAGAAGGAACAGGAGAGGTGCTGAAGAAAGAGCAGAGCAGGAGAAGGAGAATGAGCAGGAGCAGGAGCTGAAGGAAGAGGAAGAGGAAGCGGGCGTGTTCTGGTCGTTTTTAGATACTGCGCTACGCATAGCAATTTCTTAGTGCGCAGCGGTGTCAAACGTTTGATCTGGAACAGATTGAACAATCAATTACGTGCTGCCAGCCACGCCCACAAGTTCGCCCAGTGTTAGGCGTTGCACACAAAACGGCAAACTGCCAAAAGGTGGCACAGCACACACACACACACACACACACAGAAAAGCCAGCAGCATGAAACGTATACGTGCCATTGTCCAGGTTGTTGTGTGTGGGTGGCAGGCAGGAAGGAAAAGCAGGCAGTGAGGAGTGGAGAAGAGAAGTGAGGAGTGGCAAAGGGGAGCGGGATGTGGTGAGTGGAGAGGGTGACGTCGAGTCCGTTGCCGTTGCATGAAATTGACCCGCGATGTTGGAGTTTATAAATGCATGTGTGCACTTGATGCATGTGACTTAACTTCAGCAGCTCTCTCTGTGTGTGTGTGTGTGTGTGTATAGGTGTGTGTATGCTAAAGGTGTAGGGTTATGAGAAATGCAAGAAATCAACCAAAAGCGAACGTGCGAAGCATGCAAAAGCTGCCTGCGAACGGATTGTTTTCTTATACGAGTATGAAATCGTAGTTTGCAGCGTCTGAAAAATGCAATCAACTTGAGGCGAAAAACTTGCACATGTAAGCGACTCTTTGTGGGTGTGTGCAGGTGTGTGTGTGTGTGTGTGTGTGATATTGCTAAGGCAAGCGGAACAACACACGCTTCCACACCTGTGGGGCATGCCACAGCAACAGCAACAACAGCAGCAACAACAACAACAACAGCAACTACATACAACAGCAGCTTCACAGCTTCAACGATTTTAATAATATGAAAATATTCAAGTGGAAACGTTTTTATAGCCAAGCAAGATAACAAAGATGCGCTCAACCAAAAGCCAAATGAGTGTCCTGAACCTGCAACGGGCCACAAAAACAGCAAAGCGAGAGCAAAGTGTCTGCCAATTGCTAAATTGATCTCAACTTTTAGCACAACACAATAGTTTAGGTTAAAGAAATGCCGATAAAAAAAACTAAAAATATAAAATAATATTTATTAAATTTAACAGCTTTAAAAAGCGAAGAACTGCGAGAAGTTGTATTTTTACTTAGTTTTAAATCAACTGAAACTTTTCTTTAACTACAACTTTATATAATTTATGCATCATTTAACTTTTAATCAGTCAAAGTTATTTGATATTCGAACTACTAAGCTTAGTATAATTTGTGAAAGTAGTTCTAAGGTTAAGCTGTTGAAATGGATAAGAATTTAATATATTTGCAATGCTTAAGCAGTTCTAACTTGACTTGAATTGTTATTCAATTGAATTTATTGATAATTTAACTTTGGGTATGTCAAATGGATTTCTTAAACTACAAACTACAAAGCTGAATATGATATGTAAATATATTTCTAATGTCGAAAGAGCTAAGAAGCTTTTAAAGGAAATAATTAAATTCATTTGCAATGCTTAAACAGCTCTAACTTGGCTTGAATTGTCACTCAATTGCATCTCTTGCTAATAAATCATGCGATTTCTTGCAGTTAACAGCAATAAAAAAGCTGAGAACTGAGAGAGATTACTGTTCATTAGATCTTTTTGCTGCTAAAATAGCTTTAACTTGGCTGGAATTGTCACTCAATTGATTCTAGTGACAATTTGCTTTACGAAATGGCTATAATTTTGTTAGATTTTCAATTCAAACTTGACTTGAACTGCAACTCAATTGCGTCATTCGATCAGCAGCAAATTCTTACTAAATATATATTCTGAAGTTTCAGAGTGTAATATTATTATAAAGAATTCTTAATAGAATTTATAGAATGTGCATTCAATTAAACAATTTTCCCATATATTCAATCATTTCAAAGCTGAACATGTGAAAAAATTCCCTTTATTTTCTGTGCTATGAATGAAATCAACTTAAAACAGCAGCAAACTGCTTTCTAGACACAGCTCCTGCTCCTTCTGCCTGTTAAGCACATTTTGCTGCTGACAAACTTAATAGACTACTGTGATTTTTAAGTACAGGGTCTAACGATTTTAAGTCTAAGCTTGTGCATTGATTTGCACTTGACTAAGACAGCAAAATAAGTCATTTAAATATGTAATTATGAAGTGAACATTTGTGAGAAACTTAACTTGATAGAGCTAAACAAATAAACATTTAATTAATTTTAAAATCAAACTATTAAATTGAAAGACAACAAATACATTACGTAAACTGTTGAAATACAATTTGCAATATGATTCCGGCGCTATTATGGTGATTAAGTTGAGCTGCACAGAGTTAGGCAGGCTGTAGCCTGAGGGGGAGTTGGAAGCGTCATGTAAATACGAGTGTATCATATCATTTATACCCCCCTCGGGGCGGGCTGTTGCCTGTCTCTGTGGCTATCCAACTGTCTGACTGTCGTCCAACTGTCTGACTGTCCACCTGTCTCACTGTCCAGCTGTCTCTCTGTCCAGCTGTCTCTCAGTCCGCCTGTTTTGTGGCATTTAAACTGCAAGGACAGCGCTTTGTACAAGCGACTGAGCAGCTGACAGTAGTTTGTTTTTTTTTTTAATTTTGGCCATATTCAGAGTGCCTGGACAGCTGGCTAAAATGCGTGGCCAGCAGTAAAATGTGTAATATGAATTTGTGCGTTTGATTTGAATATTAATTGAAAACATAAAAATCAAAAGGTAAACTTTGAATCAAACTGAATTTAATGTATTCAATTAGCTGCCAGAAATCGTTAGCAAAGAGCCCCTCCCCCCATCCCCTCGCAACAAAGTGTTAACAAAGCAACAGAAGCTGGCCAACAAGTTAAAGGCAATGGTTAAAGGCAAAAGGGCTCGGAATGTGTGTGTGTGTGTGTGTGTGTGTGGGGTTGTTGTTGATTGTATTTTGGTGGTGTCTGTGAATAATTTTGGCATTATTGCCTGTGCTTAATTCAAATGAAATTAATTTCAGCAGGTAAACTTTGTGACGTGCCGGTTGGTAGGTTGGCAGGAAATAGTAGGCGGGAAGCAGGCGGGAAGCAGGCGGGAAGTAGGCGGAAAGCAGGCGGCAAGTGGGTGGAAGCAGGAACAACAGGAACAGAGCCTGCCAGCTGCGGGGCTCAGCTCATTGTTTTTGCTGATTTAATGGCAATGTGTATGCGCATGTGTGTGTGTGTGTGTGTGTGTGTGTGTGTGGCAGTGTGTGTGTGTGTATGTGTGTGTGTGTGTTTGAGTGTGTGCGTTCGCTTGTGTGTGTGCCGTAAATGAATTCATCCCTTGGGCAACATTTTATGGCATAATTTGAGGCGTCAGGAAGTGCGGCCATGCCAAAAGGTCAGTGCCTGTCTGATGTGGCATGCCTCGTGCCCATTTTAGTGTCATGTTTCCTCCGCTCTCCCTCTATCGCCCTCTCTTTCTGCTCTCTCATGTGGGCGTGAATATTAATGCTTCATATTTTATTTGCAGCGCTATTTTCGTGCTGTTTAGCTTTTAATATTGTGCATTGAGTTTATTTTTGGCCTAGAGGCCGCCGTTTGCTTGTTGATTTTGCTGCTTTCCTCTTGCTTCCCGTCCCGTCCCGTAACACTTTCCGCCTGGTTTCCTGCCCCACACTTGAGTGTAATTATTTCGAGCTGTGCTTCAATGAAGTGCTGATTCAGTGCAAGTATCTCAATGATGCCTCTAAGCCTTTGGCAGACAGGTAACTTGAGCTGCCAACTCGAACTTCAACACCCACTCCAACTCCAACCCCCGAAACAAGGGCAACCAGAGTTTACCAGGGCTTTGGCACCTTGTGGCTGTGGAATCTTTGCATTTAGCTGGCAGCACGTTTTTAACATTCACTTCAAGTATTTGAATCCTGGCCGCTGCTTTGCCTTTGTCTGTTGGGAACAAAAATGCCAGCGCGCGTCTCTCTGTCGCTCTGTCTCTCTGTCTGTGACTGCGACTGTGTGTGTCGCTCTGTCTGATTTGTAAGATATTTTGCTATTTTTTATTGCCACACCATTTGGCTGGGCCACGGTATGCGGCGTCGTCTGGCTTTGGCGGCTTTGCTCCCGTGCCATTGAGTGGATTAAAGTGTAAATATTTAATGCACGCGATTTGTGCGGCTTACGTTTTGTTGGCCTGAGTTATTATTATGTATATTTGTATATGTGTGTATATAGATTGCATCTACTTTTTGCTTATATAACCACTTTAAAGCACACACAAGTTTTGCAGGCTTAAAGTCTCTGTGTTACCTCCCCTTACTATGTCTCCCCGCTTTGACCACATTCCTTACACATCATTGCTCATTAGTAAGCCAAAAAGTAAGCAATAAATAAAACCTCAAAGCTCATAACTGGCCAACAACAGCAACAACCACAACAACAACGACAACGTTGTCGAAATGCCAAAGTGCAGAAGAGTGAAAAGAGTTGCAACAAATAATGTTCAACGTATCTATCGAAAGTTCATAATGCTGCTGCATGGCTAGATAATGTGGCATGCCAGCTCAATGGCTGCAACCAGCAACGCTGTTGCCCCTGGCAAGTTGGGGCAACTAAAGTATACAGAGATGCAAGCTACAAGCTACAAGATACTTGCACAAACATGCAGCGCTTGTTGTTGCCTCGACATTTCTTCGACTCACTCGTTGCATGGTTTGGCTGAGGCTTTTGTATTATTTATGGCGCTGCTAAGTATGCTATAGATTTGCGACTCTGAAAGAGACGTTGGAGGGAGATGGAATAAGCTACACAGAGAGAGGAGAGAGTGAACAGCAACTGTTTGTGTAGATACATACATCTCAATTTCAACATGTGCAATTATTAATTGAGTGCTTTATGCATTTCAAATGTTAGTTTTTTATACAGCTTCGATTTGCTGCTTAAATACAAGTAAATCATTTAACACAACGTTAATATGTAAACAAAGAAGAGATTATTAATTTTAGGCATGCGAAAGTTGAAATACTCTAGCAAATTATTAATTAAGCAACTATACTTTACTGATATTAGCTTAGATATGAGATTTTTCTTTAAAGTTGCTTATAAGAAATAATAATTATTCATTTATATTATTACTTTGAATCGCTTTTTAAAAGTATCTAGATTTTGTTTGCTGTGTTAGAAATGGAATTTGTAGTGCTTTTAAGTATTTCTTTTAACAATTAACAATTTTTTACTATTTATTTATTTGATGCTTAATTTAATTTAAGAATTTTCTTTTAAAATATTTTCGTGTCATCAATTTGATTTAGAATCATTGATTTTAAATTATTTTCTTTTCTTTTAAAATTTTTTCTTGTCCTCAACTATATTTTCAGTTCCATTTCATGTATAAATTGAGCTGCATATTGGATATATTATATTATTAACACTTGGTAAGTTTTATAAATTTATCTACCATAACAAATAAGTTCTATAGCTATAGTTTTTCGATCTCTATAATGTCGACATATAACAATATATAGGACAAACAACAATACGACATTAGACTGATCAGTAATATACTATATTACTTTACAGAGTCTAATAGAACTTTTGCAAGTTGTGTTAAATATATTTCATAAGAAACTTAAAGTATTTGTAGAAAGTATTTGTATAGCAACTTTACAAATAACATTTATTTCGCCATCAACTGCAAAAGCTAAAGCCGAACTTTAAATACACTTTTTTCCTTACACATTTAAACATTAAATTATATAGTAAGCTAAGCAAGCTAAGCCAAGTTTTATCAACTGAACTGAGTACAGAATTTCAATAAAAAATAATCATAATCATTTGATCATATGCCAATTAAACTGCAACAATATTAATAAACCTTTTAATAATACCCTTTAACAAAAAATGCAAATATTCACTGCAACAATTAAAAAAAAGAAAAACAAAAAAATGAATAATGCACAATTAAAATAAATAATCATTTAATTTGCGCAAATGTTGAAATTAAATTCTAGACAGTAAATTGTTGAGTGCTTTGGTCTCAAATTAAATTAATTAAAATGTTGAAACTATTCAAATAACTGTATAATGACAAGTGTGAAAGTAAATACCGTTAATTGCATTTTTGAATTGAATTGTTGAACATTTAAACGAAATAAATTATGTGAGTGAATGAGACAGAAAGATACTGAGAGAGAGAGAGAGAGAGAGAGCGAGATAGAGATACAGGCTGTAATAATTTTTTCATATAAGCAATTATTGGAGAACAAAAGCAAGCGCTTCACAAATCAAGAACACAATCCATGCAATGCGAAGCCTGCCAGCCACGCTCCTATTGGCCATATGCGCCCTAATACTAATTAACTTTGAACGTGTGTTTAACGACAGCTAAATGAACTACCAAAAACAGACGAGAGGCACAAAATAGAAAAGATAACGACACACTCATTATCATTCTGAGCACACACACACACACACACACACACTCATACACATGCCACATGGGGCAACATGGGGCACACACACGACACGTTTTACACGCAAAAGACAAAGATTTCTGGATTGCACAGATTGACATAATGACAACGAAACGCCCAAATGATTGGCCTTGACTACAGCCAAAAGGGCGGGGTGTTGTATTAGTGGCAGAGGGAGAGGTAAGGAGAGGGCGTGGGCAAGAGCTAAAGGGAGGCAACTTTGCAATTATAGAACCTGCACGGATAATTCCAAACAGAAGCCAGATTTGCAATCATTTTATGTGGCTTTAAAGAGTCAACCAAAAGTGTTGGCATTCTCTGCCATTCCAAGTTAATAATCATCATAATCCCCCCTGCTGTATTACCGAGCGTATACATATCTAGAACGCATACACACGCACACACACACGCTCACACACGCACACACACGTACACTCGCACTTGGGCTAAAGTTCTGGCATTTAATGAGGCTTTCAAAACAATTATGTGTTAGGCAAGTATCTCTGTGTGTGTGGGCAGAGTGTGTGTGTGTGTGTGTGTGTGTGTACTGCTTGTGTGTGTGTATGAGTGTGTGATAGTGTGTGTGTGTGTGTGTATTTGACATTATTAATATTTAAGACTTTCTGGCTCTCACTTAATAGAGATTTCCTGTTTATTTTAGTTGGTGAATCAACCCAAACACAAATGAGTCTGCAGCAATTGAGTCTAAACGACCAAGCAATACCCTGTAGTTGTCTGGCAGGCACATTTCCTCAGAACAACTAATAAAACACTTAAACACAACAAAAAATTACATATAAATTATAAAAAAACGCACGCCAGATGGCGCTAGTGTGGATTTCCCTGCTGTGTACTAAGGCTACTCTAGTTTCAAGCATAACATCTGCAATTCTTATGCAATCGTATAGCAATTTTCAGTTTTGATAAGGAACATGATGTAGTTTAATAATTTAAAGGAAATGAAAGACAAAACTATATCGAAACTTAAGCATACACATATATATTTAGCTGATGAATTCTCATGGAATTCTTATCCAAATTTGATTAGTATCTTTCAAAGACTTCGCGCTGAAACAGAGCAAACATTAGCTCTTCCTTAACTTAACATAACTTTACTTTAGTTTATTGTTTTAGTAAGCATTAGCTCTTTCTTTACTTAACATAACTATACTTAAGTGCCCTGTTCGTGGCAAACACTTACACAAAGCTATAACACCCACTTCAGCTCATTTGCAAATGGGTACTGAGCATATAAGCAGCATTTGTGACTAGCTAAATGACACCTGAGCAGAGACTAAATTTAATTAAAGTTTCGCTTTACAGTTCACATTAGTTCAGTTGAGTTTAGTTTAGTTGAGTTGAGTTGAGTTGAGTTTAGTTTAACCAAAGCTCTGCATATGTCTAAGGATGCTCGAGTCATTGTTTGCTCAGCTCGACTTTGCACTGGTGTCTGGTGTCGGTTGGCGACAGTCTCTGTCTCTGTCTCTCTCTCTCAGCCTGTCTGTCTTTCAGCCTGTCTGTCTCTCAGTCTCTCAGTCTCTCAGTCTGCCTGCCTCACTGTCTAGTTGCTCTGTCAACTTGTCGCCAGCTGATGGAGTATGCGTGGACATGACCTGTTGACATGGGGCAGGGGAACAAGTGGAAGTTGGGGGCGACGGCGGAGGTGGATGCCACAAGTGTGTGTGCTTGTCTTGAATGTTAATATTTGTGCTTTCAATTCGAAGTCGCTTCAAGTGACAATTTATCATCGTGAACTAACTGTCCGCCCCGCACACTAACCATCCATCTCTGTCTGCCACTCTCACTCGCTCTCCCTCCCTCGCTCTCTCTCGCTCAGTCCCTTTAAAATGCGCAACGTGGCAACAGTTGCAGCCGCAATTGTGTGGCATGTAATTGAAGCATATACCCCATTCAACATTTGGCAGACTGCAATTATTTAAACATTTCTCTTGCATTTCCTGCCATTTAATATGAATTAAATCTGAAATTCTTATGCATTTGTATGTTTTGCCAACAAAAGGCAACCGAAATGCATTTGTTGTCCCATTGTCCTCAAAAATTGCTCAGCACACACACACACACACACACACACACACACACACACACACACATACATACACATACATATATATCCTTTCTGCTTTGTCAGCAACAATGCGAGAAATCCATATAAAAATCTTCGCCTTTGTTTTGTTTTTTTGCGTTATCAATTTTAAGACCTTCATAAATTTTTGGTATTTATTTTAAGTGCTTCAATGAAAATTGCTGAGTTCATTCAAACTGCTCGCAATTATGTTAACTAAACTGAAAACTGAGACGGCATTCCATTATCCTCGTAAGACAACAATTGTTGTCGTTGAAATTTCGTTTCTATGAAATGTTTTCTTCACTTTTCTTTTTCCTTTCCATTTACCTATGAAGAAAGCAATTCATCAACAAGTGCTGGCAAAACAGGATGTGTTTCATTTGCCAGAGCGTTGAAAACATCCTGTCTAATAAATTATGGAATATTATGAATACCCTCTAATAGCAGATAATACATTTTGAAGAGGTTACGCCAGCAAGATGAAACTATATAAATTGACATTAACATTACAGGGTATTCAGCGTTCTTACTTCTCTTGCTTATCATTCTACATAAATTATTTATGATTTAAAAATATTGTCCAATTAATAATGAACCATTATAAATACCCTTTAATAAAGAAAAAACAAACAGTAAAATTAAATTTAAAAGATGTTAATATCTCTCATTTATATCAACTATGCAGGGTATTCTACGTCGAGTCCTCTTTTCTTTATTCTTCTATGTAAATAACGAAAACAGTAAAAGTAATTTACTTGCTTTTGCCAGAACGTGGGAAACATCCTGTCTGATAAGCTGTGGAACATTATAAACACCCTGTAAAAAAGAAAACATTAAGAAGAGGTTATTTTAGCAATAGAATTCCACATATAATATTTACTAGACATATTGCTAGGGTATTCGGCTTGGATTTCTTACAAACTATAGAAATTGCAGAGTTTAACATATTGCTTGACATCAACATTACAGGGTATTCTGCGTCTATTCTTCTCCTGTTTTTGTTATTCTATTTAAATTGCGAATATAGTAAATTTACTTGCTTTTGCCAGAACGTGGGAAACATCCTGTTTGATAAGCTATGGAATATTATAAATACCCTGTAATATAGATTGCAGCAGCAGAATGCTTGTAACTTATCTTTTACTGCTTTACTGTAGATAGTGAACCGATTTTCATATCTCTTACCATATTTATACATATTTCTAGGGAATATTCTTACATGGATTCTTTTCAAGCTATAGCAATTGAAAAGATTTAAATATCAGCACTACAGGGTATTCTGCGTTGATGGTTCTTCCGTTTGTTATTCTATATAAATTATGAATAAATTAAAAAATTAATGCACTTGCATTTCATTGACCTGCCACAAGAAGTATTTGCCTTGAAATTGAAAACAAAAACAAAAACTTATCTTATGTTTAGTTTATGGCCAACAGATGCTGAAAGATTTTTGTTAAATGAAATATTTAAATAGGCCATCTCAATGCAAAAGACCCCTTGCAAAGTGTCCTTAAAGTTTGCACATGGATTATGTTTGTTGGGCTGTGAGGAGGGGACGGGGATTGGGATTTTGTGTGCTTACAAACACTACAACAACTGGAATAACAACAATAACCTTTAGGCCCGGTTTTAGACATGTTTTTATAAAGCCTTTTCCCTACCACAATTTTCGTTTCGTTTCTTTTCTTTTTTTCTTTTTTTTTTTTGTTTCCTGTTTCGTGTTTTGAGTTTCTGTTTTCGAAGGGAGTCGTTTAAGGGTCTCTGTAAGCATTTGTGTATCTTTTAGGGTTTGTTGTTGGTTTTACGGCTAACCGAGCAAATCGTTTGAGTTGGTCATGCAAAGTGCCAAAGTTTTTACACCCCCAAAAGAGTTGGGATTGCGGTGCGTTTCAAGAGGGGAGTGGGGAGAGGGGTGCTGAGTGTGGCAGTTGGAAACGTAGATTCTCAAATGGTTTGCTTAAGTAAAAACATATTAATAATGGACATGATGCCATAGTGCGTTAAAGTTTTAGTTTTATTGCTTGGGAATTGTCTGCTTAATCCCTCCCCCCTCCACACTTACTCTCCTTGTAACGCTATAGCTCTGTCTCTTTCTAAGCCTGAGCTAAGGGACACTCAAATCCATGCTGAACAGCAATTAGCAGAATTACTGCAATTGATAGGTATAGTTGTTGTTAACACTAAGCAGCAAAAGTTTCTCATTTTAATGCAATTGCAATTCAATAAATTTTCATAATAAATTGCGCAAAATTTGTAGAAAAATCTGTAAAAAGCTGAAACAATACAGAATGTGTTAAAAGTTGTTAATTATTATATGTACAATTAAGCAACTTAAATTATATATACCTGAGACTTGTTGGCTAGTGTAAGTTGGCTTATTGCATAAACTTCTCTTTTCGGTTTAACTGACCCACAATGGAAGTAATATGCAAGCAGTTGAGGTATTCGATTGCAGACTTTAATTGAACTGAATTGAATGGCAAAGACAATGGCAATGGCAATGGCAATGGGAAATGGCAAAGGCACAGGCAAAGGCAGCTCAGGCACGAAAAGAGGATTTGTAAGGCAGCAAGTCGGTAAAATTTGCAGAAGCAAAAGCCTGACATTTGTAGGTTGCACGAGGAGAAGATGGAACTGTAGGGTAAGGCACTAACCAGCTTCATTGAGCCGCTGGGGCAGACAGTCCACTGATGCAACAGCAGCTGCAATTTTGGGGCTGTGTTTTGGGTTTTTTGTAAGAAAGGGCAAGAGCAGCTTTCAATGTATGTGTTGATTTAATTTATGGTCGCTCTGCGTTGTTCCAATAGCAGCAGCAGTAGCAGGCAGAGGCTGTCCGCCATTTCAGATAAATGTGTCTGTAGAAACATACATCGACAATGGGGTACATTGGCCAGAAGAGTGAGCACAAATTGACGCTGGCACTACTTCTATGCTCAAAGTTTTGCGGTTACATTGTGGACCACAGCTGACCATCGACCATCGAGCAACGAGCAACGAGCCACGAGCATCGACCACAAGGTAAACTGCACTCCCGATGACGAAGTAGATAAGAATAATTTATGTTGATGCCGCATGAATTGTGTGTGCAACATGCGCAAATTAGACATGCAGACAAATTTATTGATCCAACAAATCTTCATTCTTTTGCCACACCAAATACCAAATAGACGCTTGAAAAACAGTTAATACAAATACTACAAGTGCAAGTTGCCAAATTTATTGAGATATCGAAGTATATGCACAGAGACTTTAAGCTAAAACCATCATATAATAATAATATTAATTATGAGTTAAATATCAAATAAATAATTTAACTTGCAAAGCTTCAAACTGTCATAACTTTAGCAAAGCTTAACTAATTTTTATAAATCAGTGATTTATCAATCACTATAAATACAATCTGTAAATTTACAAACGCAATTATTTTTGTAAATTTTTTTCCTATTCTTCAAATAGTCATAACTCTTTGAAAGTAAATGCGATTTCTATTAATGAAGCCTTTTTAAACATTATTTGGCCGCTTAATTAAATGTGCTTTTTAAATTTTGTGCATTTGAAAAGTTAAAATTGTTTGCATATTTTTTCAAAACTTCAAACTGTCATGACTCTGTCAAAGCTTATGCGATTTTAATATTAGTTACTTTTTTGAACGTTATTTTTTTATTAAATTAATAACAGTTAAAATATTGTGCAGCTTTGCAGTTTTTACAAAACGTTAAACTCTTATAGCTTTATGAAAAATTAGCCGATTTTGATGAGTAATGTATAACTGATAATGGTTTTTGACCTCTTCATTTAAGCGTAGTCTTAACTGTTCAGAATTGGTTAATATAAATTTATTCGTATATCTAACAAGTTATAATAGTTAATGCCATTTATTTTAGTCATTTCAATTTATTTGACAGTGCAAGTTATTGTTATTATTTCGCACATTTTCGCCCTGCATAAATGTTGATGTAGCAGCCAAATGCTAAGCACTTCATGGCTGTCAGTCTCGGCCTCAGCCTCAGCAACCCAACATCCTCCCTCTCCCCCCTCTCCTGCTGGGAAGCCGCTCATTTGCTTAAGTTTATATTTAGTTTCAAATGTGCTTCTGCAGCGCTATGAAAATAATTTTAATGGCATTTAATGTACGCAAATGCAATAGTTAAAAGCTTTTCACTTTACAGTATTCAGCATGCCAAATCAGATTATTTTATGCTTTGTTTTGCATTTCCTGTTGCGTAGAGCGCACGAATTATAATTGTTTAGTCAGCTGTTTCAGAGCGACTTTGCAGTGGAGTGCAAAGGTGTAAAACCCGGTGATAAACGCAATTAGTGCAAGTTGTAGCCATCTGAAGTTGCCACTGCAATCACACAAAGCAAATTATTAATGTGCAACTAAAAACAGAAAACAGAAAACAGAAAATACAAAATAGAGAACAGAAAGCAGCAGCAAGCAGCAGCAACTTGCAAATCCAACAAAGTGTTTTGGGCCACATGCAAAGGACACGGTTGAGTAATGAGTCCTTGGGTCCATAACCCAACCACAGACGCGGCAAAAACATTCTCTACTCTATGCGGTTGGTCCAGCACACAATAGTGAAAGCTTTGTGCTTCTCGCATTCCAAATGAGGGAACATTACAAATGTGCGGTTGCCTTTAATGGAGTTGAAGTCGAGTCAGAACTTGACCAGCAACTAAAACAGGATATATTTGTCTAACACATTCATTTCCGGCCAATTCTTAACTGCATAGCACTACGACGTACTCTACGTGACCAATCCAAATGCTTTATGCTTTATGCTTTATCCAATCTCAACTAAATAAATTTGCTACAGCGCAAATTGAAAACAAACAACAATATCAAACACTATTATGTATGCCAATCCCAATCCCAACTCAAACACATACACATATCTATTGAGCTCTCTTACTTGCGTTTTTATTTTGTATCCTCTTGCATCTGACCGAAGTATAATTGAAAAGTGTTTACTATTAAATTGCATTTATGGTATGCAAATTGTAAACGCTGCTCTGCATAGACTCAAAGCAAAATTATATAAATACAAAAATAAAAAAATACCAAGAATTTATGGTAATAATTCTGCGAAAGGAAGCTCGAGTCCACTTACTCAGCAGTAAATACATTGGTTGAATAAAGAATTGCTTAATACACTTACAGCTTGTTGCTTTTATAAATATATATTATTTGAGCTCACTTTTTTAATATTTTAAATTGCAATTTAAATATAAAGAAATTAAATTTCCTTGTCTAAAATTACTTTTTGACAGTTGTAAATTTTAAATATTTATTTTAACTAATATAACTCTAATAATTTATATAAAATGTAGTCAAGACATGCAAGATAAAGTGTTGGCAGTCTTTTCACAGATTTACAATATCTAAGTAATTTAATTTAAGTACGATAACAATAATAATTTAAGTGTAGTAAACATAAAATATAAATAAATTATTTTACATCACTTTTTTTAATTAATTTTTAATGTCTAATGAATAATTCATTGCTGCTTTAATATAAAGAAAATATGCTTCACTTTCAAAAAGTACTTTTCGATAGTTTTATAATAATTTAAATATTTATTTGAAAATATTATAATTATTTAAATAATATGTAGTGCATATAAATTATAAATATATAAATAAAACATCTATAATAACATATTTATAATATACCAGAATATATTAATTTATAATAACTTATAACTCAGAAAAGTATGCTATACTTTTTTACCTGAGTTGAAAATCTGTATTATCTTTGAAAATTAAGATAGATTTATATCAATATAAAATATAAGAAACTTAATTTTAATTACTTTTTCCAGGCTTAGAAAATGTTTTATAAAATCAACTAAACATATTAAGCTGCATTTAATAATTAAATGTTAATTTGAAGACAATTGAATTGAGCAAACTTCATTGTTTCGAATACTAAAAACAGATTTTCGCATGCACTTATCGAAATGGCTGGCTAAAGAGCTTATGCACGGTATAAATGTGAAATGAACGCTTATTTCTAAGCCTTTTATGTGTCCCTTTTTGGCCGTTCAAGCACTTAACTGTTTCAGATCATTAAGCACTTGAGTTGATTGTTAGCAAATTGCTTAAAGCGTTTTACGCTAACCAAAAAAGCGCACTAATTCAGCGTTTTACAAGCGAATGCCAAGAGCAATTTCGTATTATTGTAATCCAGCTGAAATTCAATCAAAACTCTGTCTGCCTCTGTCCCTTCCCCTCGCTGTCTCTCTCTCTCTCTCGCTCTATCTCTTTTTCTGTCGTTATTCTCGCTTTTTTGTCAGTGCGCCAAAAATCAAAGACGACGACAAAAGTAAAGGCAAAGTCATGGAAATCGCAGCAATTATCTGCCAGCGACAGCGCTTACAACCAGCAAAGCTAGAGAGAAATGACACACAAATACACACACACACACACACACACACACACACACTCACACACTTTCAATTGGCAATACGCCGTTGGAACAAAAATGTAACAAAAATCATTGAACATCAGCGCCCCCAAAAAAAAGAAAAGGGAATGAAAAAAATAATATTTACTTTTACCATGACAATGTCTCTGCTGTGGGCCCCCTCCTCCCCCCTCTACCCTTATGAACCAGCTAGCTGTTCCGGCAGCCACTGGCTGAAACTTTGATGGTGTGCAAGTTGTAGCAGATTAGCAAGGGTATGAGTTGCTGGCAATGGAGCAGCAGCAGTCTCCGGGTATTATTGGCTTCTGATTGGGGATTATGTTTTTAATTGACAAACTTGAATAGATAACGACGTTGTCAGCAGGAGAAACTCGCATAAAAAAGTGCCAACAAACGAATGCATAACAAGCAACTTGTTGTTATTGCTGTTGTTGTTGTTGTTGTTATCTTTGTTGTTTGCCATGTTGTTATCCTTGTTGTTCTTCTTGTTGTTCTTCTTGTTGTTGCTGCTGTCCTTGATGTTGTCGTAGTCGTGCTCGTTGACACAAAATGGAAATTGATACGCAGCTTATTGCAGCCATTGAAAGCGACCCCTGCCTCAGCCAGCTTGCCGCCGCCTCTGCGTCTCTCAGTGTCCCTGCGTCTCTCATGTCTCTGGGCCTCTTTGTGGCAGCCATCTAACGAGCTACCCGTTTGCAAACAGAAACATTTGAACAACCTGTTCTATTAATACGCTCAGAGGTGGCTGCCCTACTACTACGAAGGACACATGCTTAATGCCCTTTTTGTGGCTAAGAGCAAGCAGCTTAAGCCCAACAGAGAAACTAATATGAAGTGGAAACTGAATGGCTAAATATATAAATCTATGAGGTTGAAACGTTGCATGTTTATGCTAGTTATAGTATGTCTGATCTAAGTAACAATTAAAGTCATTGCGGTTTTTATTTTTTATATGTACTTCAAGTAGTTCTAGAGCTCTTGAAGTTATGCTAGTGATATTAGTTGTAAAAGCCTTTTAAGATAAGCTGAATCTATACTGCTATAGGCGACAACTCTACATAGAATAATATATCCCTGTACAGGGTTCAAGAAGTGGATCAGTCGAGCGTGCGCGACTGTATAACACTCTGTGTCAGTCTGCTTCTTAAACTATTTTAATTGTAATATATTTGTATATTTATATATCAACATATATTTATATAAACACAGACTTATCGGCGCTTACAAATGCGTGTACCGCAAGCATTCGCTTTCTCGCTCGCACACATGCATAGGCCGCAAAGAACAAAACATTTTCTTTTGTGAATAACTTTTTTATTTATGAACCGTTCCTAATGAAACTTTCAGTATTACTGCACAATGCTATGCTCTAAGCAACTGCGAAGTTGAAAAATGTTGTATATAATTCTTGTCTAATCGATTTGCACAATTATAGTATGTTCCATTATCCCTGCCCTTCACTTTAGTTGCAAGTAAACATCTTATTGAAAGACACTTCAATTTGATTCCATTGTAAGTGCTACTCATCTAAGTACTACCGGAAATTTGCCTGCACACATACATCAAACATTTATCATTTATTTCTGATTTAAGCCACGTTAAGAACTTGAAGCTGCAGGCAAACAAAACAAAACAAAACACAACAGTTAATTTGTTGTACGCTTGCAGCTGATACATATTTATTATGAAGCGAGTAAATTTATTTGTGCATCTGTGCATAATCTGGGCCATTAGAAATGTGTGCTAAGCTCTGGCCCAAACAACTACATATATGGACATGTGTATGGTATTTGGCAATAAAGTGTACAAACGTTTGTTCTTATGCAAATAGTAAGCATACGCCCCGTTGGTAATTACGTAATAAACAATCGAATGCGGAGGAAAACACTTAACACTCTCTGGCCATGCGACGAGAATATGCACATAAAATACAGCAGAAATGCGAATTTGAGTTCTCAGCAAACACACACTCGCACACTCGCACACACACACACACACATATGTTATACAAACTTTGAGCAAATTAAACCAACAAACAAAACAAATGTGTAAACATTACAACAATGTGAACAATAATTTCGATTACAGAATTTGCGTGCCTCAAATTTGTGTTAGCCGCAGTTGCAATTAAATGCAAATCGATTGTGCTTGTTATTCGGGTGTATAACACGCCCACATTCAAGTGGTAATCTCTGTTTACACACACACACACACACACACGCACATTCAACTGTCGCATTACCTGCAGTTAATGACCTTTTCTTGTAGCTGCCTTACTTTTGCCTTGCCTGTCTTTGTCTGTCTCCACTGATGCTGATGTGCGCATAATTAATTGCAATTAATTGTGCATTATTTATGCATTTTAGCCATTTAACTAAGTCCAGCCAAATGTGTATTTTGTGTTGCATTCGGCTAAACTAAAACTAACTTCAAAAATGCTTCAAAAATGCTTCAAAAATTATTCGCACGTAAAACAATAAATTTTCATAATAGCCTTTACAACTGATGCCCATGGCCATGGGCCACGCCCACAGTCATATGGGGGGCCAGGCCAAGCCATGTGTAAAGCGCAAAAAGCGCCACATCAGCGAAATGGGTTAACAGGCAGTGGGAACAGAATGCGGCCAGGAGAAGCAGACTAGACGAGGGCCAAACAGTTGTTGGGGCAGGCTAAAGATTACCGTTATTTGTATGCAAAGCAGCAGCCCAAAACCAGCGACAACAACAACTGCAACAGCAACAGCAACTGCAGCAACAACAACAACAACAACAATCTGATGCGACACTGCAGCGACACAAGCCAACTGCCATTCAAAGTCAGCCAGGAGCAGCAGCAGGACCAACGATGAGGCAGCTGGCTAACCAACAGGGAGAGAGAGCGATAGGAAAAGAGAGAGAGAGAAGAGAGAGTGAGAGAGTGAACGAAAGAGGTAGACGTAGAGAAACGTGTTTCAATTTTTATGACATTTCAATGCAGTTTATGTCAGCGAAACGTACCAAGGGCCAAACAAGGGAGCAGCTCGGCTAGCCAAGACTGCTGGGCAGAGAGAGATGAAGAGAGGGGAAAGAGAGGGGAAAGAGAGGGGAAAGAGAGGGGAAAAGAGAGGGGAAAAGAGAGGGGAGTAGAGTGGAGTAAAGAGTGGAGTGAAGAGCGGGCAACAGCGGGCTAGTTGGGAAAACCTCGTTATATATTTTTGACAATTCACATTTTGCTTGAGGCCATGCAACATATTTTGTTGGACACTTTGCAACAGTTCAATTGAATTGTTGTACAGCATGCAGATTAGTCCATAAGCTGTCAATCTACATATATACAAATAGAAACATAGTTATAGAAAGATATATACAGTTATACAGCAAATATCATGAAGCAGCACAAATACTTGATCTATGTAAATATTTAAATCGACTTTGGAGTAAAGTTTGCTGTTTTTGTGTTTATAATTTCAAGTGATTAGACACACAGATAAGAGAGGGAGGGAGAGAGGAGAGAGAGAGAGGAGAGAGAGCCGTAGAAAGTCACCAGCAATTAACTTTTGTAATGTCCTTAATTGAGT
Organism: Drosophila macrospina; assembly: GCA_035042075.1. Classification (NCBI taxonomy): domain Eukaryota; kingdom Metazoa; phylum Arthropoda; class Insecta; order Diptera; family Drosophilidae; genus Drosophila; species Drosophila macrospina. Next base: position 472,313 of record JAWNLW010000455.1, on the reverse strand, counting down.
TAAAGTCTGCACTCAATGGTTTGTTATGAATCCACTCAGTTTATTTATTATGTTAACCCTTTTGTGATTGTGGCAATTGTGTCGTTAGCAGCATTTCAAATGTTTTTCCCCACACAAATGTATCATAATTAATCAAGCAAACATAATTCAAATGCCTTACTTGCGATTTATATGCGTGCAACGCGGCATTGTCCGTGTTTCTTTAGATTGCAAAAAAAATGGAACGAAAATTCATTTCAAATTTCATATTTATATTAACATTTTCAATTGAAAACTATGTTTATTATGAAGCTTTGCCAACTCGTTTGCCTCACACTTTTGCTGGCAATCTTAGCGAGAGATAGATATATTTGTATATATATATTTATATAAAATTAGAATCATCAAGGGCAACTTAAGTGTTGCCATAAATCTAGAGCTTAACATGCGCTGAGTCTGCTGAGGCTGCCTGGCAAACGTGACTAACATAAAGACACGAAAGTTACACTACACTACACAGCACAGCACCTTGTTCAGCTTGTGGGTGATAAATTAACGCATTAAAAGGAGAATGGCAAAATGAGAATGCGGCAGCCATGTTTCAGCATTTAATAACACAAATTGCAATCGAATATGCGACGTACAAAAGCAAAGGAAGACAAAACGAAGAAAAACAAAACGAAAGCAGAATGCCAAATGAGTGTTAAGCAGCAGTTGGAGCAGAGAAGTGAATTAGGCCAAGCGAGATGTTAACTCAATTTGTATTCTATGTAAATGCTGTTAGCTGGCTGAGCGATTGTTAAAAGCAATATTAACACGAATTAAGATGAATGCAATGAGAGTTCAGCAGCAATGGCAATTGATATGTTAACTAAGAGAGAGAGAGAAAGGAGAGAGAGAGAGAGAGAGAGAGATAGATAGAGACACACACAGCAAATAGTTGTCCATAAACAAAGCGCACATATTTACACAGCACACACAACACAATTTTAGATGGAGATACAAAGATACATAGATATATTATCAATACAAATGGCAGCCCTACTCAAACAGCATTTATAGAAGCTGCCTGCAGCATGTGACACTGTTGCTGCCACTGCTGATGCTGCCACTGCTGCTGCTGTTGCCAAATATTGTGCAACAACAACAACAGCAGCAGCAACATCAAAGGCAAACTCATGCCTCCGACTGGTCAGCAAAATGGCAAATAATAAAATAGCTCGACAAGTGTAAATAAATGTGCTTCAAACCAACCATACCAACCCTCCTCTCCCCTCTCTCTCAACACATTTCAGCACACTCCTAATAGCTGTGGCACCAACTATGCCGTATCTATGACAATAACTGTTCTCCTGGCAGTTGTTGCACGTTGCTCGTGTGCCACATTTTGGAAATTGGAAATTTTCGCACACAAATCGAAGATAGCATACAGAATACAACACAGCATACCCACACACACACACACACACCCACATACACTCAAGCGTAGGTTTTTCTTTTACTGTGTGTGTGTGTGTGTGTACACTAAACGCAGCACCCGCAGCTCTGTTGCACATATGCTCGCCTGCCACTTGAGGCTGGTTGTCATTGATTGACGTCCACGTCTTTTGATTTCCCAAGTGTGAACAATGCCCTGTTGTTGCCCCACATGCAACGCTGCACTTGCACTTTAAGATGCCAACAAATCTGTTAAATAGTTTACTGAATTTATTCTCGTAAATGCCATAATCAAGTGGAAGGGGGCAGTTAGTTCCAACAATCATCTAATCAGCGTCGTTTATGTGCCCAACAATTGCAATATTAAGCAAACTATTTCATAAATTTTGGGGAAAAAAATGTATTTACAATTTATTTGGCAAACATATTGTAAATTGCGGACAATTGACAAATCATTTTTGGCATCAATTTGCATGCCAAATAGAATGTTCGTTTCAATTGCAAACCAGCACACATACAACATATGTATCTCTATGTGTGTTTGTGTGTGTGTGTGTGCGTAATTTGATTGTAATGTTAAACTGATAAAGTGATGCAATTTTGCGATACAAATCAACGCCCAACTGTTGCACGTTGCGTTCGATGAGCGCGCAAATTCAATAAATTATGTTGCAATTTACAGGCCAGTGGGGAAAGTGTGGCAAAAGAAAGTGTGCAACATTGCAAGGCATTGAAAGATAGAGAGAGAGAGAGAGAGAGAGAGAGAGAGAGGGAGAGAGCACAAAAGAGATGCCAAACTAACTGATAGTAAAGAATTGTAGTTCCTGTTCATGTTAAGCAGCCAAGATGAAAAGAAGAATAATTCAATTGAAATTGCAATTTAAGCTTCTTAACAAAACCTAACAGTTCAATGCAAATATTTTCTTGAATTTTCTTAATATTCCGCTTGCATTGTGCTTAGGTATTTTCTCGCAATAAAATCTCTTGAATACTTAAAGGCTAAGTCAAGAAACTTGGCATTAACACGCTTTTGTAAATGTTATATTCCGTCTAATTGCATTTGCATATTTTGATTATATTTAGGGGAAATGAAAGTGCCAAATGCATTGAGCTTAGGTTGCCATTTCAGTACGTAAGCGAGTGACGGGTGGGAGATGTGAATACGGGGGTGGGGGAGGGGCTTGGTATCCTTTATCCCAAAAGCTCAAACAGGAAATTTGAGTGCAACGGATGTGAGTGTCAAGACATGAATGAAATTCAATTGAAAGGAATCTCTAGCTAATTGTTGATTAATACTTTTAATTAACTTGCTTAACTTTGCTGGCATGTGTTGGCAATTAAGGCACAATGATGTGAAAGCAAAAGTTCAACTAATTATCTGCAATTAATAACAAATAATTCATAATTAAATGAACTAACGTAAACTTCTTCGGTTGTCCTCTCGCATATAAGTGGCGCCATCAGTCAGTTGACAGAAATACAAGCTGTAAAAGCGCCATCTAGCAGTTGATAGAAGTACACGTTAAAGCGCCTTCTGAGCTTGTGAACAGACTGCACTGCACTGGCCACCCAATGTTTAACAGAGCTGTAAAAGCGCCATCTAACAGTTGACAGAAGTAAGAGCTGTAACAGCGCCTGCTGTGCACTTACCATGTTAACAGACTGCTGCTGCACTGTCAACTATCAGTTTGCCAGCGCTGTAAAAGCGACATCTGTGTATTTAGCAAGTTAACACGCTGCTGAGCTGTTAACATCAGTTCGTCGATAAAGTAAAGACCAAGTTCTTCAATTTGTTAACTATAAATATTTATTGATTGTATTTATAAGACATGCGCGACATTTGTACAACTATGACTATGAGATGATGCAACTTACTAACTAATTAATACATATTACAATCAAGGTAATATTTAGAGAAAACAATTGTGTGTATTCTTGTGTATGTATATGTGTATTTGTGTATAGTTTCTTTCATTTCGGCTTAAAAACAATAGACAAATGTCCAGTAGAGCGCATTGAAAGCCAGGAACATGCCAGGAAAGAGAAGACGTGATCGTCTGTCGATCCACATGGCAATCTCCTGTGGCGTCATGGTTGTAAACGTTGGCGGATCCTTCTCGGACTTCTTGTCCTTATCAATGTCCACAATGTGATCATTTGTCGAGCGTCCGCTGCAGACAGAAACAGTGTCTGCGCACTCAGTTCTTATGATCGGCAGATTGGGCTGCAAAAAATCAATTATTAATTGATGCTAAGTGATAATGCTTGATATCTAAGCTTACATGCACTGTGAGGTAGTTGTTAAAGGCGGGATTCACAGTGCCATTGCCATTGCGTACGCTCTCCGTGCTGGACACGATGTTGTCCAGACTGGAGCAGGAGCGCGCTCTCGAATCGTTGCTCAAGCTGCCGCCCAGTTGACGGCGCGAGGGGCGTGGCGTTAACGTGGACTTGATAATGTATTTGCTGTTGACCTTCTTGAGCTCAATATTCTCCTTGCGTCGCCATATCGTATTCACAAAGGCAAACTCCACCAGGCTGCCAAAGATGAAGAAGGTGCAGCCAATGAACCACACCTCCGATACCTTAATATAGCTGACCTTGGGCAGAGTCTTGCTCTGTGACGAGGACAGTGTGATGAACGACAACATGGTGCTGGTGCCTGTAGCAGATGATCAAAGAGGATTACTATAAGCTTGTTTCCGGTAAGCATAAGCTAATGACTTACCCAACATAATGCGCGGCGGGGAGGCATCTGCTTGCAGCCAGAAGGATACCCAGGAGATGGCAACAATCATCATGGAGGGCAGATAGTAATCCAACAGATAGAAGCCAATCTCGCGCTGCAAACTCACCGTGAAGCTCAGCGCGCTATAGTTGCCTTCTAAAAAGGGTTACAGAAATTACAAAATTAGTTGGAAAACTATAAACAAGTTAAAGGAAAACTTACGAAATGCGCCGTGTCGCATATTAATTTCATCGGAGTGGACAACACTTGTGTTATGCCAGAACTGTGCTAGATTATACTCTGTAAGCCTCATGTTCGGATCAAAGGAGATGGGCGCATGATCCTCCCACTCCAGCACTAAATCAGAAGTGTTGTACATCCCTAGAAAATAGTATATATAGATTTAGATCATATACAATTGTTGGGCTATCGCCAGACTTACAGCTCTCCAGCACCATTGAGCAGAATTGCTGATCGAAGGGAAACTTCTTAAAGTTCATCCAGCAATAGAGCGAGGCTTGAAGTCTTGTTGAGACGATCACATTGCCATCCCGTGATATGGAGGTCAGCACATCCTTCTCATCGGTGCCCAAGATGCTCGACTCTCGCTCATTGGCAAAGAAGATGTGCGGCAACCAGAGACGTTCGCTCAAATGTTTCTGTCCCAAAATCGTCTCACGTCGCTCCGGCGCAAACTCCTTGTAGGCCAACCGCTTGTCCTGAAAGCTGAGCTGCAACAACGCATGGGTTTTGAACTGCAGCAGATCCGAGTTTAGATTCTGCAGCAAATAGACATAGATGCGTGTCTTCACCACGATCGGCAGACGCTTCGTCGACTGGCTATCGTATTCGATGGGTCGCTCCAGGCGATCGTAGCGACAGACATGGGTCATTCGTTGTATCAGTTCCGTGTACTGCAGGCTATCCGCATTGGCCAGCGATGGGCAGTTCTCGTCCACGATGGTGTCATTGATAGCGCTGCAAGAGACAACGTTGCGTATGAGTAATGTGAGTGAAGATAATTGTGTATAATTAATGTGCGATAGAAAGGCTGAGGGATGAAAGCAAAGGCAGTTGAGGAATGAGTGTAGAGACTTATATATATATTATACATATATATATATATGAGTATAGAGTGTATATATTTTATACTAGCCAGACATTGCGTATGCGTGATATGCGAAATTCTATTCGAAATCTACTTTAAATATGATCAAATTTCCATTTTTAATGTTACACTTCGGCACAACAAAGCAAAGAGTCTCAGACTGTGTGGGAGTGCTCTCAGATATTATCCTAATATTATATATATATATATATATCTCGATATCTGAAGCGAGTTCGGCACTACAAAGAATGAAAGTTAATGTTGCGTATGAGTAATAGTTGAAAATTGCACAATACGTACTTAAACTTATTGTTTAATAGCATTTAATTCATATTTAAATGCAGCTGGCAATAAGCTGAAGCACGTTCCCCAACTCTCAATTCACAAATCACCATTCACAATTCATAAGATGCATAAGATTTTGCGATGCACGAGTTGAAGGTGCAACTTCAGTTGTGGAATGAGCGTACAAGTTAATGGCATTAGCAACTGTTATTGGTTTACGGTACATTTGCAATCAATTATTTAAGTATTTGTACATCAGTTGAGGTGGAGAAGGAACGCAGCTCGCCTTTTGTGCAGCTGTGCAAGCTCATTTGGTGCTTGGCCGAGAGAGATATTTGCCAACTCTGCTCTATTATTATTAAATATTATAAATATTATTATTTGCATTGTTGCTTGTGTAACAACGGCAGCAGCAATAACAACAAACAAACCAATTCAATTAGTGCACTTGCATTCGGTTTTGATCCCTAACCAGAAATCCCATAAATAAACTCCATTGACTTGTTCATTTCTGGTTTTGTTCTCAAATATTTACCTATTGACATTGCATTTAAATGCCAGATAATAATTTTACTCAGCTCTCTAACCTTAATGGGAGCCAAGCGTAAGCATATATGCAAAACCAAAAGTCCCCATAATTAATTAATTACAATTATTTGCCGCCTTCAAATTATGTTAATATATTTTAGCGGGCGTCGCTGGCGTATACTTAATATGCTTCATAAACTGAACTGAGAAATATGCTGAACATTTCTAGAATTCAGCACATTTCCTAATAAATTGCCCACGTTATCTTCCACCTGTATATATACATATAATATTTATATACAAATTGATAAAACTTGCGCCTTGCGTTTATCAAAAAAAAAAAGAATATATAAAAGAATTGTACAAGGAAATGCGTATGCGTTACATCTTGTTGCCACAATTGCCTTATCAGTTTTATCAGTTGTGTAACTGCCAGTCAAATTATATAAATTTATAAGTAAAAGGCAAATTAATTAAACATTTCCAACTGCTAACTAAATTGAAATGTTGGCAATTATTACGAATATTAAGGTATCCAAGAAGTGCCAAAATATCACATAAATGTTTTATCAGTCGCAGTCTCTCCCTCTCTCTCCCTCCCTCTCTCTCTCTCTGTATCTCTCCTCTTTGTGCTTTTTAGCATTTTGTAAATGCCCAAAAGAAGAAATTGCAGATTGAAATTATCATCATTATCAGCGTTTCTTTGTGCCAGAAACAATGAAGAGTTGAGTCAATGAATGTGATAGAAAATATTTACAGAAAAGGTTTAATTAACTCACCTAATTGGCGTCTGCAATAAATTGCATATGACTATTAATAATAATACTTTGGTTGTATGCACAAAATATGTATTCATCATTTTGTATAAACACTGTGTAACTGTAGTAACTGGTTTACTATGTGCTTTAGATTTCTTATTTTGCTTAATTAATGCATTAAGTTTGCACTAATGCTCATGTTATTTGCTTTTTGCTTTTTGTTTTTTATGTTTTTCTTTTTCTTTTTATTTTTATTTGCAACGCACTCAAACACTTGTTCTTGTCACACGCTCGTTGTTTGTATCCTCGCTTCGATTTGCATTCACTTTTTCACGATCGCTTAACGAATTTAGTTAATAAATTGTAATTTGCTAAAATTGAAATTCGTTCGAGTTCGATTTGTTCTATTTGTTCTGTTTGTTTGACGAGGACGTGGATCTGCTGCTGCTCGTTGTCGTTGGTGCTTTGAGCTCGCGTCGCGTTTGCGCCTCGCAGAAATACCTGAACTCTATCTTTATCTACCCGCTCGACGCTGCTGCTGCTGCGGTTGCGGCTGTGGCTGTGGCTGCCTCAGTCTCTGCCTCTGCCTCAGTCTCTGCTGCTGGCGATGACGATGCCTCGAAGAACACTGAGCCAAAGCACTGAGCAACTGACAAGCGGCAACAACTATAAGTCTATTTAGTTGTCGCAGTCTCCGTCTCAGTTGCCGTTGCCAAAAAAATAAATAGTATTGTTCACTTTTGCTGATAAGCCAAACAGCTACAACAACAACAGCAACAGTAGTCACAACAATAACAACGATAACAACAAACACAGCTCGGCTCGGCTCGGCTCGTCGGCTTTTGAAGGTGTTTCGGTGCTTCGGTGCTTCAGTGCGTCGGTCTTAGCAGTTGAACAGCAACAGCGCAGGGTCGCTGGAGATCGCCTCACTTTATAACTGGCTGCAGCATCAGCAGCTGCAACAACTCTCACAAGACACGACTCTGAGATATCCTATGAACAAATGTAAACTTAATGTAAAGCGCAAAACAGTTAGCTTACAACTTGCTCATTTAGTTTAAACAATTTAGCGAGTTGCATACCCTATAAATTGGTAGTCTAGTGGGGCATATTAGCAGTAGAGTAGCCTTCTAGAAATAGCTAGAAATAACAAATATAACTAAATATATCAACTAATTGGCTCAGAAAAGCTTTTACCAACATTTCTTATAGCAACATATACCCTATATAATGATATAAGCTGGGTATATTAGCATTGCGTTTAGAAATCACTATTAAATATAACTAAATATTCGAAATAATTGCTTAAAATATGTTTTGTTAATATTTCTTATAGCAACATATACCCTATATCTGGTTATTAGTTGGGTATATTAGCAGATGAGTAGCTTTGTAGCTTGTAGCTTATATTAATCACTCATAAATACTGCTTAATTTACTAAATAATTACCCAAGAGATGTTATTTAAGCATTTTATAGATGTAAATACCCTATACTTTGCTAATAGTTGGGTATATTAGCAGATAGGTAGCTGAGAAGCTTATAGAGATAACTGATAACTGCAGCAGCTGTAATTTAGTCAAATATATTTCTTAGTCAAATACATACTACACAGTTTGAGCAAAGAACCTAGGGTATGTGAGCTTGTAAGAAGCTTTCCTAAAGCAAACTCATAAAAAATTACAATAAATATTATTTAGCTGACACCAGACAGAGATTGTAATAAGCTGTAAGAACAAACGCTGCTGGCATGGCAATATACCCGATGTGCTTAGTTTAGAAGGGTATGCTTACAAATGGCATACACAATGTGGTTAACAAACTACATGTACATGTATGCATTACTTATTTATCGGAAGCATTACGCAGCTGTGTGGAACCGGTATCGAAAGACTAGGGAATGCGTTCTAAACGGAGTGAAATAAATAGAATAATTAATAAATAAATAAGTAAATGCATATCAACAATTATGAATGTGCAAATGGATGCAGCATTAACATATGTGACAGATACTGGCACGAGAGAGAGGGACAGAGAGAGATTGTGAGAGAGGGGGAAGATGCTGTGACTGTGTGTTCAAGTGTTTTCTGCCAATCGTAATTAAGCGATTGCCTCCGGCTTCAGTTTGTAATGTTTAACCAAGGCACACGCTCTGAACGTTGTTTACACACATGATTTAAGCAAATTAATTATGAAGTACAGCATATAAATAATTATATAACATGCTAATGTTATTTGTCTGTCACCCCCTTTGCTTGTCAGCCAGTTCAATAAACTGGTAAAACTTTGAAAATTGTTTAATTCTTTTCAATCATTGATCATGCATCCATCGATTTGTTGGTTGAACAAACTTTCAGCTGGGCTAGGAGCGGGCTTATGCTTAAAGGTCGCCCTCTTAAAGTTTAACAACTAAAACAAATCAATATAAACAATAATAACAATAACAACAACAACAATAACAACAACAACAATATAAATTAAACAAAAACTGCGTTGAACGTGACATAGAGAAATGTGTGACAATAATTGGCAATAACAAATAAATAAGTTAATAATATAACAAATTGATAAATGTGAAACAATGTTGCGATGCGAGGTAGCTGAAAGCACTCAGATCATGCCTTGTTTGTATAATTGAGTGCCGCTTTCATACCCTATAAACCCAGCTGCAAGGTAATGCAAGATAGTTCCAACTCTTGATGTAGCTAAGTTACTTAATAAACAATGCAATAAAGCTTTAACTCTTAGTTTAGGTAAGCAACTGTTAGCTGTTGCTGTTACAGCGTATCTGCCAGTCTGTCACTCTATTGCTCACTCAGTTATTAAATGGCATAACTAAACGGTTTGTTAATTGGTTTCCATTTGAAATGCGACACCTACAATTGTGATACAATCACAGTAGCTTAAGATTTTTATAAAAATATAAACAAATGCAAATAATTAAAGATTTTGCGACTGTTTTCAACAGTTTGCAACTGCTAATTAGTCCACGAAATGCACGTCAATTAGATAAGATTCAAAGCCCAAATAGTAGCTAAAGATGTTGTAGTTTGCTTAAGAATCATTAAGTTGCTTATCAGCACTGGAAGCGGTAGGCATTAGCCGTAGATTTGTCCACTCTAAATCAACAGAAGTATGTGTGACAAATATTTGCTGAGCCACAAGTTCATATCAAATATTTATGTATTGATTTTAATTGAACTTTGAAACTGCGTCAATTTGCATGTTGACCGAGTTAAAGAAGCATTTCAGACGTATTTCTTATCAAATACGAGAGTATGTAACTTAATTAAATAACTCGAGCAGCGATAAAACTAAACAAGAAATCACTTTTTTTTTATTTTCTTTAATTAATGCTCGCGTATGTCAAATAAACAAATTGCTTTGTTTTAATTTCATGCGCTTTCTTCTGTCGTCAGACGCGGCGTATGCGCAATGTCGAAAAGAAATCTCTGTGCGTGTGCGTGTGGGTGTGTGTGTGAGTGTGTTGGCCTTGTGTATGCTCATACAACATTTGCTCTCCTTGCGGCCTCGCGATCGCATAGCGAGGTGTTGCTTGTTGTGTCTGTTTAAGAAGGGGGCATACACAGAGGTAACACGGCGTATGCGTGATTTCGCCCATTTAGAGGTTAAGCATTTATTTATTTGCATTTTTTATGGGTCGCCGAAAATGTGATTTCATATTTGTTGCCAAATATTGACTATTTACAGTTGGCCAAAAGCACAAAACTTAATGAAAAACCGTTTAAACACGTGATATAATTCGATGGAAGCCAAGAGCTTTGTACTTTTGCCGACACTCGAAAAGCGAGAGAGAGAGAGAAATGTAGAAAGAGAGAGAGAATGAGAGATGCTGCTCTTGATATTATCTTTGCCATAGCATGAGTCATAGCCACCCCCTTGCTGGCTTCCAGCCAGGGTGTGGCATTCTGCTGACAGAGTGTGGAGTAGTAAATTTTTATCTGACAGCGCCAAGATGATGTTGATGATGAGGCAGACAGTTGCTTGTATTTGATGGTGGCTGCTTAACTGGGTCAATAAACAAGCGGAGAGCGGAGGAGACCAAAAGCAAAAAAGGTTAAATTAATTAAATGTGATTGCACCTGACTCGCAACAGATTCGAGCAAGGGGATATACATTTACTATAAATAAACAATAAATATGAATAGGCAAATATCATAAATAGACATGACAGATACTTGAAAATTAAAAATAAAATTCTTGCGATGTCTGTCAATTGCTAATCAGAGTCCGAGTCAATTGATAGCGGCTAAAATTAAAGCATGACAGTTACAGCCATTGCTACCAACGATTGCAATTGTCCTAACTGGTTTATCGCTGTATGGAATATTAAATATTGAATTGTATGCCTATTTCTGGTGGCCACTCGAGTGCTCTACAATTAGGGATACGACTGTGACCAGAGTCGACTGTTGACAGTTCTCTTATCAGTGTTTCGAGCCGCACGTTTGCCTCGCGTTCTCTCTGTCCCACGCAGTGACGTCTGTTCAGCTATTTATATGTTTATATCTGTATCTTTAATTGTTAGCATTGTTTTATTTAGCCGACTAGCCGTAGATAAATAAGTTTAACGTGTGATATTTTAAACTTTGTATGCATGCGACTATCGTGCGTATGCGCAATGTCATTTCACTGGACCAAATCACAATTACAATTGCTTGTAATCTAAATAGTGCCAGCTAATCGTTTGCTCTTTACTTTACAATTCGCTTACAATCAATGACTCAGTTGTCTGTCGCGTGTCGCCGCTTGATGACGATGCGACGAGATGAGTGACGTTTCAAGCAGCCTGCCGCAATATTTTTATATATTTCTATTATCAGAGCACATAGTCTTCGCTCTCTTCTTGTGTTGCTTGTTTAACAACAATCTGCCATTTCATTGCGATTGGCAAAACAACAATTGAAATAATAACAACTTGCTATCATTACATTAATGCTCGCACTTCCTGTGTTGCCGTTCCTCATAAATATGCATGAAATGCGGCAGCATTGCAATCAGTATTCAAAGATCCTTTTCTTGCGAATATCAGTCAACCTTTTTACTCTAGAAATCAATTAGTTGTTTATAATTTCTGTTTAGCCATTTAACATAAAACATTTCAACTCTTTACTCTAGAAATCATTTGGTAGTCTAACTTAATAGTTTCAAGAGCAAAATTCATTACTTTACTTCGCACTTCCCGTCTTGTCGTTTTTCCAACATTGCAATGAGTATTCAAACATCCTTTTCTTGGAAATATCAGTCAACTTATGGCTCTACAAATAATTAAGTTGCCTTTGCCTACTGATCATAAAGCTTTTCAACTCTTTACTTTAGTAATGATTTAGTTGTTTACACTTTCTGATTGCCGTTTCTTCGTAAGTAAGTTTTTGTCCAACAAATCATTTATTTGCACTCTGAGTTATCTATTTGCTCTGCTTTTGAGTCATTTGATTCTAAAAGGGATTTACCTTTTCCTGCATTTAATATCTATGATACTTTATCAAAGTTTAAAACAAACAGCGACGCTTCAAATGCTGCCAATCTTCACGTGCGTGAAAATTGGCAACATTGCGCGTCTTCTTTTATTTATTTGTTGTTTTGAATGAGTCAAATATTAGCTAGGGAAGGTTAGCCATTTCTCTATTTAACATCTATTAGATTTTATCATCGTCATGCTAGCTAGCATGGTGTACTTCTTGGCCAAATATGCCATTTAAGCCATATTTACTTTGTCTCTTGTCTGTGCTATAAATAAAATGTTGTGACATGTTTTGACTGTTGTTTGAGTTGAAGAGAAGTGTTCTATTTAAATAATACAAGTGCAAGTTGTACACTTAGAGCAGTCGCTCTACAGAACGCATACCTCTCAATAAAATGATAATATTATTAATTAATTAAGTTTTGCAAGGCGACTTTCACGCTTAAGACATAATTTAAGTTTATTGTTAGCATTGAAGATCGAGCACAATACGCTTAAGTCTTTTCACAAGCATCTGCTGCTCCTGGCATCTTCTGACAGCGACTCCGCCCTCAAAGCTGCTCGAGAGAGAGGGGAGGAGTTGTGTTAATTTGGGGGACGTGGTACATAAACATAGCATTCAATAGAACTAACTATGAACTAACATGAAAACAGCCTTCTATTGAATATACATTTGTCTACTTCGTCGTCGCCGTCTCGCCTGCAGTGATCGCTGGGGATTTGGCAAAGTCGTCGAATGTGTCTTTCACCTTCTTGAGACCTCGGCCCGCATAGCAGGGCAGCATGTGAATAAACCGGAATGAGCTCTTCACGCCCTCGTTGTAATAGTGTTTGGCCAGGAACCGCATTTCTCCCACCTTGGGCAGCTTGGGCACGTCAAAGGGCAGTTTCTTTTGCGCCTGCTGCACATACGGGCAAAGCTCTGACTTCACTTTGTTGTACAGTTTATCCGACTCCTCCGCACTGCCCCAGATGCCAACTTTACGGGTGTAATACACAGTTCCAGCGACCAGACCGCCGCGCACCAACAATCTAGCAAACAAAAGTTAAGGTTACGTAATTTTTGCTTGCAAATTTGACTTAAAACTTACCCAAATACCATTTTGTTTCGTTTGTTTATAAGCTACGGAAGGGGGAGCGTGTTCGGCAGACAATAATCCAAACTTTTGGCAAGTCTGGTCGTTGATCGTTAGTTGATATTAACTAAAAATCCGCACAATGTGTGTATATTTGCGGAATAACAACAAGTTAGTGATGCAAAAAAAAACATTGCGCTGTTAGCTAACAGAATTGCTCCACACTGAACGAAAGTGCTCCACACGCAGCAAGCTTGCACTCGCTTAACGAAAGCCAAGACAAATTTAACATTTCAATTCAATTCAATTCAGCTTAGAAAAAACCATTTGAAATTTTAACACACATATAATTCCTTTTATTAATATAAATATTGTTTGCATTGCTAATGGATATGGATTTCTCATGCAATAAACGTTAATATAAAACTCTTTGCACATCAATAATGAGTACATATAACATTTGTTGGGTTTATCTGATTATTTTTTATCATAAGTACAAATTCCTTCATATGGTTTAATGTTTGTTTTTTTTTCTCATTTTTCTTTAGTAACAATGCCTGATTGCACTATATTTGTTATTTGTTAAATATGTTTGTTTGTTTTTCTTTTGGTTTTTGTGCAACACATTTATAAGAAACATGGATTAAGAAACATTTCTCACGATTTTATAAATTAACACTCAGATATAAAATACATATTTATGTGTATAATTCTTTATATGATTATCAATAAATTTCATTCTGTGAACTTAATGTTATTTAATTGTTTGAAAACAATGTTTAGTTAAGTATAGAGTTGTTTTCAGTGTGAACATAATATTAATTGTGGCACTCTTTCTATAAGTACTTAAAGTTTTGTATTGCTTTTCAATGTATTTTAACAGAAATTGACATTTTATTAAATATATATATTGTTTTAGAACTCATTTTATAGTGCACACAATTCATTAAATATAGTAGAACATCAGTCTTCGCTTGTAAGCTGATTGTATTACATTATTTTTTCATCTTCTCTTTTACATAGTATTATTATGTACAATTTGGAAAAGTTGGAAACAGTTTTTTGTTGTCGGGTCGAAAGTCGAAATTGGAATTTGGAGAGCACTTAATTGTTAAAAGCTCGTCTTATATATGATAACATTTGATTGCTATTATTACGTTTTGTAGTTCTGTAGTAGTAGTAACAACAATTAAACAATTTAACGTTAGGAAGACTACACTTTGAAACACATAAATAGAATGTATATAAAATAGTTATCAATAACATCAATGAACGCCTAGGGCAACACAGACAACGATTCGGAGAAGCGAATAGACTTTTGAGATCGGTATTTAGACGGTATACTATATACGTATAATCTATATACTTTGTAAACCTAAATTCAATATTCGGTGTACCAATTCTGTAATTCTGCAATTCTGCAATTCTACAATTTTGCAATTCTTTCAATAGATCTAACCGTGTTAAAGTAACTGTCGTTGGCTATCGTTCGCACACGCATTAGCTACAGGGTATTCTATTGTTTTTTAGACTTCTTCTTGCACTTCTTGCTCTTCTGCTTTTGGTTGCGCTACTGCCTCGGTTCGTGGAGGTTCCTCTATGTCTATAGAGTTCTCACGCTCCGTTATGTCCGGCATTTTCAGTGAGAAGCTGCTCAACTTACGCTCGGCAGAGCCCAACGAACTCTGGGAATCCGCTTTGAGCAGTGTGGAGCGACGCTCATTGATGACCTTCAGGGAGTCGTACATGTGATCATCGCCGCTTGTGGAGCTGGCACCTCGCTCCAAGGAGCGTATGTAGAACACAGAGTCATCCCGCTCATTGGCTATGCCCGGCTTGGGTCTGTAGAACTGCCTGGAACTGTTGCTTCTGTAGAGCGTGGCAGGAATTACCTTTTGCTGATGCAGATGCTCTTGCAATTGCGGTTGGTCCGCGCTGCTGCCAAGTGGCAAGAAGTCGGGACGTGGTTTCTTTGGTGGCAGGCTGCTTGTGTGATGCACCAGTTCCGTTATCTCATTGTAGGAGACATTGCACTCGACATTGACAGCGTTGCGCTCATCGATTATTTCGATGCTCTCCTCCGGCACCGCCGGCTCCATGCTCGACTGTCCCGACAATTGTCGTACTGGGGGTGGTGGCTCCGAGCACACAGACAATTGGCTGCTGCTCAAGGACATTTTGGACAGTCAGCATCCATTTGTATAAGAATAGAATTCGAAGGCTTCACTTACCGGAACTCCTTCTCAACGGATGGCGTTGCCGAGGGACCGGAACTGTAGCGTTTCGGTGAGCGCAATATTGACTTGGGCATCACTTCCGGACTATGCAGATCCACCTGCACCCGCCGCGAGTCAATGCTTGAGGTGCGACTCGCCACCGAGGCACAACGCGCCGTCCAGCGGCCGCTATACGATGAGTCCGACATTGTTGAGTTTCTGCAAAGTGGGTCGAGTTACGTCATCAGGCAAAGTTCATTAAAATAATTGATTAAATGTGGCTTAAGGCACAGTGCTGAGTCAAATAGGAATAGTTTTAGATGGTTGCATGAGAATTTGATGCAAATTACACTCGGCGAAAACATTAATGTGCTTCAAAACCTTAAAGTGATAGTCGAAAGGGGCAAAGTACTTGGAGCAAAGCGATTAAACACTATTTGGTATACAAGTCTTTTAGCACTTAATCTTTACGAAAGCTTTAATGCGCTTTTAAAGTTCATAATGCAACTCGCTTAACGCAAAGTGTTAAAGCATTAACTAAAGTATTTTAAGAACTAATTTGTTAGTTAAACTTTTTGCTAATATAATCTGAAAAAAGCTTTAATGAACTTTTAGAGCCCAAAACGCAATTATCCCAGTTAAGATTTTAACTTATTAATCTGTGCAAAAGCTTTAAACTACTTCTAAAGATTTTGTAATGCTCAACTTAGTTTTCTCGTGTTAACCAAGCTTTAATGTGCTTTTAAAGCTCTGAGTGCAACTCGTTAAAGCTTTCGCAAGAGCTTAACTTATGTGCTTTCAAACGCTTTTCACAAGAACTTATTTGTTAACTCTAGTGTACGTAATGTGCTTTCAAAGCTCTTTGTGTTGAGTTGTAGTGCTGCAAACAAGCTAAGCATGCAGTGTTGCAAAACGTGCGTATGGCAGACTTTAAGCTGGTGTGATTAGCGGCTCTGCCGCTTCACTTACCGCCTGTGCCCCAGCGGACTGCAGCGCTCCCGATCGCGGGCTGCCGCCGCGGCTGCCGCTGCCTCCTCCTGCTCGATGGGTCGCTGACGTGCCAGCACGTGTCTCTTGGCCGTGTCCGAGCGTTTGTTGCGCTCGGCGCGCTTCTCGCTGCCGGCAGCGCCGTGAGCCACGCCCATGCCGGCATCAAAGGACGAGGCTTGCCAGTAGACGCGACTTGCTGCAGGCGGTTGCAGCAAGGTGCATGTGGCATAGTCGCGCGTGGCACGCTGTATCAGGCTGGAGGAGTTGCTGATGATGCGGGCACTGGAGCCACCGGCACCACCAGCAGCAACACCACCACCGCCAGCGCCGCCTGAGCGTGTGGTGCGCACACGTCGCACGCTGCTGCTCGATGAGGGTTGTTGTTGTTGTTGTTTGCGTTGTTTGTGTTGATGATGATGGCGATGATGATGATGACGTTTGCAGCACATTTGTTGTGGTTGTTGCAGTTGTTCCAGCGGTGTTTTGTGTTGCGGCGAGAACAGATTGGATGGATTAGTGTCGATGCAGGCAGATGGATGAGCATTTGCAATAATGGTGGACAGATTGGGCACGGAACCGGTGAAGGTGAGGCGACGCAGCTGTGGCGAGAAGCGTGTGGATGCGCTAATGTTTGATGCAAAGCATAAGCGAAACAGAGACAGACAGAGAGCGAGACAGAGAGAGATAGAGAGAGAGAGAGCGAAAGTGTGTATGTGAGCGTGAGAGAGAGAGATATATATATAAAGTAAGATGAAGCCAATTTGCGAGCATTTCAATTTACAGTATGCGATGCTTATGTGGAACTAAATGCATAAAGAACTTAATAAGTGCTAGAGATGGACCTCCCTCAAGTGCCATCTCTAATGAGTTGCCCATCTACTATCGTTTATACATAAGCTAGAGCTGGAACTGATCTATTTGCCTTATTTAATATTACAGTCTTTTCAACTTCCATCTCTAATAATAGAGATTGATAGATAGACCCTTTCACTACTATTCCTAATATTAGAGATGAGTTCTTTTACTCTAATTGCTAATGCACATGCTAGTGATGAACCTCCTTGATTTATCATCTCAATTATTAGGTATAAATCAAATGAACTTCCCACCTTTTCCATCTCTTATATTAGAGATGAACCTGCCCATTTGCCATCTCTAATGAACCCTGTTTCTATTAACTCCATTAATATTCTCTTAATATCTCTATATACTATTAATGTTAGAGCTGAATCTTCGCCATTTATGAGCTCTTATATCTATGCTAGAGATGGACTCTCCATGGATGGCGAATTCTATAACTACAATCTAACTTATTAGAGATGTAACTGCACTGAAATTAACTCTCCAGGTTTCAACTCTGTTATATATTAGAGATGTAACTGCCATTTCTTATGCTATACCATCTCTATTATCTCCTTGCTAGAGATGAAGCTCTCTATTCTCTGTCGTCTCTAATAATCATGCTAGAGATGAACTCCACACTATTCTCATCTCTAATAAATTATGCTGGATATGAACTTCTTCATTCTCTCTTATACTAGAGATGGACTCTTCAAGCTCTGCCTCTAATAAACCTCTTGGAGATGAATCACCTACAACTCCCAGTGTTTTTATTAGAGATGAATCTCCTTGTCTTAGAGATGAATCTCCCGCAATTCCCAGCTCTTCTGTTAGAAATGAACCTCCCACAACTCCCAGTTCCTCTATTAGAGATGCCCCTCCCGCCTCTCACACCCTCAATAAGTACCTGAGCGACTTGGAGAACTTGACGAGCTCCGCGGTGAGAGCCTCTCGATCGAAGGGCTGCTGTTGCTGCTGCTGTTCACCTGCTGCACCTGGCACCGCCTGCAGCTGCTGATGGGCATCTCCGGGCGAGGAGCGAAAGACGCCAAAGTGCTGATCCCAGCGCGTCGACTGATACTGTGCACCTGCAGAGAAATATGTACAGGGTATAGTCACACAGTAAACTGCCCAATTGGCTCAAAAGCACAACTTACCCATGCCACGTCGCTGTGAGGCGGAACTTCCTTGGTTGCTGCGTGCCGCAGTTTTGTTGCAACTGCCGCCGCCAGCGCGCAGGCGAGCGGGCACCACTTTGGCGGCAGAGTCGCGTGCCTCGAAGGTCATCACACAGGAGGCGACCACAATGAAGCCGCCAAAGCCCATCACAATGGGCCCCACGTACGAGAAGTTATTCAAATGGAAGCCCTTCAGATCGTTCTTCACACGCACCGTGACATTGCCACGCAGCTCGGAGCCCATCGACAGATGATCCGCGTAGTAGCCCAGGGTGGCCATGCCAGCTCCGACCAGCATCAAGGTGAGGCCGAGTATGAGGGCGCGACAGGCGTGCCACAAGCACTTGGAGGACATCTTGCCGCGCACCACCTGCACATTCCATGTGGCCCCAGACGCTGGATGCGCCCGCCTCAAATTCCCCACCGAGTGCTTGCGCCGTGTGGTGCCCACACCACCGCTCCGACGTGACGGCATTACAACCACATCGACGTCGGACTCTCGCCTCTGTGCGCTATTTGTGCTAGTTCAATCCCAAGCGTGGCTCATCCACGGCGGCTGCGCTGTGGGACGGGGCAAACAATGGGCACTTACGCATTAGAAGGACTCGAAGAATGTGAATAATCAGCTGAATGTATTCATTATTCATTGCTCAATGCATTGAATAGCTTGCAATTAGAATTCTAATCTAGAAACGTTTACGATCTTTAAAGGAAAGTGCTACTTTATTACAGTGGAACCTCTCTTTAATGAATGCTCAGTTGAATATATTCACTATTCATTCTCAAATATGAATAGTTAACAATTTAATGAGTCCACTAGAAGTTAATCTCCACTTTAATTTAGGAAATGTATTCTATCTTCAAACTAAAGCAAAATCCGACTACAGTGGTACCTCTATTTAATGAATACCTAATTGAATACATTCACTATTCACTCCATTAAAATGAATAGTTAGCAATTTAATAAGTTAATCTCCACTTTAATTTAGAGAATGTTTTCTATCAAACTAAAGCAGAGCCCGACTACAGTGGTACCTCTCTTTAATGAATACGCAGTTGAATAAATTCACTATTCACTCCATTAAAATGAATAGTTAGCAATTTAATAAGTGAATCTCCATTTTAATTTAGAGAATGTGTTCTATCTTAAAACTAAAGCAGAACCCGACTACAGTGGTACCTCTCTTAATGAATACACAGTTGAATACATTCATTATTCATTACACAACAATGAATAGTAAGCAATTAGATGAAGTTATTATCAATTAAGTTAGTAAATGTACACGATCTGTAAATGAAAGTATGCTCTTAGTACAGTGGAAGCTCTCTTTAATGAATACGCAGTTTGAATACATTTACTATTCACTCCATTAAAATGAATAATTTGCAATTTAATAAGTGCACTAGAAGTTAATCAACAGTTTAATTTAGAGAATGTATTCTATCTTCAAACTAAAGCAGAACCCGACTACAGTGGAACTTCTCTTTAATGAATACTCAATTGAATATATTCGTTATTCATTCCATTAAAATGAATAATTAGCAATTTAATAAGTGCACTAGAAGTTAATCTCCATTTTAATTTAGAAAATGTATTCTATCTTAAAACTAAAGCAGAGTCCGACTACAGTGGTACTTCTCTTAATGAATACTCAGTTGAATACGTTCATTATTCATTACACAACAATGAATAGTAAGCAATTAGATGAAGTTATTATGCAATTAAGTTAGTAAATGTACACGATCTGAAAATGAAAGTATGCTCTTAGTACAGTGAAGCCCCTCTTTAATGAATACACAGTTGAATATATTCAATATTCACTCGCTAAAATGAATAGTTAAATAAGTACGCTAGGAATATTGAAAAAGTACTCGAATTTTTACTGAAATTACTGCCTAACTACAGTGAAACCTTACTATAACTTACTATAATGAATAATCTGCTAAATATATTCATTATTAGTTACAATTTAGTTAGCTAGACCAACAGTTACCCTGTATTTCATATAAAAAAGTATGTAAATTTTGAGTTACAATAGACATATTCAACTTAACTACAGACAAGTCTCTGTATAGTGCACCTTAGACTAAATTATGTTAACTAAACAGAAAGTATTGAAAATATTATATTATTGTAGAAATTGCTATGTGAAGTGGTTCAGTGTAGCGTAGTTTTGTGAGAAATATGCTTTGAATAGTTAGTTAAATATTCTTGCTGAAAATGATTTGTAGAGTTGTTGCTTCCTAGCGTAGTTTTACTGTACTTGCAGAACACTATTGCCTTCTCTTTCACAATGTGTCCTGATTCATTATAGCAACGTACGCCTGTAGTTCTCTCTCTTGTTAGCAATCTGCTTCCATCAGACGCTTCTTGCTTTCTTCTAGAAACAGCGGCTCATATAATATTTATGTATTCACTATAGCGTAGGCAGACTGTACTTGTTTGCTTGCTTGGAAATTTGCCTGTTTGTCGCTGCTTTTAAAAGTTATGCTTAGAATTTGTTAAGTTCTTAAATTCTTATTCGCAGTTGTTGCATTTGATAACGACTAATCGCAATCTTAGCTTTCACTAATGAACTTCTCTCAAGCGAGTTGCGTCTGCTGTGTTGGCGCTAACAAAAGGATGTAAGAATAGCTAAGGACTTGCTGACTGCCCCAATGGGCTGCCATTGAAGCATCCACCTGTTGTTGTTATGCTGCGCATTGCAAGTAAGGTCAGACTATGCCTTGACTGGGCCTGGGGCATGTTTAGACAGAGACCAGTTCAAGTGGGCTACAGCCTGCTGCAGCTACAGCTGTTGTTGTGTTGTTGTGCGAACAATTAGTTGAACAAGAAGGAGAACAAGAACAACAAGGAGAACAAGAACAACAATAACAACAAGCACAACAATAACAATAACAATAACAGTGTCAGTGCTGCCAAGAATAGCAACAACAGTCGTGGCACGCACTTGTAAGCAACCGCAGAAGACAACGGCATCCGCACAATTAGCAACAAAAGTCCGCACAAGAAGAAGAAGAACAAGAAGCAGCAGCAACAGCAGCAGCAACAGCAGCAGCAGAGGAAGCGAAGCAGCGGAGAAAGAGTAGAAAGCAGAACAGCGGGTGACAGCTGAAGGATCTGATAACAAGCAGCGCTGTCGTCCGACATTTTTCAAGCGATACAGAAACAGGTGTGCAAAGCAGTAGGGGGAGGGAGCGAGGGATGAGGAAAGCCAACTAGACGCGTTTATTATTTATGTAACTAAACTCAAGCGCACACACACACACACACACACTTACAGACTTATGCCTAATTAATTACTTACTACGCGTCTCAACTTTAATTGAACCTTAATTTGTTGTCAGCTGCTGCGTTTAGTTTTCGCTTTTCACTTTCATTTTCACTGCAACTTTTCTCGCTTGTTTTTTCTGCTGAGTTTTTCTTTTTTTTTTTGGTTTGTTTTTTTTTTTTTTGATTTTGGCTTAGCTTTTGTTTGACCTATAACAACTTTAGCTTTGTGTATGTGTGTGTATGTGCGTGTGTGTGTGTGTGTGTGTGTGTGTGTATACTTAGGTATTCATTAGCAGGCCTCAGTTGTCCTTTCCGTCGCCAACGTTGAGGTATTGTCTTTATTATAACAAAAAGCGAAGCACATCATCTTGATTGCTTTATGTGCAAAAGCATTTGCTCTCTGTGTGTACGTGTCTACGTGTATGTGTGCGTGTGTGTGTGTGTGTATATGCTGAAAGGAAAACAGCAAGCAAGCGCATAAAAAATGACAAAAACTTCAATTTTTCACTCAGTCAAGACGTTTTCGCACTTTAAACTATTTGCAGCAGAACTTTAATTCAAAATGTAACACGGTCAACAGTCACAGTCACAGAATGTTAGGCGAAGGACGTCTGCACCCGACCAGCATCCAAGCGTTTCTGATAAG
This sequence comes from Drosophila macrospina, assembly GCA_035042075.1. Taxonomy (NCBI): domain Eukaryota; kingdom Metazoa; phylum Arthropoda; class Insecta; order Diptera; family Drosophilidae; genus Drosophila; species Drosophila macrospina. The sequence continues at coordinate 449,785 of JAWNLW010000455.1, read as the reverse complement.
GACACCAGTCACAACACTTGCAGATGGTGTATGGCTGTGAGAGCGGGAGCGCGAATCACCGTTGGAGTGGGAGTGAGCGATAGACAGAGTGAGCAGCAGTTGGCGCTCTGAGAATTCAGTTTACTCGTGGGTATACAACTTAGTCGTGGCGCCATCTATGCGCATTTTAGTGCTGCATGCTAAGTTTGAACTATAATACGTATGAGAGTTCTTTTTCAGCTTATAATTATGCTTATGAAAGTGACATACGCTGACTTTAAGCTGCGCGCGTATATTACTTATAAGAGCTATTTTCCAACTAATAATTATGCTTATAAAACTGACATAAGCTGATTGCAAACTGCGCATTTGTATGCTAAGTAAACAGCTACTGAAACTGTCATATGCAGTGTAAACTCTAATACGTATGAGAGTTCCTTTCTAACTAATAAGTATGCTAATAAAACTGGTATATTGTGACTTTAAACAGTTGATTTGGCAAAATTATTACTTATATTATTATGTTATATATTACTATATTATATTATTATGTAATTATTAAAATGATTAATTATTTTTATTCATAATCTTTACAGTAATGGGAAAGCACTTAAAGAAGCAACTGAACAGAAACAGAAGCAACAGTATTGTGATTTAAATACCAGCAAAGGTGAGTTTAAAAATCTTAAGAAATCTTGAAAAAGTCAAAACTGTTTGGCTGAAAGCAAACACAAGCCAGCAACCCCTTCAAGTGCACTGCTTAACCGACATGTCGACATTTCGACCTAAATGCTACCCCTGAGCTAATTCGGAGTCCGAAACTCAACAAACTGAACGACGAAAGCTCCGCTCGCAGCACATTTCCCCAGCTAAAGCCGAGCGTGCTAACGAGGCAGAGATTTCGTTGTTTTGACGTGTTCGGCAAGAGTCAACAACAATTGGAATTCAACAATATACTGATTTGGATGCCTGCAGAAGGACAGTCATAAGCGAAGTGTAACGGCGTGTTGACGTTTCTCAAATGCGAGCCGGTTGAACGCAACTAACCATTTAACCATCTAACCATTTAACCAGCCTAACGTCTATTCTAACAAGAAACAAGAAAGAAGCAAGAGACAACTTGCGTGTTCTATGATGTGAAATATCGCAATGATTTCGTGTTCAAGTAGAAAGTTGTCGCAGTGAAGGAAGGAAATGCTAATTCACTTATTGGCATAACGAATGCTAAACATGTTGTTCTACCAGTAGTGGTCTAGTGCTGTTACCAAGTTCAAAATCGCAACGCAATCGCTTCAATTTGCAATTGTACGTTAGCAAAGGGCGTTGCTGCTCATTTGTGGTTTAAGGCCAAAAGGAGAGTGTGTGTGTGTGACGCTTGTGAAATCGTAGCCGCCAAGATACTTCAACGCGTATGTAACTAGATACAAATATATAAAATTAAAGTGTACTCCGAATTGCGTTACACATGCGACAAGTTTTATGCTTTTTTCTCTCTTTTCTCGCTTTTCTCTTTTTTCTGTTTATTGTTTTTATGGCGTTAATTTACATTTTTATTTATATTACATATTCAGTTCGGTCGGTTTGAGTTTCTGATTGAATGGACAGCTGCTTGATGTATGTTGACTTTTATAATCCAGCAAATCTGAATATGCCAAGCATGGCCAGGCTGCTGAGCGGGTGGGTGAGAGGGAATTCATAATGAATGCAACAAAATAACAACAGCAACATCGTTGTTTGTTGCCCCAGTAATGGCAGCCCTACATTGTACATAAATAAAGGCAGTAAAAACAGGCAAAAAAGCCGAGTAAAAAAAATGAGAGAGAAAGCTGCCAAAAAAGTAGTTTATGCAAAGAGGTTTAGCTGTCATATTGAGTCGAACACATGTCTGTCTGTTGCACCTACAACGCTTATTTGGGCCACTGCAAACAACAACATGTGTGAACTGTCGAAGATCTAATACCCTCTCCTCACTAAACACAGACTAAACACAATGTTGTTAGAGCAGAACGAACAAGCGAACACAAAAATGAAAGTCTGCTTGAAATATGGGTTTATGGGCTCGTAAATGTTTCCTGCAGTGCGTGACACAATTATTATAGCTTCCAAGTGGGGCTATAAAAACGCATGCATATAAGCAAAGCTGAAGTCAGCTTTAAGTAATAGATTTGTTAACAATTATTGCAGATAATTGTGTGAACGATGCGATGCGTTGCCTACTTTCAAGCTGAGCCATTTAAATGGCTCTTATACTATTAATTGCGCTCATTATCATTGCATACTCTTAGGCTGTGGCATATAAACGGATTTGTTGGATTTATAATGCATGCAAATTATCATGGCATACTCTTAGGCTGTGCCATTTAATGCCAATTATTACAAATGCTGGCGAATGTACAATTTATTTATTATTGCATACTTTTCAGCCGTGGCAAAATCAAATTGCGAAAATAAATTACAAATGAACAACTATAAACAAATAATTACACTAAAAATGCAAATTAATAATCAGCCTAATGCATTCAGTGAGTGACAGTGGGCAATTTAACGAAAACAAATGCAATTAACACCAAATAGCGAACAGCGAACCAACAAGCAATTAACAGCAATACAACACAACGCAACAAAACAAAATATTAAACATTAAGAAAAGCAAAAACAAAATAGAAAAAAACAGAAAAACAACGAGAAATAACAAGTGACAAGCGTGGCTGTGGCATTGCTGAATAAACAAGCTCAATGCAGTTAGTGAAATGTGTTTTAGTTAAAGCAAATTCCACGCAGGAATTCACAATTGCAAAATGCGTTTAAATGCAACGGCAGCAGCAGCAACAACAACAACAACACAAGCCAAAGCTAAATGCAAACAAACGCCACAAGCTGCAACAGCAATAACAACAGCAACAACAATAACAATAACAACAACAACTAGAACAAGAACAAGAAGAAGCAGCAGAACAACAACGTTAGACAAAATTGAATATTTTATATGCAATTTAATACAATTATTTGTAGTAACAATAACAATTATTTGCACTGCTAGTGCTGTTGGCAGCGCACTGCTGCAGGCTCAGGCACAGACAGTGTCGGGAGCAGGCGCGGCGAGAGGGGAAGCGCTACAGCCGAGCAACATGGACACATTTAGTGGTCAATTTGATGAGCTGCCAGCGCAGTCAGACTACGCCTCATCAACAGCAGCAGCAGCAGCAGCAGCAGCTTCATTTCAATTTTCAACTAGTCTGCCACAAACAGGCACACGCACACACCAACACACACACGCACACGCACACACACACGCACACACACACATGCAGACGGCAACAACGTTACGTGTTAGTTACGGTAAGTGCCAACGTACCTCAATTGTGCGGTCGGTCTAGCTGACTGATAGAAGAATGTGCATTGTAATTGGGCAACCAACCAACCAAGCAGGCGACCACGACCACGCCCAAGCCCCTGCACCTGTCCCTGTCCCTTCCCTCTCTTCCATGCTGTACGTGCGCGCCCTTGAACCAAAGGCGCGCCTTGCCAATTGGAATGCGCACTCAAGTCTTGAAAAACCTTACGAAAATTCCTTTAAAATTAAATTTTGTCAGCTTCCCTTTTTAAACCCAATCGCGAACAACTTTATCCTTAGCGTCTCTCGACACGGAATTTGCCAGGAATCCTTTTGTTACGCCGCACAATCTGCGTTTAGTTTATAAAGAAGTTGCTTGCTGGCTTGATTGCTCCAGATATTAAAGAACTTAATATCACGTGTTAAACACGAGCAGTAATAAATGCAACAAAAAATGAGATCATTGATGTGTGCCATGTTATTTATAGACTCATTAATCTAAAGTCATTTCTATACTTTTTCTTTTTCTTTGCTTTGCTTTAGCTTAAGCTATTTCGGCCAACAAATAACGAAACAGCTTTAACCTAACGCGAGCACAGTTGACCCCCAGCGTGAGAGAATAGAATGAAAAAAAAATAAAATAAAATAAAATGAATATAACGAAAAACGTCCCGTCAATGTTGTTACTTGATTACAACATATTAATCACAAAGCTGTTAGCAGCAGCAGGCAGCAAAGGTCGAGAAACAAATACCCTAGAGAGAGTGTATGCTAAACAAAACAAAGTATAACTAGTCTTCATTTAATACTTCAACTATTTGTAGTTGCAAATAGCAAACTAATTTAATTGTATATTAAAACTATTGTTGTCCGTTCTGTTGCAATTCCTTTAACTATTTATTTTTCCTTAAAGAAACTCAAATGTGTCAGCAAAGCAATCAACTTCTATATAGAGCATACCAAGTATTCCCCATAGTTTGGCCATCTATTCAATTAACTCTGCAATTAAACGCATCTAATCGCATCACAAAGTAATTTCTTGTTAATAATAATTATGACCAACAATTGAATATCCTGCACAACATATTCAATTAGTCAATTACCCTAGAAAGTGTGCTTATAGCAGTTTAAATTTTTGTAGCATACTTTTGTGCTCGTCGCAAAATTGAATTCCACGTTGCCCTAAAAAGTGTGCTATGAAATTTGCTGTTTGCCAGGGTATCAGTGCGCGCGAGCGAGTGTAGTGAACAACGTAGACAATGTAGGAGATTGTGTGTGTCCTTATGATTGCTAGCAGTAGCACGGCAATGTCCTCAAACTCAATTTACTGTTGTCTTTCATTATGCGACATAGATTCCAATGAAATCGATAATTCCTATGCCGTCGCGGGAGCAGCAGCAGCAGAAGCAGCAGCTGCTGATGCCAATGGCGATGCCACTGCTGAGGCTGATGACGTTGAAACAGTCGCCAATGATTACGTCATGGCATTGGGTCAGCCAGAGAATACAACGAGCAAGAAAAATGACCGAGCAGCAGCAACAACAACACCTACCACAACAGCAACAACAATTGTAACAACAGCAGCAGCAGTGGCAGCAGCGCATGAAAAGCAACTAATGAATGCAAAAACACAAGATTTATTATCGTTATCGCAGCTGAGTTCCTATCCAGCATCTGCAACTGCGCCACACGACAAGAGCGCATCAAGTGTGAGAAACTCAATAGGCGGCATCGCCTCATCTGCTGGCAACTTTCAGCAAATTGGCTCGCAACGCGTCAACGGCAATGTCACGCCAACAACTGCGTCGCCAGCGCACAACACTAGCACAAACAGTCAACAAGCTGCGGCCAACGGTACCTCGATAGCGTCCACCTTATCAACGTCTAGCGGTACGGACAAACACATTGTGCGCAACTCGGCCAAAAAGGTCGAAAGCAAATTTGTGCTGCCCAAGCCACAAAAAACCGATGCGCCCATGCTGAACTACATCTTCGATACGTTCTCGGCGGCCAACAAGCATCATCATCACGATCAGAGGTAGGTAACAACCTGGGATAGCCTCAGAAGGATTCGGGATATTATTTAAAGTATACATAAGTAATTCAAATAGTTAACTTTAGTTATCACATTTAAGTTATTTATTTATTGATTTATAAAACTGAAATAGTTAACTTTAGTTATCACTTTTAAGTTATTTAAATCGTATTTCTTTATAATTGTATTTAGGTAATTTTAGATATCATTTTTGAATGATTTATATATTGATTTATAAAATTGAAAAAAGTTACTTTAGTTATCACTTTTAAGTTATTTATATATTGATTTATGTATAAAATCATTTTATAATTAAATAATATATAGTTTTGCTTACATTTCATCTGCTTAATCAAGCTGAAACTATCCAACAAATGCATATATAAATAATGGAAATAGGTGACTTAAGTTTTCTTTTTTAAATTATTTATTTATTGATTTATAAAATTTAAATTGTTAACTTTAGTTATGACTTTTAAGTTATTTATATATTGATTTATGTATAAATTAATTTTATAATTAAATAATATATAGTTTTTCTTATGTTTAATCTGTTTAATCAAGCTGAAACTATCCAACAAATACATACATAAGTAATGGAAATAAGTAACTTTAGTTATCACTTTGAATGATTTATAAGATTGAAATAAGTAACTTTAGTTATTACTTTTAAATTATGTATATATTGATTTAATTATAACTTTATTTTATAATTAAATAATATATAGTTTAGCTTAAATTTAATCCGCTTCATCAATCTGAAATCCTCCAACTAATACTTAGTTAGCTGTGCTGATTGTAATAGACTTTTTCGTCTATTCAACTTTCCTCTTTTTCTACTACCAAATTTCTAATATTAAACTTTTTAGCTAGGAATAACTATCTGCTTTTAATGCTTATTGATGTAATTGTGATTTTTTTATAGATTTTCTGCTAAATCTTGCAACAAATGTTACCTCAATTAGATGCAATAAAATTTAACTATAACTTGAGTTATTTTATGAATTATTTATGTAATTACCTTAATTAAAGTAAATTCGCTTAATTGATTTGTATTATTTGCATTAACTGCCATTAGTCAAGGTTAAATATAATAAAAATATACAGAATTTAAATGGTATACTTAACAATCTCTCACTTTAACTCTATCTTGAATATAATACACTTTACATACTTAAGGGGAAACCTTTAAACAGCTTTCCCTATATAGTTATAAACCATTTATTCATTAATCTAACGACAACTTTTTCATTATAATAAATACATTATTTTCTTTACTTTCTTTGTTTGTAATTAAGCAACAAATACTTCAAATATTTAAAAAAGAACTTTCAACTTTAATAGCTTATTACTTAAATACATATTAACGTAGTCTGTAATTAAGCAGCAAATACTTCAAATATTTAAGTAATCTTCGAACTTTATAAATTTATAACTAATATTCAAATGCACTTAGTCTATAATTATTCAATTTCCTAAACCCCAACTGCACCTCGAACCGGTTAAACTTAACCTTAACTTAACCTATGAACTTTATCATTTATCTTCCTTATATTCACATTTACTTCGTCTGTAATTAGGCAACAAATACTTCAAATATTTAGGTAACCTTCGAACTTGAATAGTTTCTCGTTCGCATTCTCATATTCAGTTGGTTTGTAATTATTCATGAGTCAACTGTGTTTAGTATAAATAACTAAGCAACTTCCACTCAAATATTACCAAGAACCTACAGTAATACAATACCCTGTAACAAGCTCAGTTCAGTTTGTTTGTTATCATTATTATAACTATAGTTCTTATTCCCTTTTGTTTACCCGCACATTAATCAAACTCGTCTATGTCTATAATTATCCAAACGAAACTTGCATAATTCCCATGAAAATTCAAACTGTAAAAAAAAGGAAATGAATATTTAAGTAAGCGTTACTTCAGCTGGTGGTCTACCTGCAAATTGTGGCAATCATAACAGTTTAAACAACTTCCCTCCCTCTTCCTCTCCCTCTCCCTCTGCCACTGCCTCTGTCATGTATGTTCTACAGTTTTTTAAGACTTTCGTTGCTTGTAATAAACATTAAGCATAAAGGGAAACAATATCCGACTACACTTACACACTCTCACACACACACACACACAGACAACATATTAAGCACACCTGCTGACCAATAAAACTGCATACTATATATATATATATATATGTATGTGTGTGCGCTTCTTCGTCTCGTTTTTCTTCTTGTCTTCATCTTGCTTTTCCCTTCCAGATATGGGCCACACTTTGAGGACGTGCAGCGCGTTGGACAACCCACAAATATGACTGTTCAGGCGGGCAGCAGCATTCATTTAAATTGCAGAATTTCATTGCTGCAAGATAAGACTGTAAGCATATCATATCACATATAGCATAAGTATGAGTAAATACTGCAACTGACTACAAGAACACAGAGAGAGAGAGCAACACAAAGCGCTTTATATTCGAATACTCAGGCAAAAGCAGTTTACTTACTTAAAGTTTGATTTATTACATTAACTATTGAAAGCATTTCTAGCCTATTTATTTAGCTGCTATTTAGTTCAATTACAGTTATGTAAATAAGAATACTCTTACAACAGTGACGAGTGAAAAATCTGTTTTGGCTACTGTAATAACTACAGACAGAGCTGGTATAACAGTACGCAACACGCTAGTTACGAATTACTCTAGCTCTTGGCAGTATTTTCTAACTTCTGCTAAAGTTAAATTAAAGTTATGCAATTGAGAATACTATTTCTACACGTTAGTAACGTATTTAGTTATTCATCGAGCGTAAGATCTGTTTTATTTTTACCTAAAATAACTTCTGACAGCGCTGCCAAATATGTGTATAACAGTATGCAACACACTACTGATGAAAGTAGCACAGTCTCACTTGACTAGAGATGCTCGTAAAGCAATGAAAATATCGTATAAGTTTCTTTATGAAAATATCGTATAACTAATAATAAACTCAAGTTTAAATGAATACTTTAACTTTACTACTGTATTACCTATTCCAATATTGCTGTTTAGATTGTTTAGAAAGTGTGTTAACTAGAATTCTATTACCACACGCTAGTGAAGAAAGTAATTGTTGCTTAAGTAACAGTAAAGTCTCTTTACTATTCGAGAAAGTTTCAGACAGAACTGGGATATATATCAGTAGCTAACACGCTAGTGATGAAAGTTAGGAGTATAGATACAAAAGAAGAACATGACTAGAATGCTGATCTACATTAGAAGTATATAAACTATATAATGAGAAGACATTATTTGTAGTCTCAGCAAACTAACTCACTATAAGCACTACTTACTATATAATACTGATATCATTGATATTTCCCTTAGGTCTCCTGGGTGCGACGTAATGCGCAAAATGAGGAGAACGCATTGGATCTGCTCACAGTGGGTCTGCACGCCTATACGGGTGATAAGCGCTACAAGATGGAGTTCCAGTATCCCAACAATTGGCGTCTGAAAATTATCAATGTTAAGAAAGATGATGAGGCGACATATGAATGCCAAATCTCAACGCATCCGCCCCGCGTTATACAAATAAATTTGCATGTGAATGGTAAGCAATTGGAAATACCCTTTCCATTTCTTAACACTATACGATAACGTCTACATTTACCAATAGCTCCCAAAGTGATGATTGTGGATGAGTATGGAGATCCGTTGCAGGAGAAATACTATGAGATTGATTCCACATTGCAATTGTCCTGTGTGGTGCGAAATGTGGCCATGAGCAGCTCTGTGGTGTTCTGGAAGCACAGCGAAACTGTGCTCAACTATGACGTAACACGTGGTGGTGTTAGGTAACTTATCTAATACTCTTTATAAAGGTGGTATATCCTTATTAAATGCATACACTTTCTTATAGTGTTAAAACCGAACTGATGGATGATGGCGCCAATTCGACTTTGTCCATTGCTAAAATCCACAAGGCTGACTCTGGGAATTATACGTGCGCCATTAGCGAGTTCCAGAACTTTACAATTGTGGTGCACATATTGAATGGTAAGTCGTAAATACTCTCTCTATACTCTCATAAAGAAATAACTGCGTAGTGGACCCTGATTACTTCACAGCGCTCACTGTGGATGCTATGTTTGAAGAGATTGCAGTTCAGTTAAGCAGAGAGCTTACCTAGTTAACATAAACATTGCTGTGAGCAAGCACTGCTCGCTCAGATATCCGCTCTTACATGAATGTTAACTCCAGAGAGCGTGCACTTCTGATCACACACACACACTGAAACAATAATATGCATGCTTAATGCAGCAGGCTCGCTCACACTCACAGCGGCGCAGGCTCGTGGGAGGCAATAGAATACGAATTAACAAATTAACAGCTCTCTGTAATGCTTTCTCTCCTTCGCTCTTTCACATTTGAGAAGAGCTTGCTGTTAAAATGTGGTTGTGCTCAACATTCAAATACTATTACATAATTATTATTCCTTTATTAAATATTCTTCAACGGACATCTCCAGTAAAAATGCATATTTTGTTTGCTTCTTTTACAACTATTTTTAAAATTATAATTTCATTACTATTTAATGCATTAAAATTGTATATAGATATAACTCTGTTCACTCTCTCTCTAACTATAACTGTATTCTCTCTCTGTTCTTGCAGGGGAAAGCTTTGCTGAACTACATCATGGCGGAGCAGGGGCAGTTGCACATGCCACATGGCAATATCTCATCGGATTGTATCTTCTGCAGCAGCTGCTAAGATGGATACGCTGGAGTTGTAGGTAAAGGTTAATAAACTGAGCACAAGACGCCTAACTTTATCTAAGTTACATGAATAATTAAATGATGATAAACATTTATATATATATATAAGTAAAATGAAATGATATTATAATGATACGAGTAATAGGCATGAACTATTCTCCTGGCATCGAGTAGTCTTCTTATGTACATTTTTGTTAATTAATTGTAAAGATTTTGGATAGACACAGTACGAGTAATCGTAGCAACAACAACAAGTTATTAGAAATAACTAAAAACTAAATGAAATAAGTTCAAAAATAAACTGAATTGTTATCACATAAGCAACTACTTTAAGTGAAGTGCATATAGATATGATATAATATAAAAATAAACAAAAAAACAGGCATTTTCTCGATTAAACTTCGCTGCAATTTGACGAATGTGAAAGTCGAAAGAGCCTAAAAGTTTAATATTCGTTAGCATCAATTTGTACATGTCAAAGCACACATAAAGTTAATAATAATTTAAGTCAAAATATATGCAAAAGATGCCAACGAATTTCCATAGAACAATTTTGAAATAAATATATGATTAATAACAAATTAAAAAGAATATAAAAAAACTAAGAAAAGGACATTGCATATGAGAGTTAAAAGCATTAATAAATAAATACAGGAATGTAAGATAACATATGAACAAATGTGGGCTGGCTTTTATAAGTATATAAACAAAAGAAAAACTCAAATAAAATAAAATACATATTGTAAGCCCCCCACACACGCACACATACACAATCACACACATATACACACACACAATCACAGTACTATTTCAAGCAAACGCAGCATAAAAGTGTATAATTTAATGCTTACAATATCTAGTATATAAGCCGAGATATGATTAATAAATAAAACTACACAATGATATCCTTTATCCTTTTTATCCACAGCCTGCTCGACTAGGAGTTACCCTGTAAGCTGCCCAATAAGATATCCCCTTCCCATAGATGTCTTTTCTTTCAACGAAAACAACGTCGAAAATTGCTCTTATCCTTGCTCCTTGCCGCAGGACATGTCTTGTTAGATTTGCCAGGACGAACTCTATCCATTGCCATTAAAATATAATATGCTTATCTAAAAATCAACTTGAAAATTTTTCGTCAAAAAAACGCATGTGAAATGTCAAAAAAACACAAAATCCTGGATAACTCGAAAACCAACAGGACGAATTGGATGTCCTTTGGACAGTTGATGGCCCTGTCCAAAACGCTTCGATTGACACAAGTTTTAGTAGGATCCTTCAAAGGATACTCGAGTAATCGCTTGTTTTCTCCATACAAAAAAGTCCTTTTATTTCCGCTCCTGTAAGGACTTTCGTCCTTTTTAGTGTTGATTCAAATAAAACAGGATAAGGACTATCTGCTTGCCAAAGGACATCCCGCTAGTCCTTCAAACGGCCGAGATATCCGGGGTTTTCTGATTTTAACCCCATTTTCCATGCATAGCCCTATGAAATTTTTTGGAAAAATTTTTGGTAGAATCCTGGAAATATTTGAATGCAGATCGATTGTCCTGCTTGTTCTGAGCATAGAAAAATAGGTCCTTTCAGAATACACAAGGATATAGAGAAGCAGGAGCTAAAATAAAGAGATTTCTCAACGAAAATTGCGCCTAAATTGAGCACATCCTTGAGCCAAAAGGACTACAGCCTTTGTAGGCTTCTGCCTGTTTAAGGATACAGTAAACGCCATAGTTTTCATTAATTGATTTAATATGCAAACAATATAATATAATATAATAGAGAACTGGTTTACAACTTCAACGTAACACTTTCAGTGCTTATAGCATTATAGATAAAGGTATTATCAATGGGTTTGTATTGTTTGGTAATGATCTTGATAACCTCCTGGGCAGCACAGCCTCCTGTAAGCGGAAACAAGAAGCTGGTCAATATGCAATTGGCAAGTAAACTATAGATATTTACCAATGAACGCCGACACCGCATGAAGTTCGGCGCCTCCATAGCGACATATCTCGTGAAGGACATCATCACTGATGGACACATGCAAGCCCAAATCGTTGAGCATTTTGCTGGCAATGCTCTTGAGACGACCGATGTCCTGTTCGACAGCACACTCGCCGGGAATGCTACCACATTCGCTAAGGAATCGCTCATAGGCGCGTAGGGCAAAGTTGTACGCGGTTAGAGTACCCTGAAGTTCATTATCCTCCACTGTAAGTTGATAGGACATAAGAATCATGGGGTTATTACTCAACTCAACTTACCCAAGGGCAGCAGGCGACAACTCTTCTCGTACTCATCGGCAATGCGTGTGCCACGTAAGATCGCCAAACCAGCAGCCTCACGGCACAACAAACGAACTGTGCGCTCGTCTATGCTATCCGCGGGTAGGGACAATTGCTTGAGGTAGTCCTGGCATTTGTGATACACCTGGTCGGCATCGTGCAGTGCCTGCTGACGGTAGATATGTTGCAGGGCAATGTATGAGTCTGTATTGGCCGTCATATCGGGCAGTACGCCCGGCAGCGGCAAATATCCCTTGTTCTCCGCCACCACAAAATGCTTCAGTGCCTTGGCCATAATCCAGAAGACATCACTCTGTTGCATATTACGAAATGGCTTAATAAACTATAATTATGAAAATGCTAGAGTTTACCTTTTTATGCAGCTGCTCACAGGCATCATCCTCAAATATGATCTTGAGGGAGCTCGGCACCAGGCCAGCGCCAAATGCTGTGTTGACTGCCTTGATTGCCTCCTCGTAGTTTTCTTCATCCGATTCCATGCCGGCTCTGATAGCTTCGCGTAGCTTTGATTTCTCCTTGTAACTGTCAGGCGCCTGCCGTCCAGCTCCGTCCTCTTGCCGCCAAATTTGCAAGTATTTGTACAAAACCAACAGCCAAGGAACTTTGTTGGTTACTTCTGTGGTTTCTAAATGCTCTCGCAAAGCCTCAAAGGGTTGTTCCAAACGCAAGTCGAACTGCCGATTGTCGGGATGAGCCTCTACAATGCAATGCTCCTTCAACTGCAGGCGAATCGTACCTAACATGCCCAGGGATCGACAATAGACAAAGGGCACATTGGACTCCCACAAGCGATTGGCAAGCAGCAATAATGATTGCTCGTTGAGATTCGAGGCAATAACTAAGTCAAAGCTTTCAAAGAAATTTGATCGATTTGCCAAAATGTAATCAACGCTCTCGTCCACATAGTCTCCATTCACATCCGGATTTAGCTCCTGCAGCAATTGCTTGCAGGCAAGAGCCTTTGATTTTCCAAGGTAACTGCTATCTAAGAAGAAGCTAATTGCAAGCTTTTAATCATTACAGTTAAACTAAATACAAATATATATTGTCGACCTACTTGTTGCCCAAATCCTCCTCCTTCACTGTGCTGCCATCGGCTATTGTAAAGCCACCAATGCCAGGAAGTACGAGTGCCTTTGCGGCCTCACAGCCTACAGCCGTCACGTTGACCAAGCAAATTGTGGCCGCCTCCAGCAATGTCTGTCCGTGTTCGCCCCACAATCTGAGACGACACGTTAGGCATCTTAATGATATTATTGCTTATGTTTAGATATTTACCTGATTTGTCTATCATATTTCTTGCTTTTATCTGATAATTCAGGTGATTTTGGAGGCGCAGGAGAAGACATTTTACAAGCCGGTTGCAAAAATAAATTGCAATTGCAATCCAGTGTTGGAAGATGTGCCACATTATCGTGAGTGACGATATCGATAAGTACAGATAACTATAATCTATCGCTTAAAACACAAGTCAATGGTTATATTCAAAACATTTATTAAATAATACGTATTACATTTCACATCGTTCACATGGTTTTAGCTTCTGCTTTAAAATTTATTACGTTCAACTTTTAGATCTTACTCAACTACATACAAGAAATCAGTCTTTACAAACAAATTGTATTAACTTATAGTTTTATAACATAACGGCAAAAATAATACCAAGTTCTGAGCAAAACCATAATTGTTTGGAGGGCACTAAATATTATTCTCATTTACTATTGTACAAAATCATGCTATAGTTGTAATGTATTTTCTTAGTACAATCAACTAGATAAATTAATTGTATAATACCGCATCTCTAATTTTTCTCATGGGCAAAGTCTGCAGTTCGTTTTTCAACACTTGCTCCAAGACGGCACATATGTTTTATAATTACGCTTTGGTACATCGTTCGCGTTGTAATTTCACAACGACTTGCATTTGTTGGCTACATTTTTGTTTTGATTACTATTAAACAGTAAACAGCATTAAACTAAATACAAATTAAAATTATCACCGAAAGAATGCCAGCCAGGAGGAGTACTGCAGGGACGTCAAGGAGCAGTGGCAACGAAACAAGTCCACAGTCAGAGGATCCCGCATACAAGTTGAAAAGAAAGAAGAATAATGAGGTAAGTGTAAACAAATGATCCACAATGTTGCCAGCCTAGACATGGGTTCCCAAAAATAGTATCACGGAAATTGCTCAAAGTATGTTTAATATCTGCTACGTTTTCTATTTTCTCATAGGCAGTGCAGCGCACGCGTGAGAAGACAAGGCAATCCGCAGCGGATCGGAAAAAGCGCATAGAAAAGTTGAAAGTCGAGAATATTAAGCTAACGCAAGAGATTAAGTCGGAGAAGAATCACATTAGTTCGCTGCGGAATATGATTATAAATGGACGGACGAACGAAGATCAGGATCGCCTAATAAATGAAATTTTGAATAACCCTGATTACAGCAATCAGAACAACGAGGTCAACGACGACACCGAAAACTCAAAATGACGAATGAACAATTATTCCTTATATACTTAATATTATTCACATATTTTTAACCATGAAATCTGTACTAACCATCGTACACATCGAGCTTTTCCATGTGCAATGAGAAAACCTCATCCATTTTTTTTTAAATTGTTATAAGTAAGAAACAAACACAAAATGTAATTAAAATGTTCTTATTGGCGTCTCCAACGTCCCGTTACTTGCTGCTCAGTCTTGTGTTCTTTGTGTAGTTGTTCTGTTTTGGTCACTTCCGCCTTCACGCAGCTGGGCATTGATTTATTGCACTTCTCATGCGTATGTATGCATACGTGTGTGCGTGTGTGTATTAATAAACTTTAAATTTAGTTTGCACTATTTATTTGCTTAATTGCCGGGTGTGTATTATGAATTATTATGTATTATAATGGGCTATCAAAGCGGAGATTTTTAACTGGAGTTTCAACAATGTAATTAACACCCCCGGCGTAATTTTACAGCAATTTAAAAGTAGCTTTGAGTATAGAACGTCACATGCCAAAGCCACAATGCCAAATGCCAGCTCTACTATTAATTAACTGACGACTTTAATTGACGCTGAGTGTGCGATTACAGCAAGTTCTCTGATTCACGATTCAGACGGTAGTCCATGTCATATACTGTTGTTTTCTTATTTCCATTTATATTTCACGTAACTTTTTTGTTTTGTTGTTTTATTGTTGCCCCATGGCCAGTTTACAGATTTGGACAACACACAGCTGTTATTTAACAGTGTCCTTAACATTTATACACATGCAGAGCCGTTATTAACAGCTGTCACTATAAATTAATCGATATGATATTATTACTAGCTATCAAATAGGTAAAAATATATAACACACAATAAATTTTTATAAAATTTGGCTACAATTTGGACATGTTATCTCTGTTATTGCTTTTGGGAAAAAGCCTAACAGCAAAACATGTTAAGCTATTTCAACTGATCAGGGCTGCATTGAACTAAAGGTCGATACATTTTCAGTGCTTTGTCTAACGGCAGTTTAAATGTTTCCAATTTGTGTTTTTCGATAATGTTACAAAATTTAAAAAATAAATAGTAATTATGCTGCCGCCTTCACAAAATTTTGTACCCAATTTGCGCACTAACTCCACTATATATTTGCTGAAGCGACAAATAGCTGAGCATGGAACAACATCACAAACAAAACTATTTCAAGCGTTCAGAAGCGATGTCCACGGCCAACAGCATTCAGTCGAAGTCAGCTTCCAGCCGAGCAGAATGCAGTAATAATGGATCCCGAATTTCCAGTCGCAATGTGATTTCCAGTGAAAAGTCCCAAGGTATTCGCGGATTTTTAAAACTCCTTCCTTTCATGACCAGATTCAAGCACAAACTATTGCAGAATAATGATCGTAGACAAACGACGCTGAGCAGGATTAGAATCTGTCCAACTTCATCTCTAGAAGATTGTGATATACGCAAGCTTATCAGACTCTATGAAACCTATGAAAATCTATACAATCCCAATCACTCAGATTATGGAAATAAGAAAATTGAAGAAATGTGCTACGCCAAGATCGCTCGCTCCTTTCCCAACAAGACAAGCATGGAGCTGCAGAGTCTCCTCTATGAGTTGCGTCTACTCTTTGAGCGGGAATACACCATCGTTGAGAACAGACTTCGTCGATTCGGTGATATTCTATTGCCTTCGATAAAATACTACAATGAGTTTATGTTTCTAGTGCCCTTTCTAAGCATCAAGTGGGAGAGCGGAGCATGCATTCCACGCAAGGTACCGCTTATAATAGAGAGTATCTCGGATAATAGTTGCACATCGGGTGGCACTGATTGTTCCGTAGAATTGGCTTATAAGGAACTAAACAAGAGAACTAGAGAGGAATCCTCCATAGAACAATTGGATGAGCAGTCGGAACAAGAGCTTCACGGCGAGAACTCACTGTCCAATCCACATGCCAATTATCCGACTGGAGTCCATATCAAGCGAGCAGCAGCAGGAAAAAGTATTTTAAATTCTTGGGGTAATGGATACCCTTTTTTATCTTTCTACCGGAAAAAGAAAGGGAAGGGAAAGGAAGAAACGCTGGAGGAAAAAGCTGATGTGGCCTCTCTAAAGGAACCAACGGCTGAGCAGGAAACACCAGATCCACAGCCATCCACATCAACTGTGCGAACAGAGGCCCCTTCACAAGCAGATGCCAAGAATGCTACACCTGCTACACCTAAACGACTATCATGGCACATAGAGGAAGCCGCTAGTTCAACAGCGGCAGATCTTTCACAGGAGCAACTGATTGAAAGCGCTGAATACGCTGAATCAACGTCTCAGAAGACTCCGTCCAGCACGCCATGCAAAGGTAATGGAGATCGGGCACCATGTCAGGCGTACTGTAATCAAGATCAACAACGCAGACTCAGCATATCTCAGAACTCAGCAGCATTTCCAAGTGAGAATAGTGAAAGGCTATCTCAATCCTATCCAGGCAATCAGGAGCAGCTGCAAATGCTGTGCGAAATGATTAAAATGGAACTTGGTTCGTCTCCAGATTTCATCTACTATGATGCCAAGTGGCGCATCCTTGAGATACTGCGAGAAGTGCAGAAACGCAACTTGATTCACACCAAATCCAATCCTCAGAATCTTGGAACTACATCCGTCATGCCAAAGAACTGCAATTGTCCCGTGAACTCCATTTGCAGAAGACGCAAGGATGTAACGAATGGTGGTACGCCACGGAATCGCATACATTGTCCAATAAAAGCCACACAGTGTCCCTACTGCTGCAAGCGCTGAGAGCATTGATTAATCCCTCTTATCAGTCAGCTGATTGTCGACCCTGACCAAGTTTGAAAGAGATAAGCGAACGTATGGCCTGGCATGCTTATCGCTTAGCAGTTTCCCGGCAGCCGCGTACTAGGATGGAAGCACTGCTAAACAGTTCCAAGTTGCTGAAGCATTGGCCTAGCATACTGCTGGGAGTGCTCCTTGCTTTGGTCATTAAGTATATCAAGGGCAGGAAACGAGTGCAGCATGAAAAGTTGGCTGGCGAAGAAGATATTGCAGGTATCTGGCCTATATTTGGTATGGTAATGCTTTCTGTAATCAAATCTGTTTGTTCAGTTGAATTCACATTAGCGAATCCGAATGGTAGCCAGCCAGCCTTGGAGGAGAAGCCACATGTGCCCTTCGTTCAGGGACAGAGTCTTAATCCCGATGGTGCCAGACGTTTCTATGAATTGGTGCGCGGTCGTCGGAGTGTGCGTGCGTTCAATGCCCACAAAAAACCACCAATGAATGTAATAGAGGATTGCATACGTGCTGCGGGAACGGCTCCAAGCGGAGCACACACAGAACCATGGACATTTTGTGTGGTGGAACAGTTGGCAGTCAAGCAAGCTGTACAACAGATAGTGGAGCATGAGGAGCACATCAACTACAGCACACGCATGCACACCCAGTGGGTGACAGACCTGCGACCCTTACAAACGAATGCAATGAAGCCATATCTTAGCGATGCACCCTATCTTATCCTGATCTTTAAGCAAACGCATGGCACGACTGGGGATGGGCGAAAGAAGCTGCATTACTACAATGAAATATCAACATCTATTGCAACTGGGATTCTTCTGTGTGCTCTTCAGGCAGCTGGACTCTGTTCCCTGGTCACAACGCCCCTAAATTGTGGACCTGCATTGCGGCGTTTGCTCGATCGGCCAACGAATGAGAAACTACTGATTTTACTTGCTGTTGGTTATGCGGCGGAAGATTGTCAGGTGCCGGATTTGGAACGCAAGATTCTTCAAGATATTATGGTAAAATATTAGTTTGTATAAAACTACTCAATCTTTAAAGAATTCGAGTATTTTAAATCATAGTTTAATAAACAAAGTAGCCAGAGCTGCATACCCAGCTAAAAAAAGTATTTTACTTAATTGTGGTGGTTTGTCGATAAACGAATGTATGTCTACAATGACACATTGTTGTGAATACCAAAAATCAGCTGTGAGTGGCATTCACAATAATTGGTGTACGATTGTCACTCCCAGTGATATCGAAGTGATAATATTGTTGCTTATTTTTTCGTCATTGAGAAGAATCACAGAAAAATAAGATAAATTCGAAGAAATTTATGAACAATCGTTAGCATTTTGATCATATCTATTTGTATGTAATCAATACATGTTGATTCGATCGTGGGGAATTATTAGCTTATCGATGATTAAACATATATGGTAAGTATGATATATCGATTACAGCACGTACCAAGTCATTTTATAAATAACTTCAATGTGTTCGGTCGCGCCGTCGGGGTATTATCGAAATTGCCAAAGACCCGAGTGAATAAATAAGTATATAAAATAATTTGCTTAAAATTAAATGCAGTCGCAACTGATTGTGAAAAATGCGGGCTTGCAAATACATTTTTAATAATTATAAACGTGTGCTATACTGTCGATGCAACAGCAAATAAGTGGGAAAGAATGAGAGCGCAAAGCAGATGGCAAAGAGCGTCGCGCCGCATTGGTGTTGGTTTGTGTGTGTGTATGTGAAGTAGAAAGCGGCGGTAAAAACTTGTAAAAACCACACTTATTATACATATATTTGTATACAGTAAATATATGGTTTTCAATTCCACCGAGATCGATTTTATAGTCAATTGGAATTAAAAAATAGACGAACTTATTGCACTCTAGAATCTGCAAGTCAAAACAAAACAAACGTGAAACGTAGCCGAAAAACGCCTGCGTGCGTATGTGTGTGTGAGCGAAATAAGAAAGACCCACAGCAAAAAGGCAAAAAAAAATAGTGCATACGAAGAGCAAGCGCAAAACGCAATTGATAAAGTTTGTGATAATCACAAATTTGTATTAACAAATGGTTGAATAATATTTAAGCCAGGGCTTTCAAACAGAAAACAAGATATAACTTATATTTAAATAACACATTACATCTTGTAAGTTATTATTGAAACGTATGCAAAAATAATTGTGCTAAATTGTTATTGCCGACACATTTGCGCCTTTTGTTGCCTTGAGGTGAGTTGTAATTGTAATTGTTGTAGTTGTTTCTAAAGAGTTTTCAGTCAGTGCTTGTGTCCAAACTGTACTAGAGATGAGCGCGTGGCGTGTTCGTGCTTACGTGTAAACCTAATATACATCAATAAAACGAGACAATTTCTAAAAATATATTTGAATAAATAAAATATCAAAACTTATTGGCGAAATATCGGCATATGATACATTGATTGCAAATTCGATCCCTATAAGTCAGATTTAAAAGTTTTTCTATTGTAAAATATAATTAAAGAATGCAGAATTTGAATTTGAATATGAAACTATAAATTTTGTGAAATATCGGTGGTTAAATTTGACAGATTGAACACGCGCTCATCTCTAGTCCAACTGTACCATATTGTTGGATGGCTGGCCCAAAACAGAAAGAGGGAGAGCGCATAATAATTTTCGCTTGCTCTCTTTATAGCTCCCTTTCTCTATCGACTCATAATGCGACATGATAATCAGCTGCTGCCAATCGACCTAAACAGTTATATCAATTAACAGCTACGATTTACTACGTAAGGCAAAATACGTAGTTGATATTCCGTCACGCAACAATAAACAAACTGCAAAAATATGAGTCGTATACAGAAACAGCAACAGCGGATTCTGTATGAATTTGTAAGCGGCAGCACGAGCAACGCGAGGAGCAGACGCAAACATCCACCGCCTCCTCCGCCAGAGGACAATGAAATGATGGGGCGTCCAGCGCAACACATCAATGGACACGCGACGACGACCAATGGAAACGGTAAATCGACAAAACGACGTCGACAGAGCGACAATGACCCGCAACAGCACTTGACCAATGGAATCAGTAGCAAAAGTGTCAAGCTGAAGCATCCACAAAATGCGACGGAAATGACGACAACCTCCAGCTCTAGTTCCTCGAGTGGGCAGCGTCACAATAACAACAGTAAAACTGTTAACTATAATAACAACAACAATAAGAAGACCAACAATAACGTAAGCAATGCGAATGGACGTAAATACAACAATAACAATAAGAAGAAGCAGAGCGCCAATACGAATACAGCAGCAACAACAAATATGGAATACAGTTACCGTAATAACATATCCACAATACCAACACCGCCCTCGCCCGCTTCACCGGCTTACCCACCGCTTGCATCAACGGATGTCGTGTGCATTTCGGATGCAGAGAGTGAGGAGAATGAATGTGTCGAATATTATGACCAGGAATCTGAGGAGGATAGCGACCTGGAAATCAATGAGTCAGCAACAGCCACCACCAGCAACATTAGGCAACCAAACAGTAACAACAACAATGCGGCGGCGGTGGCAGCGGCTGCAGCAGCGGCAGTCGCAGCAGCTGCCACACCACCCACACCACACCACCCACCTAGCAATAGCACCCCATTGGATCTCGACAATGAGGCCCATCAAAGGGATTTGGAATACGTGACTGACCTGCGTTCCTATGGTGAGTAAATGGTTTTCTGTCTAGACTTGTATTTGAAAATTATGGTAGGCTATTGATAAGCGAGGTAGGGAAGTTGGTGTGGCGAGTGTGTGGTCAATGCAACGACAACGACCTCGCCCTCTCGTGCTCTCTCACAATCCTTTCAAATGTGGGGCACATGCATTTAACCTTGACATACTTTAGCACACAAACGTGTATGAATTCTGCTATTTGGGTGTTTGTGCGTTTGCCCGCTGCATTTCACCACAAAGTAAACTCAACTCACCTTAACTCACCATAGAGCAGCAACAACAATATTCGACAATCGGACATGACGTTGGCTGTCTATGCATGCATATGTGTATGTGTGTGTGTGTGTGAGTACATAGGCAATTGATTTACTTGAACTTGGCACTACAATTGGCCCAGCAACAACTATGTATGCATTTATGTATATCTACATATAATCTGTATACGTATGCATGTATAACATGTTAGCCTTTGCGCCTAATTGACAATTTGTTGTTTAACTTTGAGCATAAGTAAACCTTCAGTTGAAACTTGACACGGCAGCAAGTCTGTTGCCTTCACTCCTTAGCGATGCATTTCTGTTATCATGCGTGCTGCAGATCTTGCCCTTCTTCTCTCTCCCTCATTTCACAGCCACAAAGAGAGGGAGCACACTTACTCTCTCTCAAATCGTGGCGTATGTGTGTGTGCGTGCAATGGCCTATGCACAGCTGTGCGCTCTCTGTTGAGTGTACAGCACCGCACACGATTTGACAAACATCTGGCAGGCGAACTTTTTGACAGTGTTAACAGCTCATTTACATACCACAAAAGAGTGTATGCAACTAACCTAGAGATAATGAAGGAAATTTACTTATCATTATCATATTTTTAAATGTTGTATATGTTTCATTATATACAAAATAATATAAAAACAGAAACCGCAATTTCTGTTGCAACAAAATGTAAAATATGTATAAAATTATATCGTTTATCAAGGCCAAAAAATGGTTTTTTGTATGTACTAATCAACAATTATTTATATTGTTATATATGCGCAATTTTTGATGGTCATTTTGATAGCAATTATATGTACAACAAAAACAAGTTTTCATACATAAAGTTATTTGTGTTGTCATTGCAGTTTTATTTCTGTTCAGCATTGCATTTATTTTAGTAGTTGTTTGGTTTTGTTAAACATGTACAATATATTAAATGCTAACTAGAGAGCGGGAGAGAGAGAGAGACAGAGAGAAAGAAAAGAAAAACACTAATAAACAAAGCCTATATCAACTATGTCTGTATTTCAGACTTCTTAGCAAATGCTGATAAGAGTTTTTTTAATTGTTTAATCAGCGCTTTTAAAGTTTACAATATAGTTAGCGTCTTATGAAGTTAAGAATTGGAATACATTTCAATTATGACTTCATCCAATTGTAGTTTCTTATTGTTCTATTTGCTTGTTGTGTTGTTTGTTGGATCAATAAAATCAAAAACATTTTCCATATTTTTTTTTTTTTTTAATATTTACACCTCCCACTCACCCACCTCATACAGCAAGTAGGAAAGAGCTGTGAATACACAGTTCATTGCACCCTTTAAAAATGAATTCGCACAAATGAATTTGCGACGCGTGTGAGCAAATTGTATATTAAAATAAAACACATATTAAAATAAAATATGTAACTGGTTTATGGCAACAACAATTAGTGTGCAAGGTGATTTCATTAACCTTTTGGTTTGTGTCAATGTACTAAGAACAAACATTTCACAACAAGTTGAAAATTTGATTTCTTACAAAATTAGGAAAGTTGAATGCTCGCTTCGATCGACAATTGTATTATTACTCTTCACTTGTTCCATTTCCAATTGATATGAGATACATTCATAAATACATACAAACAACCGTTCTTTCCACCAGTATTTTTCCTTTGAAATGAGTAAGAAACAGAAATGACATTCGTTGAAGAAGGAAAAAGGCCACAGGTTCAAGGACAACTGTCCAGCAATGGCATTCAACTCTCTTCCTCTCCCGCTCAATCTCTTTCAGTTGCTGTCGCTCTCTTCTTAACCAGACTGCCAAATACTGTGGTTGTTCGTCAATTGCTAGTGGGCGAAAGACAGCAAGTGTGTGGGGAAGGTCGTAAAAATATTAGTCACTTGGGAAATTTTATTAAATGTTTACGAGTTTGATTGGCCACAATGTATTTCGTTCTGTCGAGAGAGAAGGAATATTCCATGCATAATGTGCAAATGTCGTCTGGAAAGTAAATAGTCAAAATGCTAGACAGGGCCAATGAACCGTTAAGGCTGCAGGCATCATAGGCACGAAGGGTGAAGAGAGAGAGAGAGCTGGTTCACAGCTCGCATTTGATTGGCTGCTGCGCACTCTTTTACTCTTGCACATACTCACACCCGCTCTCTCAGTGGGTCAGCCACCTGCTGCAATGGCGCCCAATTCCATTTGTTGTTGTTATTCTTAAGAATTGCATGATTGGAATGTACATATGTATTGCAAGTATGTATGTTGATAACAGTGAATAAATACACAATTTTATTGTGAGGAAACGCACGTGTTGCACTGCTTCTTATTTGCGATAATGCTAATCACATGTGTCAACTATAAAGCAAATAATTATATAGTTTTATTCTATTCCTATCTCTCTTTCTCTCGTTATGTCTGGGTGGGTGTGTGTGAATGTTTATGTATTGATTATAATTGCTCTCTGTTTTCAATTAAGCTCTTTGCTTGTGCTAATCAATCGCATTGTATTTTATTTTTATGTTTTCTTCTTTTACAGTCAAACTGTACAGCGATGAGCGTGTGAGCTTAAATGATTTTAAAATCATTCGCGTGCTTGGCACGGGAGGTAAGCAACTGCAAAAAAAGAAAAACTTTAAATTAAAATGAAATGCATTTATTAATTGAAACTTTTTTATTTACTTTAAGCATATGGACGCGTATTTCTTGTACGCAAACTGACCAGACATGATGCGGGCAAATTGTATGCCATGAAGGTACTCAATAAGATAACGGTAGTGCAAAAGCGTAAAACGGCTGAGCATACAAAAACCGAACGTGTGGTAAGTGAAAATAAATAAAAACAAACGTAACGAGTAAGAGACAAGAAGTAAGAAAACCCTTTCAATGACACGAAACGTGTGCAAGTCAAAAGCTTGCTTGCCATTTCATTTTCCGTTACTTTATATTATACGATCAAAAAGCGCAGCTAATTGAAATTAAACCTTCAGTTGCTGCACGTACACAAAGAGAAGAAGTGAAAAGATACGAAAGGCAGAAGTGACCAAAAAAAAAACGTAGTGAGAATCCAAACGTGCTCGTGGCACACATACATGCATACATACATGCAGAGCGTAAGCTCACTCAACTTGTTGCACCGGCAACAAGCTAACGGGATGGCAACCAGAGAAAGATTGGAAGTGAGAGAGAGAGAGAGAGCGACCAGGCTGATCTACGTGTACATTTGTGTGTATAAGTGTATACATATTTCTGTTTGCATGTGTGTGCAATCACAACCGGTTCGCGGCATTGAAAATAGAAAAGCTAATGCAAAACTTGGTTAAATAACTGCAAACAGGTGTAGCTGGCCTAGCAATAGCAGGAGTGAGAGTGTTAGCCAGATAACAAGGGCATAATTTGGCCGAATCATTTGAAAAATTTGAACAGTATGCGTACGTTTGTTGTTGTCTCGGCTTCTTTCCTTCACTCTCACGCACTTGTAATACTTATTTCATTATGTACATAACGGTAACTATGACGCTTGTACTACTAACCTAGATTGCGGCAGAGTGAAGCAAGCAAGCGATGAACGCATAAGTGAGGGGGGCAGAGCTGATTCCCGGCTTACTTTTGTTGCCTCTGCCAAAAAATGGAAAGGAATAAAGACAAAAAAATGTGAAAGTTGTACAAGAGATGCTCAACAATTGTCTATGTGCGCAAAGAAAGCAAAAAGAGAAATATGAAGTACATAATTTCAACAAGAAATTAAATGCCACCAAAATAATCTTTTCACTTTTACAAACTCTGCAACTGTAACTGTGTACATGCATTTCTATGCTGGGGTAATTTGCAATGTCCTGGGAGTTCTATTGTGCGAGTAGGGAAGTTCCCTAACAGCTGTTTGGCGCCACTGTGCTATTGGGCACTAAATCAGAGCGGCCTAGCAACAACAACAAAGACAACGACTAACGAACGCTGCCGTAAAAATGATAAATAAACAAAGAAAGCATGATGAAAGCGTAATGAAAACAAGAAATGAATAGCGTAGCAAACTAGCATAAAGTTATCGATAGACTCACACGCGTTTAGCCGACGACATTGAGCCAGTTAAATGCAATTTCTGAATAATTAAAGTAATTTATAAACTGTACAATTTAGTAATTGGTAACCCCTCGAGTTGACCAGATAATAAGCAATGAAATCTAGAACACCCAGACAGCAAGCTAGCAAAAAGTTATCGATAGACTTGCGCGTGTTTAGCTGCCGACATTGAGGCAGCAATTTGGGAAATAGCAATTGCTAGCAACAACAAGTGTAAAGAAACCCACAAGCTGAGAGAATACGAAATAAACAAAGAAAACATACTGAAAGAAACAACTTCCAAAGAGAAATAGTTAGCAAAGCAAACTGGCAAAATAAGTTATCGATACTCTTGCGCGTGTTTAGCTATCGACGTTGAAGCAGTTAAATGCAATTTTAATATTGAAATTAGTTTATGTAGCAAACAATTATTAATGACATTCTATTTGTATGTTTCAGGTGCTGGAGGCAGTGCAGCGCAGTCCGTTCCTGGTCGGTTTGCATTACGCATTTCAGTCATCTTCGAAGCTGTATCTAGTGCTAGGTAAGCTTAAGGTTTCTCCAATTTCTACTACTATTATTAACACGTGACTCTTTTTATAGACTTTGCCAATGGCGGGGAATTGTTCACCCATCTGTACCATGCGGAGCATTTTGAGGAGGCTCGTGTGCGGGTTTATATAGCCGAGGTGGTGCTGGCACTGGAGCAGCTGCATCAACTTGGGATTATATACCGCGATATTAAGCTGGAGAATATACTGCTTGATGGCGATGGACACATTGTGTTGTCCGACTTTGGCTTGTCCAAGATACTCAGTGCCGAGAATGAATATCGCGCGCACAGCTTCTGCGGCACATTGGAGTACATGGCGCCAGAGATAATACGCACTGGACCGCCTGGTCATGACAGTGCTGTGGACTGGTGGTCGGTGGGTGTGTTGACATTTGAGCTGTTGACGGGCGCCTCGCCGTTTGCCACCTCGGATAGCCAGAGCCAACAGTCGGAGATCTCACGGCGCATACAGAAGGAGCAGCCACTGATACCATCGTCATTTAGTGCACATGCCCGTGACTTTGTGCTCAAAATGCTGGAGAAGAATCCGAGACGTCGACTGGGCGGTAATCATCGCGATGCCAGCGAGATCAAGGATCATCCATTCTTCAATGGCATCAACTGGCAGGAATTGCGTGGCAAACGCCGCAAGGCGCCCTATAAGCCCACACTGAATGCCGAGGATGATGTGCAGAACTTTAGCAATGAGTTCACCGATCAATTGCCCGAGGATCCAGAATGCGATGCGCCACCATCCCGCATCCGACTGTTCAGAGGCTACACCTATGTGGCACCCGAGCACTTGGAGCAAATGCGACGCGACAATCTCTGCCAGATTGAGTACTGCAATCCGGATCTGCAGGTGAGCAAACCATTGAATACACACACTTGCACAGCTTCCTCTTAAACTCTTAAACTCTCTCCTTGGCCAGAACATACCGTCGCGACCAGATGATCTGCAGCTGGGCACGAGCACCGTGAAGGGCTCGTATGGCACCTGTTATTTTGTGATGGACGTCACCATGGAGATTGTGTTTATGGCCAAAGTGATACCATTGTCCAAGTTTCGTGCCTCCGAGGTGGATGCCCTCACATCGTGTGCTCTGGACAGGCACAGTCATCGTAGCATTGTCAACTACCATGGCACGTTCCGCGACAAGTGTGAGGTGTGGATCATCATGGAGTATCTGTGCGGCGAGGAGCTAACCAGCTACCTGCAAGGCAAACGGCTCGATGAGCACATCTGTCGCGAGATCTTCCTGCAGCTGGTGCAGGCGGTGCGGCATATTCACTCCAAGCATTTCATACACGGTGACCTGAAGCCGGAGAACATCATGTTTGTCAGCCGGGACGGCATGGACGTGAAGCTGGTGGACTTTGGCAACGCCTGGTGAGCATAACAATGAATCCTCTCAAGAATTATAACAACTGAATGGTTATTCCTGCAGTTACAACAGTCGCTTCGTCAGCTGGAAGGATAAGCCGCGCTACACGCTGGACTATGCGCCGCCCGAG
Source organism: Drosophila macrospina (assembly GCA_035042075.1). NCBI lineage: Eukaryota > Metazoa > Arthropoda > Insecta > Diptera > Drosophilidae > Drosophila > Drosophila macrospina. The sequence goes on along the minus strand of JAWNLW010000455.1, from coordinate 422,013 downwards.
CTGCTGAAGGATCCGAATGTGGTCACCTATTCCCCAGCTGTGGATATTTATGGCCTGGGTGCGACGCTGTACACGATGCTGGTGGGGCATGCACCTTATCGCCTCTATCGCGGTGACTGTGAGCATGGTCCGGAGGTGCATCACAAGCTGCGCAAGCGCATGGAGAAGGAGCACTTCAATCAGACGTCCGATCGCTGGCTAAATGCGAGTCCGCAGTTCAAGCGCTTGGTCAGCTGGTGCCTGCAGAGGGATCCGGCCAAGAGGCCGCAATTAAACGATATTCTGGATCACGAATGGCTGCAACAGAGTCCCGATCCTGATGTCAACATTGTGCCACTGCCCGAGCAGGTTGTCGTCGACTTGAGTGAGGACACCATGGAGCAGGCGGCAATGCAACCACAACTGGCCGTTGTCCATGATCGGCTGGAGCTACTGCCAGCTGCAGTCAAGGAAGACGACGAGGAAGAAGACTTTGTGGTACAAGAGATCTTTGATCCAGACTTTGAGGCACTCAGCGATTTCCTAGGCTTTGACGAAAATGCACCGCCTTTGCGGCTGCCCGACGAATACTACTCGGAGTTGCCGCTACCAGCGCCAATCGAGTGCACTGATCCCACTGCGGCCGAGCCGCCAGCCCAGATGCTGCCACCAGCTGTGCCGCCACTGCCGCGAATCGCTGACGAAGCTGCGGTCAAGCGTCCACGCACGCGTCAACAGCGACGCACGGAGTTGCGGCAGACGGCGGGCACGCCGCCAGAGCCGGAGGACACCAAGGCGGGACTCTATCTGTTGATGCAACAGCTGGCGCCACCAGAGGATCTGGTGTTGCCGGTGTTGCCCAAGGCACGCAGACTGCCCCCTCGGCCGCGTTCACCGCGTCCGCTTGATAATCTCTACGGTTTTGGCAAAACAAAGTCGACGTGGCAAAAGTCAAGAGCCAGCTGGCGTCACTTCTGTCTGCTGCTCAATGGCGTCCAGCAGGTGCTCAAGCATCGCTTCAAGAAGCAGCGACGCGTCTACTGCGGACCCACCATCAAATCCGAGCTTATCGACGAGGCCTACGAGAAGCCGCTGATATTCCCGCGACCAAGGCCGCCGGCCCAGCGCAAGGCGAAGCGACCGCCCAAGGTGGCACGCCCCCCACCCGTGTGCAGCCGGAGAGGGCGCGTGCGCTGCGTCAGCGTTATGTCTTTGAATGACAGCTGATAACGGAGGCAGCAGACGTTCTAGATCTGCTGGAGGCCAAGCAGGAGCAGGACGAGGAGCAGACAGAAGATGATGAGTATGTGGATGCGGATGCGGATGTGGAGGCGGAGGCGGATGCGACGCAGCACGAGGAGCGACGGCAACTGCAGGCGGTGCTCGCGGCAACCAGGGGCCGCTGGGCGGGACTGCAGCTGCAGCTGAGCAGCTGACGACAGACGGATGAAATGACTTTGAGCAGGACAACGAGGAGCACGAGAGCGCGACGTGGCCAGTTGGCAAGCATATAGTAAATACACACACACACACACACAGACAGACAGACAGACACACACATAGTATATAGCGATGATGTTGAATGTGGGCCTCAAATGGATCATTGAGCAGCACCAAAGATCCTGTCAATAATGATTTAGAGATTTGTTATTTTGTAAATTGTAAGCATAAGTTGATTTTTGACACACACCCACACACACGCACACACACACACACACCCACACACAGAAGCGCGCGACGTTGTTGTTGCTTTGCGTTGATTTAGTGAATTTTGTTTTTTTTATATATTTTTTAATTTAGCTTGTTTTGTAAAAAGTTCAGGAAAAAGAAAAAACAACAACAACAGCAGCAAAGCAAACACACACACACACACACACTTTTTGCAACATTTCTAAAAAGTGCAAAAAAAAAACAAATTTTAACAATATTTTTGAAACAAAAATAAGTGCAAAACGGAAAATGCATTAAATATTTGAAAATTAGTGAATTAAGTTAATTAACAGCAGGCAAAAGTGAAGCAGGCATATTTGATACATATTGTTAGACTTAGAACAAACACACACACACACACACACACACACATATGTACATATATATATGTGTATTATAATATTAATAATAATTATTCATAATACGCTTTAAGTTGTGCTCTATGTTAAGTTTATAACTAATTGTTAAGCATACACAGCAACCACAACAAGAAGCATAACAAACACCAATTAATTATTAACTTAATGAGAATTGTTTGCAAACATTATTACTAAATCTCCTAGCTAACAGTTACACACACACACACACATATATATATATATATATATATATATATGTATATAATTTTAATTTCCTATTGTTAACTTGTGTTTTTTCCCTTATGTTTTGTTAGCCAAAAAAAAACAACAAGAAATGAATGAATTCTTTCCTACCTACCCCCCTACCCCACCACTCCCCCCTCTACAAAACAATGTATGAATTGAATTGAAATAAATATTTAAATATATAAAATATGCAAATGAATGCGATTATGATTTCTATTTAATATTTAACTAACAATAACAACAAACAGACACACATATCTGCATTTTAGTGAGCGAAATGTCCCAAAATAATTCATTGTGTTTAGTGTAAAAAGCGAAAAAAACAAAAACAAAACATAAAACATTAAATATATTAAAGTTGCCTTTTGACAAGTTGCCTTAGAAAAATACACACAAAAAGAAATATGAGAAAGTAAACAAAAAGCAAAACTCCAAAAACACTAAATTTACAGTTGTAAGCGAAAGCCAAAATACAAAATGCTGGGTTAATAATATTAACAATTATTATTAATATTAAATATAAAAAATATATAATAATACGAACGATCCAAGGAACCACATAGAAACCGACAAAGTTTTTACAAACGAAAGCAATAGACTCTTAAGATTGCCCCGAAAATAATGAGTAATACTAGCGTATGTTATAAGCAACACACACACACACACATACTCACACACAACAAGGGGACTTAAGAACATAAGCATAAATATTAAAAATAAAACAATCAAATGAAATAACTTTTTATTAGCAGACGATATCAAGGATGCAACTGTATGATAGATATGATAGATCTATTAAGATGATATACATATATAAAAATATATATATATACATAAATATATATATATAAATAATTATATATACATTAGTTAAGTTAAACAGTTGGGGCAACGTTGTTTTTAGCTGTACAAAAGTCAACAATTATAAAAAAAAAAAATAACGGAAACACATTAATTTGCTAGCAATTAAGTCACCAAAGTTTGTATATAAAGTTAAAATAAAATATTTCAAATAATATCAAACAATATATTGAATTTTAAGTATTTTTTCAAGTATTTGGAAACTGTTCTGGAATTTCTTTCACTTCAATTTCTTTTAATTTTAGCAATTTTAAATAATATAAAAAATAAAACAATTTTTATATGTAATTAAAGCCTTTAATTTTTAAATTGTTTTTCTACTTCCTTATTTTAAAGTTTTTATAGAGCTTAAGTGCTTTTCCCTTCAATTTGATCAATTTTAAATAATATAAAAAAATAAAACAATTATCTTATGTAATCATAGTATTTAATTTTTAAATTGTTCTTCCACTTCCTTATTTTATAGTTTCCTTTTTCCTTCAATTTCTTTTCATTTTAGCAATTTTTAAAATTATAAAAAAATAAATCAATTATCTTTTGTAATTATGTATAGCATTTAAAAATATTTTAAAATTGTTCTACTTTTTTTATAGTTTTTGATTAGCATAAATGTTAAACTATTTAAGTTTGCTTCTATTTCCCTACAATTTGTTTATTAATATATAAATTATTATTTATAATTTCGCATAATATAAAAAAAGAATAGCGCAATTAAATAATAATTCAATTAGAATGTTTTTTTTTGCGAGACTTTAAACAAATGTTAATTATAAATAACATTTATAATTATGCTTTCTCTTAGTTTATAATTGTTTATTTTATTTATTACAAACAACAAAGTGTAAACACTTAAGAAAGCTAAGGAAAACTATTTAAATTAGACAATTTTAAGTTTCTTTTTCATTTTCAACTTTTTTTATATTTATTTTTATTGTTTAATAATAACAAAAAAAATAAGTTAAAAGTTGATCAAATTCTGCAAATTTGTAGATTTTGCTACTTCACAATTCTGAAAAATGCAAACAACATTTAAACAATTTTAAAGTTTATATTATTTATTGCAATTGGCATAAAACAATTGTTAACTCTATTATTATTTAGGGGCAATCAACTAACGCCTTCGCTTCTGGCCAACTGCGGCTTTGGACGGCTTCTTAAACTTGCTTTTGCTTGTGTAGTTCTTGCTGTTGGAGCGACGCTTCTCCTCCCATTTGAGTTGCTTGTCCGAGGATTTGTCCTTGTTGAAGAGCGCATTGCTGGTGCCCTGTCCCTTGGCCTTGCCCGTCTCCTCCAGCAGCGCGGAGAAGTCATCCGCAGCGGCGAACAGCGAACTCATATCTATTAAAGTAAACAATAAATTAATTTAATAATATATTTAAGCATATGAAGTATACGCACCGTTGCTGTGCTTCAGTTTCTGTGCAAAGCCGCGTTCATTGAGCAACGCCTCCTTGCGTGACTTCTTTGTCTTGGGCTCATCAACGTCGTCCTCCTCGTCATGGTCTTCCTCCTCTGAGTCGCTATCTTCGTCATCCAGAGAAACAGAACCCGCATCATCGTCGTCCTCATCATCATCATCCAACGGCTCCAAGTCAATGGATCCCGTCTCATCGTCAGATTGCTCATCTGCGCTCATCTCCTCATCCTCTGGCCCCGCCTCATCCCAGTCATCTTCCACATCATCGTCATCATCATCATCTGCAGCTGCTTGCTTCTTCTTCTGCTGCTTCTTTTTGGACTTGTCCACCTGCAGCTCACCACCCAGTTCCTGCAGATAGTTGAGCTCATCCTCATCCTGCTCCTCGTCGCCGCCGCCTTCCTTTAGCTTCTTGCCAAAGAAGTTATCCAAATAGCTTTCAAACTCATCGTCATTCACCTCGCCCTCCTTCAAGTCCTCATCATCTGCTTCCTCCGCCGCTGGCTCCACGTGCAGCTCCTTCTTGGTCTGCTGCTCCACGAGCTCGGCATGCTTACGCTTCTGCTCCAGATAATTGAAGATGAACATTTCATCCTCCGTGCAAGTGGCCTTGGTCAGCGATCTCACCGGCTTGCCACGTGCCCCAAAGGAGGTGTAGCGCTTGTGGACAACGCCCTCGCCTGCTGCCGGCTGGTGCTCCAGCTTCTTGGGATTCTTGAAGGCAAAGCGCTCGAGGAAATGCGGCAGACCGAAGTCTCTCAGTGGATCGCCATAGTAATCAATGCGTTTCTCTGTCCAAAAGAGAGAGAAAAGATTAGCGTGAGCAGCAGTGGATTGAGTGGACTTACCCAGCAGGATCTGTTCGGCAAAGACCTGGACCGTGGGATGGTAATGTTGTCGCAGCAGGAGCAGCTCATTGCGCAGCGCATAGCCGGCGCCGGCAAAGGCGGGCACACGATGATACGGATCGTATTTGCAGCCATCAATGTCGCGCACCTTGGCGTCAGTGGTCAGCAGCTTGACATGATGCCAGGAGGAGGAGGAGGTGGCAGGCTGCTGCGGCTGCTCATCAACTGTTTGCTCCGGCTGCTTCTCATTCGCAGCTTGCTCCTCCAGCTGCTTATCCGCATCCTTGTACACCTCCTCGCTATCGCTGCCAAACTTGTCCAGATCCTCAGCCGTGGCAGCTGGCAGCAATGACTTGGCACTCGCCGCCATGTCGCTCTCACCCAGGCCACCAATCAGCTCCTTGCGCATGCGCAACAGCTTGTGCAGCACAATGAGGCAGCCGGCGGAGATGTGAGGCGGCGCATACAATGCCAGCTGGAGCAGACGCTTCACAAACGCCTGGGCGCGTGCCACATGCTTGTCAATGTGGATGGCCCGATGGACAATGTGAAGCAGCTGGGCCGCCGTCTTGGAGCCAATGTTGATTAGATTCAGATCCAAGAGCTTGACATACAAAGCATTATAGAATCTATCGGACTTCTCCGTCTTCACCGCGATCAACTGCAGCAGCAATCCCAGTGTCTGCACGGAGACTCGTATGTCCGCCAAATGGACGAGGCGATAGATGGTATCCTGCATCTCCTTGGTCAGCAGCTCGCTGCTGCCCTTGGCCGGCTGTGCCTCCGTGATGGCCTTCTGCAGGCAACGTAGAATCGCCTGCATGGTGCGATTGTTGACGGCGCCCTTCTGCACGAGCACCTTGAACAGCGCGAAGCAGATGTTCACCAGCTTGGTGCACACCTCCGGGCGTCCCGATGGCGCAATGCTGGCAAGGAAACACAAGGCAAAGTGCTGTGCACGCTCCGAGATGTTGTTGCGGAAGAGCAGCTTCTCCGCCTCGGCGACAATGACGCCGCACATGTTGGGATGCCGTTGGGCCACCTCGCTGAGATGGTGGAGGGCCTTGGAGGCAATCTTGGCCACCGGATCACCCAGCTTGTTGATCAACATGGTCAGCAGCATTTGCTCCTTCTCTGGCGCATATGCCAGGAGTCTGGCCGCTGCCACAATGGAGGAGGTCTTGTTGTGTTCCTGGCCCGTTTGCAGGCCCTGCATTAGATTCTTTAGGTACTCGTGGTACTGATCCTTTAGCTCGTTCTCAAAGTACCAATAGGCATAGATGCGACGTGACTGCTCCTTGTGCAGCTCCTGCTTCTTCAACTTCTTCCAGTCGGCGCCACGTGTGTGTATCGCCAAGAGTTTACGGTGTGGCGGCAACAGCACCTGCTGCCACAGATCTGTGAGCACGGCAATGACATCGTTGCTGCTCTTGTTGGATATCTTGCAGAAGCCAATCAATGTGGACAACGCTTCCAGGTTGCCCAACGGATTGCTGGTGACCAGCAGAGCGCCCGCATTGGCACGATCCTTCGCTGTGCCCTTGTGCAAGGCCGTCTGCAGCCAGCGTGCATCACTGGGATTACCTGAAACATGTTAGATTAATAGCTAATCCTCCAGAGAAATGCGCGTCTGGCTTAACCTACGTTTATTGTATGTTGTTTTCTCCGCTTCGAAGGAGCTTTTGCACAGATTAAACAGCTCCAGCTGCTCGTTCTCCTTCATGTCCAGCACCTCATCGCCGCAGGGATAATCCGAGTGCTATGTGCAAATGCTCTAGAGGATTAATCATCTCATCTCAATCATATCAACTCCACTTACCACATGATACCATTTCTTCTGCGCATCATCTTCCTCGTTTTGGCCTTGATACTTGTTGCGCTTCTTGGACTTGTGCGTGTCCACTTCCCCCTCATCTTCGCTGTCATCTGTCGCATCAGCTGCTTCCGCCTGCTCCCCGCCATCGTCGTCAAACTTTATGCGTTGCGGTTTCTTCACTTTGCCTGACGCGTCAACGATTAATTTGTGTTTATTATTTGCTGGCTGCTGCTGGGTTTGTGTACTTGGCACCTCCTCCACTTCATCGGCGTCGTCAAATTTAATTCTTTGTGGTTTTTTCACCTCTTTATGTCCATTTGTCGCATTTTTTAAATTTTGTCGCTTTGGAAATTCTGCTTTTTTGTTGTGCCGTTCTTTAACGGGCTTTGTTTGCGCTTCACCGTCATCATTGAACACAATCTTTTTGTTTTTCAAATTCCCATTGAGCTGCACACCTGTAGCCACTGCTGCCGGCATGTTTTAAGTTATTTTAAAGCAAATTTAGCATTAAATAAAGTGCAGTAATAAAATCAAACTTGCTGCACGTGTATTCAACAAATCTTGCTATTCACTGCGAATCGTTACAAATATATTTGTAGAGTGACCATTATTTTGGACGCGAATCTGAGTGAACGCAAATTGGAGACGGCCTATCGATTGCGTACTTATCGTTATCGTCAGTCGCGCATTCGAGTATTCGTACAACAAAACACCTAGCGGTTGTGCGTCGCACGGTTTTTCGCCAGTCAATTTAATTTTATTAAGCGCTCGCTATAGTGCTTCGTTTATTCGTGAGCTTGCTGGTCAACAACAAGCTTAAACGTGACTCGACTTTAAGCTTGATAAAGAGCACCTTTTGTGCAGTGCTTGTTAACGCAAAAGCAGCAGCAGCAGCAAAAACAACAACAGCAGCATTACAAGCAGCTGAAGCTTCGTTTCGTGCATTCGCCCCTCAATTTTTGCTACCTTTATTTTGTGGTTGTCTTTCGTGCGCGCATTTCCATGAAAAACGTTAATTTTTGTTTAATTTATGCGAAATTACACATAGTAAATGTGAGGAATATGTAACAAAATAAACGCTCACACGCACACAATCAACAACAATTACAACAAAAGGGGTAAAATCGTAGAAAAATTTGTGCAAAAAAGTGTGACGACAGCAGCAGCAGACAGCAGCAGCAGCGGGGCACTGAAAGAGCATTTGTGAGACAGTGTGTTTGTGTTAGTGTGTGTGTCTTGTTTGTATGGGGGCCCAGCCACAGCCACAGCAACTAAATTAATATTAAGCGGTCTCCTCCTGCTCCTCCATTCGCCATTATGACAATGATGATGGCCAATTTCCATGTACAAACGCAGCAATGTTGGCATATCCAAAGCCAGCTGCTCTTTCAGCGAGTGTAAACAAAGCAGCGCACAGAAACACACACACGCACACATACGCAGCGAGACGATAGCGACGTCCTTCACCTTGCGCCTCCTGCTGTTGCCGCTGCTTAAGCTGTGCACACACATATTGAGTTTCAGTTTCATCTTCACAACCTGTTCAAAAAGACAGGAAGTTTCGCAAAGTGCAGCAGCCGACACAACAACAACAACAACAATAACAACAAATACTACAGCAATAACAACAACAGCGACGTAGACGACAACGGAAGCGACAACGCTTCGCTGAGCCGCTGCAGCTGTTCCCAAAAGCCAAAACCACTTTGCCTGGAGCTCGCCCAAGGGGTAAGTGTCCTCTGGGAGTTGTCGCAACTGTCAACATTATTCTTAGTCTTTTGTTATGGCAACTGCTACAAATTTTGAGTATTGTGTAGTTGATTCTGATTAGTTTTAGAAACAATTCCTCTCACTCCTTCTCTCTCTTTGAGGTATTTTTGTGGCCCGGCCTCAATTAGTAACCGCTTTTCAATACAAATTGTTTCCGGCTGAGTAATTGCGCAAAGGCAGTCACAAGTGTTTTATCTGTTAAACATTTAACGTAATTAGTTGAGCTTTTACTAAAGCTTCCCATTGAAATTAATATTGACTCGAGCTTTAAAAATACGTGCCATATTCATTTTGCAGTTAGGAATGCAAACTCTCTCGCTCCCTCCCCTCTTTTTCATCCCATTCACAAACTCTCTTCTCTCGCTAAATTTAATCTCTCCCTTCCTCTTTTCATCTTTATTTATTCCCTCCCTCGCCTCTTACTCGTCTACATTGTCATTTTCACTCCATTTGCTCTCTCCCTCCCCTCTCTTCTGTTAATCTGCTCTTATCTCACTCGAGCCCATAAAATAGCAATTTTAGCACGCGTCAAGAATTTTTTTTTGATGTGACGTCATGATTACTGTTGCAGCTGCGCTCTTTGGCATTCGTACAGTCTGTCTCACTGTCTCGCTCTCTCTCATACACATGTACAGCCTCTGCGTGGCCCACTTGCATGCATGCGCAACAGCGCAGTCGCAGTCAGCGTCGACAGCGTTGTCACCGCTTTAAGCTGACGTAATATTGCGATGCGTCGCAGTCGTGGCTTCTGCTGCTGCTGATAATAATAAAGCAGCGACGCAACGGCAATATGAATTTACCATTTAATTTGTTTTATTATATGGCAACCATAAACTGTCGTATGGCACTTTCGCTTATTAAGTACCTAAAGTCTATAACAAGTATGTGTCCACTGCTTGAGTTCAAGTTCGCTGCGTCTTATCAAAAAGAAAACACAAACAAACTACAAGTAGAAAAAGAAGGAGAAGGGGAACGATAGCAACAAGTTTGTTAAAAACACTCCAACACAAACCCCTTTTTAACATGTTCGAAATGAGTAAGCCGACTGTGTATAGTATTAGCTGGAAATAACCAAAACAAAGAAAAATAGGTAACACAAGCGACGTGATCGGCATGCAAATACAATTTCTCAAATTGTTGAGAGCGTGGGAAGTCTCCAAGAGACGAAACACAACTAAGGAGAGCATTCCCAGATGTGAAATCGTTGCAAACAAATTGTGAAAGAGTTCACTCGTTGTTGAATCAGTTGTTTATTAATTGTGGGGAAGTGAACTAATAAGCGATAAGTTAATGAACAAGCCGCAATTCATTTATAGAAGTTTATCAAAGAAAAAACTGACCTATGTTATATTGTCTTATCGGTAATAAGCTTATGCAACTTTGATTATTGCTGAGGCAAGCCGAAATACCGCAATTATCGCAGTAATTATTGGTGCTTAAAGTAAATTGCACTATTGGGAATTTTTAAGGGGTATTTCCCTCTGGCCACGAAAATTTCCGTGTAAGCTACTTTGATTCAATGTAGCCAGGAAATTTACATGTCGAACTGTTTGGATTATTCGTTGAAATGAAAGAGAGAGAGAAAATAACTGTCGATAATAAGTGGGATATGGCGGCCAGGGAATTGACGTGTGGTATTATTTGGACTATTTGATTAAATGTACAAAATATACAATTTAATTATCGATCTTTTCCTTTGTATTTAGTATATTGAATTTGTATTTAGTATATTCTATGAACGAAGCATTCGCCAATTTCCCTTTGAGCAAAGGAATTTTTAATTGGGATTATTTAAACACTTTGGTGAAATGTAGCCAAGAGTCATGTACAATTTATTAAACTATCGATAATTTCCCTATTTGCAAGGACTTTAAGCTATTTTGATTCGGTGTGTTTCAGTTCCCAAAGGAACCTCAATTATTTATGTTAAAATTTTATAGATTCATGAAATCGTTATTTTCAGGTGGTGATCAAACCGAGATGGGTTCACCAGCTGGAGGGGATGGCGGTCAGAGCGAGACCGCCTGGCTGGAGGATCTGTTGCGTGAGGTGCAATTGGAACAGTTCCTGGAGCGCATACGCGACGATCTGCAGGTGACGCGACTGGCCCACTTCGACTACGTCCTGCCCGATGACCTGGAACGCTGTGGCCTGGGCAAGCCGGCCATACGCCGTCTCATGGAGGCGGTGCGCAAGAAGAAGGCCCATCAATGGCGCAAGAATATACTCTCCAAGTTGATTGGCGGCGGCAAGCAGCCCTCATCCAAGAAGCAGCAACAGCAGCAGCAGCAGCAACAACAACAACACTCCCAACCTGGCGCACTGACCTGCCTGATCCATGAGAAGGACATCACGCTGGGCTTGAAGCTGGGCGATGGCTCCTTTGGCGTGGTGCGACGCGGCGAATGGAGCGCCTCGCCGGCGGGCAAGGTGCTGCCCGTGGCGGTGAAGGTGCTCAAGTCGGATAACCTAACGCAGCCGGGCATCATTGATGACTTCTTTCGCGAGGTGCAGGCGATGCACGCCCTGGATCACTCGAATCTGGTGCGTCTCTATGGCGTGGTGCTGTCGCAGCCCATGATGATGATCACGGAGCTGGCGGAGCGCGGCTCGCTGTTGGATACGCTGCGCAAGCAATGCCGCCACACCGCACTCACCCACATCTGGAACTGGTCCGTCCAGATTGTGACGGGCATGGCCTACCTGGAGCAGAAACGCTTCCTCCATCGCGATCTGGCCTGCCGCAATGTGCTCCTGACCGCTGCCAATAAGATTAAGATCGGCGACTTTGGCCTGATGCGTGCGCTGCCCCAGGAGGACGATTGCTATGTGATGTCCGAGCACAAGAAGGTGCCGTTCCCCTGGTGCGCACCCGAGTCCCTGCGCTTCCGCCAATTCTCTCACGCCTCGGACACCTGGATGTTTGGCGTGACGCTCTGGGAGATGTTCAGCTTCGGCGAGGATCCCTGGGTGGGCTTGAATGGCTCGCAGATACTGCGCAAAATCGATCGCGAGGGGGAGCGACTGCATCAGCCGGACGCCTGTCCACCGGATGTGTACGCCATGATGCTGCAGTGCTGGGACAAGACGCCCGCCGAGCGACCCACCATGGCAGCCCTCAAGTGAGTTACCATTTCGTTAGTTTACTACCTAATAATCCTCTGCTGCTAATAATCCTCTGCTGCTGCTGCTCCTGCTTCCCACAGGGAGTACCTGGCCAGCATGTCGCCGCCGGTGCTGAGGGCCAGCCGCAGCTACCACGACGCGAAGGGGCTGCAAATTGAGGCGGGCGATGCGATCGCCATCATCGACGGACGCTCGGAGCTGAAGCTGATCAAGGGACAGAATCAACGCACCTACGACATTGGCGTCTTCCCACGCGCTCTGCTCGAGCAGCGGCGCCTCGGCGATGTCCCCCTGCGCAGCAGCAATGCGGCACAGTTCGGCTTCTGCTGGGGCGGTGCGGGCGGCGCCACCGCTCCCATGGCGGCCAATGGCGAGGAGCGGCAGCGCAAGTGCGTCAGCCTGACGGCCAAGGCAGCAGCTGGGCATGCCAAGGAGTCCAAGAACAACAGCAGCAAACAGTTTGCCTACAACAAGCTGATCAACGAGGCCGCCGGACTCCAGCGTCGCAATGCCGTCAAGCAGAAACTGTCTGGCGGACCAAAGCGTCCGCCGCCGCCACAGCAGCACCAGGAGGAGGGCATCCTCATTGACATCTCGCCAGAGATGCGTCCATTGGCTGCGCTGGCCGCCGGCGACAGCGCCTCCCTGCAGCTGGACAACTCCTTCTGCCTGCTGGACGCGCCCATCGATGTGCCCACGTTCAATGAGGCAACTGGAGCACATGCGTCGGGCCCCAGCACGCCCACCTACTTCAACGAGCAGCCGCAGTTTGACTTTGCCACAGATGCCTCGCCAGCCCGGCTGCAGCCGCCGCCTTACCAGATGCCGCCCACATACTCCAACACCATGGAGTTTGCCCAGAAGCGCGAGCAGGCGACGCCACAGGGCGATCCCTTCGATACCAGCTGCCTGGAGTCGCCATCGAGTGCCCTGGTGCTCTACTCGAATGCGCCGGCAGCTGTGCGCAAGAGTCTCTTTGGTGCAGCTGGTGCTAGCGATGTCCTAACCAATGGCAATGGCAATCTCAATGCCATGGCCAACAAGGAGAACATCCCCGCTTTGGAGTCCGCTGCGATGCAGTTCAATCTGAGCAATCTATCGCTGGAGCGGCAGGAGGCTGCTGCCCTGGAGCAGTCGGTGGACACAGCGAGCGTGCTGCTGGACAAATCCTTTATAGCCGAGCTGGAGAAGGACATGTACAGCGGCAGCAACAAGGCGCAGGAGGACTATCAGCGCAACTCCTCGCAGATGTATGCCAACAAGGAGTTTGTCCACAAGCAGAATCTCACGCCCCTCAAGCATGCCCCCTGCGCGGGCAATCAATCGAATCACTCGAGTCCCACATCCAACGCCAGCGAGGCGTCGCCCACGCCCAAGCAGCCCAAGCAGCCCAATGTGGAGGCAGCTGCCACCAGCAGCAGCACCCAGAGTGTTGTGAATCGCATCTGGTATGATCATGTGGCCGCCACGCCCACGCCCATGCCCGGGGACTACTACGGCGCACAGCGGTCGGAGCAACTGTATCAGAATGCTCAGCGGCCAGAGACGTCGCACTCCTTCGTGGCCATCTCCAATCGCGTGGTGGCTCCCACTGGCAGCACTGGCAACGTCTATGCCTCTGCCGCTTCCCTGTACGGCAGCGTGGCGGGCGAGCGCTATGATGCTGTGGCTGGGAGCACAGCTGGATCCAGCTACTACGGCCAGGTGCCCAACGGTGGAGCGGCTCTGTACGATGAGGTCACCCTCGATGACTATCTGCGTCCGCATCGGCCCGCCCCGTTGGCGCCGCCGCCGCTGTCCGCGCAGCAGATCCAGCGGCGACTGGACAAGATGCGACAGCAGCAGCAGCAGCAACTGGAGGGCGCCCATCAGCTGTATGCGCCGATACCGGCGGATGCACAGCGGGAGCAGGAGAAGCTGCAGCAGCTAATGCAGGAGCTGGGCAGCTCGGCCGTGGAGCAGGATGTGCGCAATGCGCTGCGTGCCGCCAGCGGGGATGTGCAGCTGGCCATGCGCCACTACAAGATCGATCAGTTGACGCGACTCGGCGTCGCGGGCCGAGCACAGTGTGAGCAGGCGCTGCAACAGACCGGCTGGAGTCTCGAGCTGGGGGCCGAGTTGTTGCTGCAGTCCACGGTGGGTTAGCTGCCACCAGCAAGAGCCAGAGGGGGGCGACACACAATATTAGTTATTAGTTAAGATTCTACGAAAGAGTATTCGCATGTGCGGCGTGGCCAGACTGGGCGTGGCAGGGCGTCTCCTTAGTCCTTAGTTCATAGTTTTTCTTTGTAAGTCTCGAAAATATCTCGAATTCTAATTGCAAACAAACAAAACAAAAATACTCTGCAAACAATGCTTGAATTTCAGTAGCGAACGACTGTACAACATACAAACATACATACACACACATATATATAAACATATATCTTTATATATATACACATAGACATACATATATATATATATATTTTGTTTTAAGTTTTAATCAAACGATTCGAATTGAATTTTTATATGTAATTGTTATTGCATTACTGTACATAGTTCAATGCAACGCTATTTCACACAACTCTCGATGCAACGTCTGCTAAAAATGCCCTATTTAGTTAGTTATTAAATCAATAAATTATATGTAATTGTTACAAAAAATCTACAGCAAGTTTTATTTGAATTTAGCGTTTTTTATCTCGTTACTCGCTGCCATCGTTTACTTTGCTCTTTTGGTATTTTTTACAGCACCAGCGTATTTTTTGCTCGTTGTGTTACGGTCACTCTGTTTGGTTTTAGTACACTTGCAATGTGACCGTTTTCGTTTATTTACGTATATACCAGCATGTACCAATCAAAGTATCAACGAACAATTTAGGTACAATTTTTGGTACTAAAGTACTGCAGTTGCAAACGAACCGCCGAAGGTAAAGGACGCATGGTCCGCATGCAATTTGTTTTCACACGAAAAAAAAGAAAAAAACGGCAATTAATTTTGTTCGCGTGTGTGTGTGTGTGAGTGCAAATGTCGCTTAAATTATGACGCATACTAAATGCAAGCGCATATCAATACGATAAAATATTGTGCAACACTTGAACAACGGCTAAAATATATATTGAGAATTGCCAAATGCTGCATTTCATTTATTCGATCCGCAAAAAAAAGAGAAGAAACAGCAACGACGTGTAGAAGAAGCAGAGTGCGTGCACTCGGCCTACGTTCGTGTTGCTGTGTGTGCGTGTGAGCTTGTGTATGTGCCAGCGTGCGTGCGTTTGTGTGTGAGAGTGTGTGTGTGTGCGAAATTATGTAAAAACAACAATAGGCAGATTTGCTTATTGTTTGATCTGGCGTCGCATGGTTGTTGTTGTCGTTATTGTGGCAGCGTTTAAATTGAAAAGAAAATTCAAACTAATGGCAAATGCAATTAAAGACGTAAGCGCGCGCGCGATGCCAAATGTGTTTAATATTTTAATGTATCGACAGCCATAAATAAATGAATGCTTATAAATTCCAATTGTCTTTTAACTGCTGCTCGCGCTCTCCCAATTACGAAACACAGCTTCGCTCTCACTAACGCGCTATCTCTCTCTTTCTCGTTCTCTCTTTCTCTGTTACTTGCGCGACTGCAACGTATGCCAGTGCACAAAAATTTTCTTGACGTCAGCAGCGACTGCGGCAGCGGCATCGGCAGTAGCTGAAGTTGGCCGGTTTTATTTGTTGTTCTTGTGTGATTGGAAGCACTTGCGAGTATCCCTATACTCGTTGCCCGTTCCCATTCCAAATTCCAAATTCCTTACCCATTCCCCCATTTCTTCACACGCATTTTCATCGGTCTACCTGCCACTGCCAATGCCGGCGCAGCGTCGTTTTGAGCCTGGACACGTCTGCATTTTACCTGCGCCGTGTAATTCGTTTAATGTAAACGCAGCTATTGGAATTGCTCTCATTATTTTGTTTATACATAGACACAATTAAGCAAAGGAAACGAAAACGAAACAAACAAAATTCTCAGTTTTAATTCTTGTCTTGTTCTTCTGTTTTTGCTTCATGTTCCGCTCTTGCGTTAATGAACAACAACAACAACAACATCCACAACCACAACAAATTCAACGATAACAGTGGCAAACGGATCAAGCAGCAAAGCAGCAGCGGCAGCAGCAGTAACTGGCAGAGTCAGAAAACGCAGCAGCAGCAGCGCAAAACTCCAACAACAAAATGAGTTGGGGTACTGAGCTATGGGTAAGTTGTTGTTTTTTTATTTCTTATTTTTCTTTCTGATTTTGTTTTTGTTCTTACTTCTGTTACCGAGTATATTAGTTTATTATATGCTCTCTTGTTGTCGTTGTTGTCGTACACAAATAGAGCTTAAAATGCAAGCGTATTATAACGTTTTCTTCTCGTTGTTTCGCTCTCTCATTCTTTTGCTCTCTACGACTGTCTGCTTGTCTCCATTCCCCAATGATTTGACCAACAGAACATCGTGTGCTGCGACTTCAAAAAACATATATATATATATATATAAAATATACTAAAAACTGGTTTTGCGTGTTTTATGTAAATTGCGGCTCGCCATATGAGAATGCTCCAAGCGTTGAATTCCTTTTGTTGTTGTCGTTCTCATTGTTGTTGTTATTGTATTCTACATTTTTGTGTGTCTGTGTGTGTGTGTTTTGAACCGTTTTCAGAGGTAACCGTAAACTTATATTTTAACTGCTTTTCCATAGCCTCCTGTCGCAGCTGTTTTTCAGTTGTGCTGCTGACACGCCCGAAATTGGCGTTTTACCTGATCCCTGCTCGCTCTCTTGCCTCTCTCTCTATCTCTGTCGCTCTGTGCCCCCGCCCTGCTTTCGCCTCACGCGCTATGCTTAAAAATTTCGCTGTTTCAGCTGTTGCGAAAAGGTGGAAGGAGTGTGTGTGAGTGGGTGAGGGAGTTGAGGGGTTTGTAGATTTTAGTGCTTATTTTTTGTTGTCTTTTAGTTCAATGTGATTTTTATTCGTTTTTCGATTTCAATTCAATTTCGGGGGTAGTTTTGTCAGCCGCAGTCGGCAGCACACCCTCAAACTCTCTCTGTGTGTGTTTCTCTATATATATATATATATATACATGTGTGTGTAGGTGTGTCTGTGTGCAGCTGGTAAAGTTGCTTCCGCAGCAGCTTCAGCATAAAATTGCATGTCTAGACAGAGCCTGTCATCTATTAGCATTTATCTTCCACTTTTTTTAGTCTTCATTGCCGGATTTTGATAGTTGTGTAGAGCTTTAAAGCTTGCAAATGTGACCAAATTTGTTTGGTTTGCGGATTTGCGAATAAACTATGCAATATATTTGAAAAGAATGAGACAGAGATAGACATAGACATAGAAGTGGGATGTGTAGGCTCTTTTAGTGGAACTTAAAGCTTTTGTATGTGGAAGTAAAGGAGATTTTAATAAGAGATAGCTGTAATATCTAACAGCTGGAATAACTTACTTAAGAGAATTTCACTTCGTCTTTAAATAAAGATATATATCCTTTTGAAATTATGAAATAACTATATAACGAAGATTATTATAAGATATTTAACTTAGCTATTAACTTAAATGCAGAATTCTTTTAATTCTTCTCAAATATCTTACTTATTCTTCCTTCTTCCTCTCGAAATTTCTATATCACTCATACGTTTTCTCTTATGGTCAATGGCTGGCTATTGTCTAAGCCAGGCCAATATCGGTAGCCACAATATGCGATTATTGTTTATTTCGAAAAGCGTTAAACATTTGCATAAATACGGGTAATTTGCACGCCAATTTCAAAGCCAAAATATAGTGCTGTTGCTATGTGTGTTGTTGTTGTTGTTGTTTTTAGGGAATAGAAAATGAAAATACACGCAACAAACGGAGCAAAGAAAGTGCAAACGAAGTTGTAAATTCGGTTAATGGAAATTAACACGTAACGCTAAAGAAAAGGCATTATTATTATTTTATTTTATTTTATTTTTTCTTCTTTCTGTTATTATTTTTAATGCAAATTCCAAGCTTTAAGCCGAATCGGAGCGAGCCGGGCTAATAAGCGGGTCAATTGCGAGGCCTGCATAAAAATGGATTTAGAAATAATATAAAAACCCAACCGCGGCATGTTGTTGGCCAAGTGAAGACCAAAGCCAAAGCCAAAGCCATAGCCAATTTCCAAGTGGCGTCAGTCAACTAAAAAAAAAAAGAAAAAAAAAAAGAAAAAAACAATAACAACAAAACTTTCTTTGCATTTTTTGTTTTGCCGCTTTGCTTCTTTATGAACTAAATTTTCACTTTAATTAAATTTAAAGCATGCGCCAACGTCTTAAAGTCCATTAAAACTTGGCTCGTTGCATATGCAAAAAGCCTGAAATGATTTCAATTCAAATCAAATGATATATAAATAGTAATAAAAACTGTTTTTACTATTTGTATTTTGTTATTTCGTCTGTTTTCTATGCCTCTTCTTTACACTGTTACGCCCTCTTGTTGCCTTCTTTGTTTTTCTCTTCTTTTTATTCGTTCTTTGCTAAAAATAGTCGCCTGTCATTTCAAATCTCGTAATACAATTGTGCGTGTGTGTGTGTGTGTCTTGGGGGTGGGGGTGGTGCTGGGGGAGTTGCACACGCAACGTGTTGTGTATATTTTATGTGGTCTAGAGTTGAGTATTTTGATTGGGAAGCTGCCGTTGTTGTAGTCATAATCTGCATAAATTACCGATTAGTGCCAGGAATTCCATATCGATAAACATGCTTCGACGCTGTTAATCGAGTTAAGATTCCACACAGTTATCCAGCTGTGTGCTTGGCTATTAAAACAGAGCATATGGTCACACTTTAATTGACTTTAGAATTGCATAAAGAGATATGGTCAGAATATGATCACACTCTTTACAGGTTTAGACAAGTTCTTCTAAAGCAGAAGGTTTTCTATCAATAAAGAAGCTATTAAAAAGAGCATATGGTCATACTTTTATTGGATTGCTTCTAAATATTATAATTGTTTAAAGAAGTATCCCATTTTATTAGTTAAAGTCGCAACTTTTTAAGAAAAGCCCTTACTTGTATTGATTTTTAGTCTTTATCAATCAATTCTACATAATATTATTAAACAGCTGGTCACACTTTTAGTTGTTTACTGTTTATTGAGCAATTCAATGCAAAAAACTGAACGATTTCACAGTTTTAAGTCATAATTCACAAAACAAGATACAAAAATGAACTATTGCAAGCTTTGTAGACCAAATTCATGCAGAATTCTCAAATATCTGGTCACATTTTTAGTAAGTTGATGTAAAAAATGCATAGATTAAACAGTTCTCAGTCTTTATTTAACCACTTTGCAGATAAACTAAAATGCTTTCAACCTTTGTTGTCGAAATTCACAAATAGTTCTCTGCTATCTGGTCACAATTTCAATTGTTTATTATTTATAGACCACATTTTATGCAGAAGAACTAACAGTTTCGACTGTTTTAATGCGGAAAACAAGCTTTCTACCTGACTAATCAGCTGTTTCCGCATGCACATCAATTACAGCTGTTTATTATCTGTGAGTTTGATGACTGAATAAACAAGATGATAATATCGTGCCATACACCAACTGATAACTGTTATTATTGCAATCTATTCTAATAGTAGCACTTGCTATCTCTCTCTCTATCCCCCTCTCTCTCTTACTTGACTCTTCTTGCTTTGTAATGCAATTTGTCTACATTAATCTATCTCTGCAATGCTTTCTGATTTGTAGCTTTGTATCTTGTTGTTAGTTGTTTGTTGCTGGCTTGATCAGCTGTTTGATCATCGTTGTCTGCCTCTTCAACACAATCAGGCACTTGTCTCTGTCTCTGCAACTGTCTCCCTCTCTCTCTCTCTCTCTGTCTGCTTCGAGGTCTCTGCCGCTGTTTTAGCTCCTTCACACTCGCCAATCATCCACTCGACGGCATTCAATGCCAGCGTCTTGGAGTGCAGCTGTTTAATGTTTTTTAGAGCACTCTGTAAATTATTTTCAATGTACTTGTTGTTGTTGTTGTTAGTGTAGTTGTTGCTCTTGTTGTTGCTGCAGTTTTTCGATAACTTTTCATGACATTGAAATTCCGCCTCAGACTACAATAACTACAACTACAAACCTAACCAATTATGTGGCAAGTTGTCGCTGTTTTTAGTGTGGCAGCTAAAAATAAACACAACAACGTTTTTTCTTTATGCTCTTTATGCTCTTTATGAGTGACATGCAACGTTGCAACAAGTCGGGAAATTAAAAAATAAATAAAAAAGCGACATCAACTTCTTGCGCTCATATATCTTTCATCAGCTCTAATTACTGTCTTCAGAAGGGTCGTTTATTCTATTTTTCCTCTTGCTGTTTGGCTAACGTGGGTGCCCTAATTGCAATGCTGGCTGGCACACCCCAAAAAAGCCAACTTCATTGCCAGTTTCCAATTGAATCGAAAAAGAAGTGCAGGAAAGTGGAGGATTTATGTGCTCAAGGCCAAGATGATGATGATTCTGCTGCTTGGGGTCGCACCCTAACTGAAAAATCACACTTCCAGCAACTTCCACATCTCATCGATTTGCCAGACCTTCAGACAGTTGACTCTGAGATGGCGCCAGGAGTTTCGCCTTGGGATTTACAAGGATTTCCCCGCATGTGGCAGCCACACGACGGGTGGTTGCATATTGCAAGCGGCGAATCTTTGCCAGAAGCTGGTCAAGGGGTAGAAATACATGCATACTTAGGCAGGCTTCACTGTATGCCAAGACCTTGCAGCTCTCTTTTGCTCACGCTCTCTCCCTCTCTCACTCTCTGTCTCTCTCGCTCGCTTGATGACAATCTTGTTGCTGCGCAAAGATAATTGCAAATTCCATTCACATTGTGTCCAACTGCATTGTACAATAAACTTTTGTTGCTATTGCTGTTGTTGTTGTTGCTATTGTTGTTGTTGTTGTGGTCGTGCCTGATTTTGTTGTCTGGCCTGGCGTCTATTGATTTGCGTAGCCTTCAGCCTGCATTGCATGCATATTAAGCAAGCAGCGTACCTGCCTCGGCATCCATCACGTTTTCATATGCAAATCGCTTGACCGTTGCGATTCAAAATTGCGGCGCCTGTTTTTACCATTAGAAATCACAACATTTATGGTCATATAGTTTGATATGTGTACACTTGTATGCCATATCATATAGTATATGCACATATATAAACTATTTATGTGGAACTGATAAGCCCAGAGACCTTAAGCAAAGTATCCACTCACTTCCTTTTCTTAGGCCACGCTTATCAGTTGACCAACTTTTTGCGGCTGCGATAAACAAAATAAGAAAATGAAGCTTAGCAAATTGAAATAAATAAAAAATTTTATGTAGATAAATAGAAAAAAGTATGAAAATAAGTGGAGCAACTCTGTAAATAAATAATACAATAATAAGAAATAAATGAAAGAAGTATGTAAAAGAATAAAATAATATTGATAAATAATTAATAATAAATATAACAAAATATTTAAATAAAGAGAACAATTATGTAAGTAAATTAAATAATAATAAGAAATAAATTTACCAATTATATAAATAGAAAATATTAATAATAATAAATAAAATAATATATAATATATAAATAAATGGAACAACTATGTAAATAAATAATAAAATAATAAGAAATAAATGCAATAGTTATGTAAATTAATAAAATAATATTAATAAATAATGAATAATAAATATAACAAAATATTCATAAATGGAATAAATAGATTAATTAATAATAGAACAAGTATGTAAATAAATTAAATAATAAATAAATGTAGCAATTATTTAAGTAGATAATATTATTAATAATATATAAAATATTATTTATAAACATATAATAATAAATAGAAGAAAATATTTAAATAAATAGAAAATAGATGTAAATAAATTAAATAATAATAATAATAAATAAATGAAGCAAATATATAAGAAAAAAAGGAAATAATAATAAATAAATGTTAATAACAAATATGTAATGATAAATAAATAACAATAGTAATAAATAAATTAAATAATAACAATAAATAAATATAATAATAAACTATAATATAAATAATTAAAATAATAAGAAAAAATAAATAAAATTGATGAAATAAATAAATAAAAATTAAGAATATATAAATAAAATAATAACAATTACAAGAAAGTAGCGAAGAATAATTAAGCAATTATTTCTAAGCAATTTGCTAGGCATTTGCATTCAATAAACAAACAATTAAAGCGCAAAGAATTTGTGTGTTTTCTTCTGCTTTGTTTGCTGTTTGTATGATTAACACCTCGGCATGTGAATATATATGTATAGATATGGTCATGCCACGCCCATTGATCGCCTGCCCTCACACCGCAAATAATAGTATTTGTTTAAACTTGATGCGTCACAGCAAAGTGTTTTCTACTCTCTCTCTCTCTCTCTCGCTTTGGTTTGCTGTTGCTGTTTTTGGTCAGCATCTTGAGTTGATTCACAGTTTGCAATACTGCTTATGGAATTTATATAGACAAATACATTACACATACTTCCGCTATGATATGACGATGTATGTATGTGCTCATTTTGTTGGGCATGCGTCAGAGAAGCTGTTGTGTGTGTGTGTGTCTGTGTGTGAAGAAGTTATCAGCAAATCCATTGGGGCTTTTGTGGACTGTGACTAAATTAAATGAACCTGTTGTGGCTCATAAAATATATATATATATATACATGTGTGTGTGTGTGTGTGTATGTGCACAGGTGTAAAACTGTGTGAGTTTATTAATATTTTTATCGTAAATTTTGTCTTATCAATGAACAAACTTTGACAGTATTCAATTTGTTATAACAATTTGCAGAGGTTTAAACATGCAGGCTTCTGACCTAAAACTAGTTGAGAATTATTAGGCATTGCAGCTTGCGTGGAAACTCTTGGGAAAATGTCAATTAAAACTTCTGTTTTTCATTTCAAAACTCGATGGCAAACCTTGACAAAATTTTGTAGGATTATGCATTTGTTATCAAAGCAAAAGGTCGTAGTATTTACCTGCCTTGAATTTATCTATGTCTGGTATCTTTCCACACACACACAGACCCACACACACACACACATACTCAGTCTCGCCATGTGGACAAAGGTTAATAAGCAAATATTAGTTGTATATTAGATACACAGTGTGACAGGTAATTTTGAGAACATTTATCATTGTTTGCTTATTGTTTTTTTTTCTGTTTTTCTCTCTTTTTGGCACGTAAACAAAGCCAATTAATGTTGGCCATAAGGGGTGCGGTTGTCGGGCAACAGACGAGCGTATAATACAAGATGATGTTGCTTTCAATAATTAAAAATTCTGCAATGATTTATGAGCGGGAATCGAACAAGCAAAAAGGGTTAAAGAAGAAATTCTTGCCATAATTGTGAGCTTATGTTAATTATTTGTATTTCTTTTTATTGAGTATGTGTACGTTGCTTATATTTATACATAAATATTATATATTTATATTATACATACGTTAATAGAATAGTTTGTCACAAAGAAAAGAGTTCAATGTGGTGGTTAACAGGGTCGCGGCATTATCAATAATTTTCTTTGTCCTTATATTTATATATATATATATATATATATATATAGATTTATTGCACTTCAGATTTATGACTACTCTTTTCTTCTTAAGTTTATAATTCATTTACGCCTCGTTGCGCCACATGTGGCTGCCACAAAATGCTTTCGCAAATCGCCCGCAAATGTCGAAAGCAAGAGCAGCCCTCAGTGCAAGTAATTTCCATTTCAAAACTTGACACGATGTGAGCGAGTGAATGCCAAGACTGAGACTTTTGGCAGCATGGCAAACAGTTGATTACCAGTTGCCAGTTGCCAGTTGCCAGTTGCCAGTTCTTTGTTTATACACATGCCCTGCTCTTCAGAGTATCCTCTTTCCCCCTCCTTTAAGTCACCATTCGAGTGTGAGTCTTGTGTTTGCTCCAATTTCAGTTAGTATCACGTTTTAACTTGTGTTGATTACACAGCAACACGTTCCTTTATCTGCTTTGACAGTTGACGAAAAGCTTTTCCCCATTTTGAGTCATTTCATCCAGTTCTGGCGCTGACTCATCTGAAATGGCTGGGTGCTGCGGGGGAGGGAGGGGTGGCGAACAGGTCGGGCAGGCGCGCATGCAGGTTGAGCCACCCTCGCAGTGTGTGTTGCCGGCAAACCAGCAGCCAACAGCTCAGCTGTTGGTTCTATGACTCACACAGGGTCAGCTGTGCTGGCTAAGGGAAGACAGGACTCTTCTCCCCCCTCTGGGCTGTGTCCCTGTGTGGGTGGATTCGCTTTGTGCATCCCTGGCAACCCTCAAAGTGTGCCCTTCCCACGCTTGGACCCTTGTCACTAACGTTGCGGCAGAATGCCTGATTATGATGTTTGTTTAACGTCCGAAAGTGGAAAAATAATTTAGTGCGTGCTACACTGCGAGAAATTAGCTGTAGAGCAAAGAGTTTAGAGAGCTGAAAATAGAAGAAAATATAACTGAAAATAAATAAAGCACATTTTAATTAGATAAACAGTATGGAGATTTAATAATAAATAATTAGAATCACTTTTAGTTTGTAGTACTTAATTATTTACTAAAACTATAGCATGTTTTTTCTTCAGTGTAGTCAGAATTAGTTAATGAAATTAAAGAAAGAATAAATGATATATTAACATGTTTTTTTAACAGACTTTTGGCGTAGTGTAAACGCAATTAGTTAACTATATTATTTGCATATTTTTCGCTCAGTGTATTCACAATTCGCTCAGCTTAGAAATACTGAAATATGAAGATTGCTTTTAACATAGTTTTCGCTCAGTGTAGTTAAAGTTAAGCCAATTACAAAACTTGTAACATTAAATAGAACTTTGGCAAATTTTTTGCACAGTGCATTGGAAGCTCATAGAGAAAAGCTTTCATATGCCGAAGGCAAGTTCAAAGGCAAAGCAAACAGTGCGAGAGAGAGTGAAACAGGAGAAAGATAGAGGAGGAAACAGGACGAAGAGAGAGAGAGACAAAGAGAGAAAGAAAGTGCGAGAGGCAGCAGATGCATGGGGTTAGAGAGAGGAGTCTGAGAGGCTGAAGGAAATTTCCTTTGTTATGTTTGCTTTGTATGTGCGCTGTGTATGTGTGTGTGTGTGTGTGCATTGGGTGTGGGCATGTGCGTGTGTGTTTGTCCCGTGCCGTCTCATCATAAAATGTTATGCGCTTTTATACATTGCCATAAAAGCTGAATGCGAATATGAGGACACAGCCAGCGTTTGCCTTGGCCTGGCTTTGGCTTTGGCTCTGGCTCTGACTGTGGTTCTGGTGCTGGTTCTGGCGCTGGCTCTGGTGCTGTTTGCCTTTGTGTCCGTGCCTCTTTTTTGGCCAAACAGCTGCCACACCCCGCCAACAAATTAGCTTCATTTCCTGTCACATGACAGGCCCGAGGTTTTAACCCTACCAAAAATAATTCAATGTTTCTTTCAGTTGTTGTTTTTGTTGTTGTTGTTATGCATAAAATATGTTTGGCCATCTTTTTCTTTATTATTATTCTGCTGTTGTTGTCTTGGTGTGGCTTGCAAAAATTGAAACTCAAATTATTTATTTATCAACTGACGTATACCCTGCAGCAATATAAAGAAGTTAAAGCGAGTAACACAAGTTGTAACTGCCTTGAGAGTTGAGATCAACAATATATACATAGACTATGCTGGAAATTTCACTTGAATTGCCAAAGAAACACAGCAGTTACTTACTAAATTGCTGCATTTCAGGGTATAGGTTAGTTGGGTACGCTGCCTTCAAGCTCTTGGTTGTTTTTCTGCTTGCGTGGGCAACTTGTGAAGGAGTCGAGAGTGCGCATCGCCTGCACAACTAACGGAAATCGTTAAATGCTTTTGAGAGCAACGCCGATGAGATAAGCAGCGGCAACATGTTGCGACAACATGCGCATGTTGCGGCAACATGTTGCAAAACTTATATAGTCATATTTTTTGCAACGAACTTCGAGCCAACGAACCCAATTTGTTGTGTATAAAGCAATCGATTCTTCTCTTCCCTTCCGGCCCAACAACAACAACAACAGTGATGAGAAAGGGGGAAGGGAGGGGGAGAGTGGATCCGCATGGATCGCGCACGTATCTGGCTACTGGGCACGATCCCCCGAGTGCTTGACTCATTGGCCTGTACGTGGTGGAACAAGCACAAAATGGGGTCGCTTTCAGTTTCTGCACAAAGCTGCAAAACTGACAAACTGACAGACTGCCGAACTGCTAAACTGATAAACTAATAAACTGAATAATTCGTGCATAAAGTAGCAAAGGAATCGCATGCCACATGGACAAGAGGGGCAGAGTAGAGAGGCAGTTAGTACAGCGCAACGCTTTGTTGCCTTTGATGTTTAATGACAATTTGTAATAAAATGCATCAATCATACAATGCAAAATATCACAAAAAAAAGCGAATACACTCATACACTCACTCTTACACGCAGATCATTCATTCATTGGCTTTGTTTAATCGTGAGAAATTGCATTGATATGTAGTTGATATGTAGCAACTATGCGTTGCAAGTCCGAGTCGGAGTTGATCAGCTAGCGGCACACTTTTTGTGTGAGTGTGTGTGTGGTGTGGTGTGTGTGTGTGTGTGTGTGTGTGGCACACAGTCGAAATAAGTCAAGAGTCTGAGACGTGTCTCGCTAACTTTGTTGCCACTCGACGTGGCATAATAATATTAAAACTCCACTCGGCCCATAAAAAAAGCTAGCAGCAGCAGCAGCAACAACAACAGTAGCAACAACAACAACAGCAGCAGCAACAACAACATCAGCAGCCACAACAACAACAACAATGTTGTCGACAGGCATAAAAGTTGCGCGTTGTTTGCTGCCAGTCGAGCAGTAGAAGTAGAAGCAGCGGCAGCGGCAGAAGCAGAGCAACGAGTTGAAGTTGCAGCCATCGGGCGAAGTTGTTGCACAGTTGCTGCCGGTGCAATGCACTCCCTATACGACGCTGTCATTGTGGCAGCTGAGGCAGCTGCCAACTATTTTGCATCACACACACACACAACACACACATAGTCTAACTAATGAGTGTTGCAAGCATTCGTGTGTGTGTGTTGTGTGTTTGTGTTGCATGTTGCATCTATGTGTTGGGTCGTGTCATGCAACTCGCTGCACACGTTGTCGTTGTCGTTGCCGTTGTCGTCTTCATCGTGTTGTCGCCTTGTGATAATGCTATTATGGTATGATGGTAGCGTTGATTTCAAATAAGTAGACGAAGAAGTTATAAACTAACTGGAAGTAGAAGAAGAAGCAGCAGAAGCAGCAGCAGCTAAGAACGTTGACTTTGATGTTGCCCCCATTGGGCAACTGAAATGTCTGCAGTTGCCACAAACTGGAATGTAATTAAAATATGTTAATCCATGTGGAAAAGGAGTTAAATCCATCGATTAATCAAAAGCATCGATAATATTTAATCTATTTTGATGTGCTGCTCTTGCAATATTTTTATTAAGATCATAAATGATCAGTTGTTATTAATGCCAATCTATTAGCGGCTATAATACGCAATTATAGTTAATGTCCTAAATGTTATACTGAAATGTTATCTATATTGTTATCGAAACTAATTAAAAAGGTATATTAATGCAATTCTATCAGCTGTTAAAGTTTGCAATTATTATTATAATATACTAAATAAATTGTTGTTGCAAAACAGATAGATCTAAAATGTTATCGATAATGTCATCGAAATAATTTATAAAGTTATATTAACGTATTATTATATGCAATTATTATTATATACTCAATAATTTTTTGTCGCGAAAGATATCTATTACAATGTTATCGATAAAGTTATCGAAACGGATTTAATAGATTTATTGTTGCAATTTTATCAGCAGCTACTTTGTGCAATTATTATTAATATACGAATTACAATATGGAAAGTTATCGATAATGTTATCGAAACGAATTAATAAGATAATACGTATACTATGATACCAGTTTATTGTTGTTTAATAGAAGAAAAATATAACTCTTATTAAATAAACATGTTTCAGATAAATTAATGAAGCTGTTATCGATAGTTATATATGTTATATATATCTATATATATATAGTTATTTATATTAGAAGTAAATAAGATAAGCTAGAGAGTTATGCACAGAGTTTTCTTTAGAAAACTGAAGCTAAAATGTAATGGAATATTATCGATATTAAAGAGCAATATAATAGCTATAGAGAGTCAATAGTTCTGCGTTTTCCTGGAAATCTTGCAATGATTATGAAAAACGAAAAGAAATCCTCTTTTGATAGATGGATATAAATATTCAGTCTATCTTACTCCACTTGTATTTCAATTCAATTTCTCAAACGATCAATTATTTACAATTTTTGTGATAGCTTAATTAATTTATTGTTCATTTAAGCAAACACTTTTCATATGCATTTTCACTAACTTTCTTTCTCTCTGTTTCCATTTTTCAGGTAAGTTCAATGCACAATTAATCAAGCCACGTGAGTTGAAGTCTATCAACTTTGATACTGTAAACACATTTGCCATTTACACTTTATAAACAAAAGGTGCAACGCGTCGTAGAGTTTGAAGAGGGGTTGGGTCATGGGGAGGGGTGTGAGTGAGACAGAGAGAGATAGAGAGGAGGAGAGTGGGGCTGAGAAAGATGGGGTCTGTTGCCGGCATTGCAATTGATGCGTTTATTTTTATAAGCCTTGTGCATTTATTATAAACAAAAAAAAAAAAATATATTTTCAAGCGTTTGGAAATTGTGCGATGTTTATAGAGTTGTTGTTGTTGTTGATCGTGTTGTTGCTGTTGTGTTTATGTTAATGTTAACATTGACTGCTAGCGAGAAGTAGCAAGAAGCAGCACAATGAAGCACAATCCACCCACCCAATGAAAACTCATCTTGACGCATTTCCTTGGCATTCTTTGGATTTTCTTTCTCTCTGTTTAGTAAACAGCACGTCGAACGGCATCCCAGACCCCCAGATCCCCAGACCACACCCAGTCTTACTAAAGGGGGGAAGCTGTTAACTTTTACTTTTGGATATGGCATCGTATTGAATTGAAAAACGAATCGATTTCTGTTTTGATACGCAAAATGCGTTCATAATTCTCATTATTCCATTTGTGGAATTTGTATTTCCGCATTTCAATTTGGCACTTTCGGTTTTCCCATATGGCAGCCCAGATATATACAGATATATACAGATATATATATATATATATATATATATATATATATATATATAGCTAAATTTATAAGTATTGTATATATAAATATGTTTATTGTCTCCTCACCGCTTGTTGTGCTGACTAATGAAGTTGCTTCCCCCCTAACATTATTCATCAGCATAATTAACATTACAAATCATAAAGAAAAAAACGCCAGACAATTTGCATTTTCATTGTTTACAATAGCAGCAATAACAAACATGTGAGTGCACTGCAGTTGATTGACTACCAGATACCCTATGTGTCTTTGAACATAATCAGTTCCATAATATATACTTCAAACTAACATAACTTTGTCATAACTTAACGCATGTGAACTGCAGTTGTTTCTATAGTTGCACTAGCTCATTATACCCCATTGAGACACATTTGTTGGGCATATCAAGTCACATTTTTGAAGTTTTGAGCTCTTGTTGATTTTTTCTTGTTTGTTTAGAAAATTATTTATGCATTCTTTGGCGACTCTTTCATAATTTCACATACACACACACACACACACAAGAGAAGTCGAGACAGGTGCAAACCGGTTTTCAGTCTACCTATGTCTACCATTCTCCCTTACCCACTCTTTCTCCACTCTCTTTTTACCACATTTCTTGTCCATTTCATGTGACTGCATAATTTGTTGTTGTTTTTCATTTATTTCTTTTGGGGGGAATTTGATTTGATTTGATTTTGTTTGACATTTGTGTGCATTTCCATAGGAAAGTGTGTTTCCTAATTCCTTTGTTCATTTGCGAAAGTGAAAACAACACTGTTTTTTTATTGCTCTACACAACAACAGCAATAACAACAATAACAAACAAAAGCAAAGCAAAACAAAGAGCAACTGTTGAATCATAAACTTTTTTTATGGCTTAGGAACTTTGAAAATTAACATTTCACATTATCATCAACATAATGTTTGTTTTTGTACAGCTTAACAGAATGCCAAGCAACCGTTAGAGCTAAAATGCATTCTAACTGTTGTTGCAACTGTTTTATTTATCACCAAACTTCTAAGAAGCGCCGGCAACATTATGATTCAACCAAGATTAATATAAAACCAACAGTTCTGCTGCTTTAGAGGCATTGTTTTAAATCTTACAAAGTGCGCAAAGAATACAACAATTTATTTATAACAATCGATAAAAAGTTTACAAAATAAAAATATAAATAATTTATATATATATATATTTGCTGCGCTGACTAAAAATATAAACCACAGCATTTCCACTCGCTGCTTTTGCTTGGCACACAAATATATTAATGTCTACATTGAAAATGGCCACTTGGAAAATGTTTTTCTCATCGGAAAATAAGCAAAAATCGCCCACGTCAACGCGCAGCGCGAACAGCCGGCGAAAAATTAAGAAAAACACTTGAAAAAAAAAATCAAAACGAAAGCAAAAAAAAAAAAAATAAAAAAAACAAATAATATAAAAATGTTTTTAGGATCGTTCATAAATCGTTTGCTTTATTGTTAGAAGGGAAAGGCAAAGGCATCGGTAGGGGTAGGGGGGAACTACAATAGGCATTTGGCAATAATTGTTATGAAATCACCGGCTCACTTAGTGCCCCCCAACTCCCCCACAGCCATACACACTCCCCTTGGCTGCTTGGCTGGCCTCTCTACAGATTGCGGTGCAGACATTTTCATTGTGTTGATCATTTTCAATTTTTGTTGTTGTTGTTGTTATTGTTGTCCAAAAGGCGTTGTCCGACTGCAAACTGAAATTGAACCAGGCCAAAAACAATGGAATAACCCCAGACTGACTGGCACTTGGCGCTAAAAACTCGTTTAGCTATTTGATGATGGAGTTGCACTCTCTATCGCTCTCTTTCTCTCTCTTCCCTCTTTCTCTCTGTGTATGTGTGTGCTTAACGTCGTCAAGCAGCTGGAACAAACAGCAAATCTCGGCTAAACAATGGCAAAGTCCGTCTTGCCACTGCCACAGTCGCAGCGCTGCTGCACTCAACCATAGGAAACTAAGTATAACAACCGCGAGCAATTGAAACCAGAATTTCATTTGGTTTAGATTTTCACTTTTGCGGGCTGTCGGCCGACACCCCAGCACCCTACAGCTGCTCCCCTTTTCTCCTTCCTCATTGCATTCAGCTCGTTTTGCCAATCAACGTCGTCAGTGCCCTGTCACTGGTTTGGGCCCAAGCCTTCGCCATTTGGGTCTCGGCCAGGCACGTGTTGCAGCAGCAGCAGCCTCAGCAGTTGAAGAGCCAATTTGGTCTTTGTTCTAAGGCGCATATTTCCTGCTTTTCACTCGCTTAATTGAAAACGTTCTTCTCTCTCTGTCTCTCTCTCTCTCGTTCTCCTTTAAACTTTTTGTGACTGCCCCGCCAATTGTCCACAATGATTAGGTGGCAGCTGCTCAATTGTTGACTTTGAAATCGCTTTAGTTGTGCAAAAAAAAAGAGAGCTAAAAATGCATTCAAATCACGCTTAAATGGAGCTGATTTGCTGGTCACTATTTATACCTTGTACTAATAATAATAATTTAAAAGCAACTCAAATAAGTTATTTCTTTGCGTAATAAATCTCATATTTCTTAGATTTTATTTGTCATTATTTATTATCAAAAGAAAATAATAAAAGTAAATGTAATAATAAAGGTAATATTAAGGTAAATAAGTTTATTTTTTGCTTTATAAATCTCATATTTAGTAGAATTTTTTGTCATTATCATTTATAATTAATACTCATTATTATTTTTATATTGATATTCTATTTTTTAATATCATTTTAATATCATTTTATATTTGTATATTATATTATTATTTTTTACTATTATTATTTATAATTTTCTTTTATAATTATCATTTATTATTCTTACTTTATTATGTTGATATTTTATATTATTTATTTATACTATTATGTTAATATCTCATATTATTTATTTATACTATTATTTATATTGAACAATTAACTATATTATTAATATATATTATTAATTAACTATAGACTTTCATCGCCATAATCTTTTATTTTTGACAAAAACATATTTTTCTTCTCACATTCAAAGACTTTAAATCAGTTTTCTTGCGTTTAACTTATATAAACGTTATAAAATTGTTTAATTTTTTAACTGGGCTATCTAACACATTGTTAATATTACTACAACCATTTTAAAATAATTATTATAAATACGAAATTTAGCAGATGCCAACGCTGCATCGCTTTTATCTTTTTTCTGTAACTTCCAAGAATCATCCAAGAATATAATCAACATTTGCTAAAATCTAAACAATAGTTTAATATTTTCCAGTCACATTTACATAATTTTTCTGCAGAATTTGATCAAGTTTACATCTATAGGAAAATTTCAAGGAAACAAACAAATTATTTTAAATACTTAAACAATGCAAAAGTAAACTATTTATAGTATCTAAGCGTAGTCAACGCTGCTGGCCAACTAACTGATCAATTTAAATGGTTTTTTATGGTCATTTTCTCTGCTCCAACAAAGAAGAAAGAAGAAAGAGATTCTTCTGTCCATTTGGCAGCTTCTTTTGAAATTCTTCTATTCCGTTTCTCAAGCAGCTTAATTATCTCGTTTAAATCTTCTGCTTTTGCTGGTTGTCTTTTTGTTTTTGGACATAACTTAAAGTTAAGCCAAGTTATTTTTAGTTTTAGACGAAACTCTCTCACGTTGTTCATGCAGCTGGCGCAAAAGTCGAAGGCAATTTAACCTTTTGAACTGACCACAACTGGGCAGAGTTGTGGCAGCTGAGGCAACTGAGGCAGCTGAGGCAACTCTTGTGTGACGTCAGTTGTGGCATGTCTCGAGTGTGTCTTCTGCTGCTGATGTTGCTGCTGATGTTGCTGTTGTTGTTGCCTGTTATTAATTGACTTTTGAGTTGACTTGCTGGGCGAAATGACAGCGTTTAATTTATTGCGCATACGCCCCGTTGTCTATGCACCCACAAGATTTGTGTTGTTGCTGTTGCTGCTGCTGCTGCGGAAGCTGCTGCTTAAGGAAGTTGTGAAAAATTGAAAACGGAAAACTGCAGCCAATTGTCGAGGTGTGAGTCGCATCTGTGTCTTGTCTTGTCGAAGGAACTCCAAGTGCATTTTCATGGCTCATAAATATGACATTATGTCATACAGCTGTTCACTGCCTGCCACACTGTCTCCAACTGTTCTCTGTTCGCATATGCCCTGTAATTCATAAAGTGTAGATTGGCAAGTTATCTGTGTTCTTTAAAGTCAAATTCTATGCAGTCTTTTGTTTGCTTTTGCAATTATTAGTAATATACTCTGCCTTGCATTTGTACGGGGTATATAAACAATAACAAAATGCAGCGCAGTCCATAAAAATCATTGCAATATACTATAATAAAAATTGCAGCGAAAGTTGAGCTCATTTCCGCCAGGCTCAACGCTTCTCTTGAATTGCGCGCATAAAATATTTCATTAGCTTTTGTTTATTTACTTGGAGCAGCTTGTGGCATGTGAGAATAAGCTGCCAGCACGCACTCCCCACCCCTCTCTCTCTCTCTCTCTCTCTCTGTCTTTCGCTCTGTCTATCTCACTCTTTTCGCAGTAATCGTATTCACTTCAGAGTTCTTTTGCCTAGTGAGTCGCAACGCGTTTCGCTTTTACTTGTATAATTGCCACCTTGTTTTCCACGAATCAAAAACGTATGTAAATATGCATATATATATATGTATATGTATATGTATATATATATGCATATGTGTGTGTATTTTAATTACAGACTCCGACAACAACAACAATAGCAACAACTACAACTAATTACTTACGTAGATGAATGTTTGCCTCTCGCTGCAGATTAATGATAAGTTGAGTTGAGTTAAGAGCAGCGAAGAATAAGTCGAGTGCATGGGAAATTACTTACTTGGAATTGTTGTTGCTCTAGTTAAAAACAACAAAAAAAAGAAGATAAATAAAAACAACAACAACAACAATAAGAGCTACACTATAATAATAACATTGCATTTCTTGTCGTACAAGCAACGGAAATGCAACAAATTTTTGATGTTGTCTTGTGGCTTGTGGAAAACGTCAAAAACACGCTTTGGAAAAGCGAAACTATGGCAAGTCCTGTCCCCATGTCTATTTATAGTTAGCTTCTTCTCTCTCTGTCTCTTTCTCTCTCTCTCTGTCTATCTCTGTCTCTGTCTCTATGTCTCTCTCTGTTTCTGTCTTTGTCTGTGTGTGGAGATTCTAGCATGTCCGGGCTAAGTTGTTGCATTGGGCAATGCGCATGCGCCACACGACCAACAACAACAACAGCAACAAAGATAGCAACAACAACAACAAAGTAGTTCAACCTGTTCGGCGACTTCTGAGCCAACCAAAAGAATGTGGCTGCGAATTTATAGCTCTTTTGCTTTCAACTCTACAGCCGGCTACAATGAAGACTTCTTCAATATACATAAACATACATAAATATACATACATAAATACATACATACATACATAAATACATACATACATAAATACACACACACACACAACTGCAGGCATTTATCTAAGCAACAGCAGCTAGAAAACTAATTTTTGTAAACTTTCCTGGCAATTTACGTGCAAGATTTACGCAAAAATGTTGCAGCAAATGGTCATGCCACATAAAGAAGCACACAGCCAGCTCACTGAGCAGCGGGGAGGCAGCAACTGAGGCGTTTAAGATCCAAGTCGAGTCATAGAACCTACGCAGTAAGATTGTGTAAAGGAGATGATGGAATGCAAAGAGAGTTTTCCCAAGAAGTTGAAAGTAGATAACAATATACTATATATATTATTAATACAACATTATTACTAAGCAAAACATACATAAAAAGGAAATAAAGTATTATAAACAGCTCTATAGTAATTCCACTTGATCTTTAGAAGAAAAGAATCAGAAATTTGTATTTTATAAAAGAAAACTCTTTAGAAAAACATCTTTAGTGATTCGCTGAAACAATGCAGCGCATTTGAGCTGCGACTTTGGCGAATAGAAACTGATTTAGCATATGAAGTGAACTTAACTACGCTCAAGAGAGATTCGTTGTCATTCAATCATTCACTCATTCACTCATTTCTTTATTCCTTCATTCATTTATAGAGTGCAGCAGCTGCTGGAACTTTTGTCTTAAGTTTCGTTTAGGTTTCTCTGCAGCTTCTTCTCAACTTCTTCCCAACTTCTCAGCTTCTTCTCAACTTCTTCGCAGCTTCTCAATTAAGTTTAATGAGCACATGAGTATTTTCATAATTGGAGCAAATTAACTTGATGGCGCTTCAGTGCCTGGACCAAACTATAGGGTATATACACTATATATACATATATATATATGTATATATATATCAGCATGATTTGAGTACTTAAGTAGCCGGAAGTAACTGTTGGCCAACTGCTGTTTGCTTGACCAACTTGGCGCATTCAACAATTGTATCATTCGTATTTAATGTGTTTCAATTGTTGTTTAGTCATTTCGCTTACAAATGTAAGTGTGTGTGTGTGTGTGCGTCTGTGTGTGTGTGCGTAGCCTAATGAGACACAATTGTCAACTGGCCAACAGCTTGTTCTTTTCGGGCCTGGCCAAGAGCAGAGCAAACGCGCGTTTTATGGTCACGTTTCGAGGTCACTTGGCCAACGTGCAATCAGCACAAAAAAAATAAAATAAAAATCTTAAATAAATACAAGAATTACAATAAAATTGTTAAGCAGCGCGCACACTGTGTTATCTTCTTCTGCTTCAGCTTCAGCTTCGTCTTCTTTATCTTCTTC
This sequence comes from Drosophila macrospina, assembly GCA_035042075.1. Classification (NCBI taxonomy): domain Eukaryota; kingdom Metazoa; phylum Arthropoda; class Insecta; order Diptera; family Drosophilidae; genus Drosophila; species Drosophila macrospina. The sequence continues at coordinate 385,915 of JAWNLW010000455.1, read as the reverse complement.
TTGTTGAAGCCATTGACTGATACACTTATGTTTATTGAAATTCTTGGCTTATCGCAAATACAAAATGTCACTTGTGGGCCACTTTAGCATTGAGATGCTGCCACTTGGCCAATTAGTTTGCCGTTGGCTTTCAACATGAGCTGCCTGTTTGGCCATTTGACTGTTGCTGTTACACATTTCAGCCGCAAGGATTGGCATGTGGAATTTTTGGTGAGTGCCACAACAACAACAGCGGCAACAACAACAACGTTAACAACTAGAACTGCACCACAGGTGGTTAACTGGCTGTGAAAAATAAAAGAAACGTTGACGTTGGCTTACATTAACGTGGCCAACCAGTTTGCAATTAAATGTCGCCGTTTAAATGTGCTTTGATTTTTGCATAACCAAATGCCTGCTGCAGCACCACCAAGTGGTGGTGCGCTGTGGTGCCAAGCTGCTCAAATGGCTTAAATGCCAGCTGTGAAAGTACAGTCCAGCCCAGGGAACTAAAAGAAAACTGTTGATAAGCAGTGAAAAGCGCCATGAAAAGTGAACTCAAAAGTGACAAGTGATAAATAGTTTAAGTGCGCATGAAAGTTATATAATTTATATTTATTTTATTGTTAATAAATTAATAGAAATTAAATATTTATATTTTTCTATAAATAGTAATTTATTATTTAAATATTTATAAGCTTTTACTTATCATTATTATTATTAGTTGAGTTGTTTTCTAATATTTATTATTAGTTGTATTTATTAATTCGTTTATTTATATAATTAATGATATATTTGTTTATTACTTATTTATTTATTTACTTATTTATAATTTATTTACCTATTTCTTTATTAATTTATTTAAATATTTGTTTATTTACTTATTTATTTATGATTTATTTATTTATTTATTTATTTATTTATTTACTTATTAATTTATTATTTATTTATTTATCTATTTATTTACTTATTTATTTATGTATTAATTAATTAATTTATTTACTTATTTACATATTTATTTATTTATTAACTCATTTATTTATTTGTTTATTTATTTATTTATTTTACATATTTTTATTATTTCTCATTGTCTCTATAAATCTCCATTTGAATATCAACACCTCAAAGCTTCTTTAGAGCAATTATCGTGCTCTCGTTAGCAGCGCGTGTAAGCTGATCACGTGCACATCTCTAGGCCATATGCATTAGCCACATTCGCTACCAAGTTGACCAACTTGCTTTGGCTTCGCCAGCAGCGTTTAAAGTTAAAGTTCAAATAAACGACGTTGTTCAAGTATTTTTATGATTATTACTCGACTTAATGCTGTCTACTAACGGTTTCACGCACACACACACACACGCACAACACATTTACATATGTATACGCGTACGTATATGTGATATGATATATGTTTGGTTATTATATACTTTTGTAAATTTTTCGGCTGCTGCTTTTCTGCTTCCTGTTTGGTTTTCTTGCTTTTGGCTTTTTATCAGTTGGTCATCGTCATCATTACGAGCGTGAGCTTCTGCTGGCCAAGATCATGTAGCTGTAGCGGTATCTGTAGTTGTTGTTAATGTTGTTGTTGTTGTTGTTCTTGTTGTTGTTGTTACTGTTGTCTAGCGTGCTTGGGATTTCAGTTGATTCTTGAGATTGAGATTTGTTTTTGCTTTTGTTTGCCAACGGCTTTAGCTTTGCCTGCAGCGTTAACTGTGAAAAGGCGTCGCTTGATTTATTCATTTATTCATTCAGCTGCTGTATATTATCTATATATACAGTATACATTATGTATACTTACATATGCATGTAAATACACACACACACATACAGCATCTCGTACATATATGTAATTAATAAAGCTTGTAAGATGGCAATTTGTTGTTTGCAAGTTATTGTACACATGTTTCTGAGGCTGTGAGACTGAGTGAGTCGGGCAACTGTACCTATTCATATACCCTGCGATTGTGAAATGTGTGAAAAGGGGTGTGATAAACGGACAATGAAAGTGAAGACTAGTTCTATATGTATACTAATAATAATAAATATGTCTATAAATATCACTTCTTTCTCCACTTTCTCTCAGGTTATTGAACATAATCTAAATGCCTAATTTATATATTTAAGCATTACCATAGAGAGATATATGCATTACAAGTAAAGAAGTTATTCCAGAAGCTTTCTTCTTTAGTACCTAAAACATGCAACTGGCGCCATCTAGCGTTCGTTTGCCAGCTACAGTGTTTACTTCTCAATGATTTAAGCTGAGTTTAATTATGCATTTATTTAAGTGGAATGAAGTGATAAACTGCAAGCTAATTCCAGGGTATCTTTTAGCTTAACCACTCGAACTCACTTCTTGCTTGAGTTTTATTCAATTTTTTCCATTGGGTATCTGCAGTTTGTATCTTGTGTTTGGTTTATAATTGGATAAAGGCGCGTTGCTTTTGATGTAGTTGCCGATTGCTCTTGCTCTTGTTGTTGTTGTTGTTTTTTTTTGTATTATTATTTTTGTTGTTGCTCAACGTAATATCGATATTCGTATCGATTTATGTGCGCGCATTGCAAACTTATTTAATCAATATCAGCAACAACAACTACACACAACGTGACACACAAAAGTGGCAACAAAAACGGCACACACACACCGACGAAAAAGTGGCGCTGACAGCAAACGGCAGCCAACAACGGGTTAATGTGCTAATTTTTGGTACGCTGCTCAATAACAACGACAACAACAACGGCAGCAACAACAACGACAACAACAACATTGGCCTGGCAAAATAGGTAGAAAACTAAGAGAGCAGCCCCAAAGCAACACACACAACACACATAACATACACATATAAATAGCATTTGACATAGTGAGTGGGGGCAAGTAGGGGTTAAGAGTGCTGCAAAGAGGAGTATAACAAGTGGCAAGCCGATATTCACACAATGTTTGCCCACAAGGGCTTCGTCTCTGCTTGACGTTGTTGTTGTCGTTGTTGCTGTTGTTGCTGTCGCTGTTGATGCGGAAAATCGTTACAACAAATTAACTGAAAATGTGCAACAACAAAAGTGACTTATAAATAGCCAAAGAAACGGGTCAGGAGTTGTCTATTGTTATTTGCTTATTTTCTCCTGAGGTTTTGCCTCAAATCAAACCAAATTAGTGGAAAATTGTGGAAAATCGTATGAGACAGCTGGCCAAATTGTTAGCTTAACTTTTTCCTACAGCTTGCATTTGTTGTTTGCCAATACATTTACGCGTGCTGGTTCAATGAACTTGCCCCAGCACAAGGAAAGCAACAACGACAACAACAACAACAGCAGCAGCAAATGAGGCAACAACAACGAAAGTAAAGCAAAATAAAAAATAATGCACTTCATGATGAGTTTGACAGTTTATAGTCAAAACAAAGGCGCCGCCGTTTGTTAAATAAATTGTAAAAAAAAATACCCTATACACATATATATATGCACATATGTATATAAAAACAGGCACACTCATATGGTCACAGCAGGCTGTCAGAGGGGGTTAGTGGGGGGCGTGGCAGCAGCATGAATACGCAGCCAATGTCAATTTGCGAGGCCCAAGGCCCCGACGACCAACAGTCATCTAAATGTCAACTGGGTGCAGCAGCAACAACAACAGCAACAACAAAAGCAACAACAACTACTACTCATGCTACAACAACAACTCATGTGGCAGCAACAACGAGTGAGCAAACATGCAACACGCTACAGCGCTCAACTTTATTGTCGATAGTTGCGTTGCTTATCAGTTGTTGTTGTTGTGCTGCTTTGGCTCTTGTTGTTCATGTTGTTGCTGCTGTACTGCCTCTTGTTGTTCTGCTGCTTCTTGCTGTTGTTGTTGTTGTTGTTGTTGTTTCTCTTTTTGCTGTGACATTTCTTCATATTGTTGCTGTGCGTTCCACGTCCGTTGCAGATAAAACGCGTGCTCCGGAACTTCCATTCGTTGTCATCCGCTAGCTATATTATTTTGTTTAAACATTTTCTTTTATTTTGTTGTATTTTTTATTAAATATATATATATACTAAGGCAGGCAATGCGTCAGTTGAAGAATCTCCAGTATTAAGCAGAGGAATAGAACAGAATGACAATTTTAGGGTATAAGCAGAACATTTGAGAGGAAGCAGAGTGAGGAGTAAAAGAGAGGAGCCCAGAGAGCATGTCGTGAGGTAAGAGAAGAAGGGAAAGAGGGCAGGGAAGATAGAGAAAAGGGAGTAAAATGATTGAGAAAGAGAAAAGCGAAGACAAAGAAGAGAAACGAAAGAAAAAGTCTAATGATATTGCAAGTATTATAGATTATAAGTTATTTGATCATAGTAATTATATAAATTAAGCAAAATATGCTATCGAAATGCTATCGATAACACTGGAAAATAAATAACTCTAGATTAAAGATCTCTTGTTGAATAAGATTGTGAGCATAGATAAGCAATTAATATTATTAGCAATCGATAACAATAACGATTAAATCATAATATCGGTAACACTTTCGATTAATTGCAAGCTTAAGCGTGAATTATAGTTAAATTTTCATTATAAAGTATATCTACTTTCATAAGCTTGTCGGTTAAAGTAAACAACTAATCGATAATATCGATAACACTTTCGTTTAACTGCAAGTTATTAAATAAATTAAACCTGAATCCACATATAAGTATCTCTAATTTAATTAAATTGTGAGTTTACATAATAAATTAATCGGTGCAATCGATAAGTATCTTTAATTAGATTGTGAGTTAACATAATCAATTAATCGGTGCTATCGATAACACTTACGATTAACTGCAAGTTGTAGCTTATTAACTAATTCTTCCTCTATACATAACTGCCTCAATAAGATCGTGAGTGTACTTTTTGATACTATCGATAACACTTACTCATTTACATTTAAATCCTTAACTAAATATCTGTTATTGCAAACATCTCGTGAGTAAATACAAACTGCAATGTGTTTTATCTCTTGTAGAGTTTCTCACTTCAAACTGCATAACAAATAGTTGGTTTTTTCGCTTGTAATCCTGTTGCAGAGTGTAATTATTGTGGCATGCCTCAAGCTGACAAGTCTAAGCTCAACAAACCCGACTCCACCCCCTCATTACTCAGCTGCCTATGGCTTCTAACCGCAATGCGAATTGTTGGTAGTTGGCTGTTGAGCTGTTGTTGTTGTCGTTGGTTGTTGGCAATTGGTAACCAAATCGTTGTCGCTGCACCTGTTACCCAGTTTTTTTTTTTTTTTTTTTTGTTGTGTTAGCCATCGTTAGCCTGGCCGGGTTAGCAGCCAAAGCTTGGTTAGTCGGTCGTCCAAACTGGGTCTAAAAATGGAAAACAAAAGCAAATACAAAGCCAACAGAGCCAAAAAGGAAGCCAATGTTTCTGGTCGAGTGAATCCGTCGACAATTGTAATGTTAAACAGGAACCATATTGTACGCTTGCCAGACGGTTATGGCATTACAATGGGTGCGAGCGAGACGACCATATGCTAGTTATTGTAGCTGCTGTCGCTTTCTGCTTCAATTGACACCCTTCAGTTGCAATTGCAGTAGCTGTTGCAGTTGCAGTTGCAGCTACAGTTGTTGCAGCGTTGCAGCTTGCAGACATTACATAAAGACAAACATTGACAGAGCGACGACTTGCAGCTCATTTGGCGGCCATCTCGTTGTTGTTGTTGTTGCTATTGTTATTGTTATTGTTGTTATTATCTTGGTGGTGGGTTTCCCCTTCACCTCTTGCACAATATTTGATTTGGCTTTAACTACACCGCTTGTGGCGTTCGTGTCTCATACACCTTCTGTGGTTTACCATTCGATTAGATAAGCCAGCGCCCTCCCACTCTCCCCCCCTTTCCAGCTGCCATTAGAATTGAATTTACGAGAGGGCCCAAAGCAACAGCAACAAATTGCTGCAGTTGTGACTAAGTCTAATAGAGTCTAATTGTGTTAGACGTAATAAACTGCTGCTTCAAAAGCTTTAAAGCTCTCTCCCGAAATGCTTAAGCTTTCATGAACGTTTTACAGGCAACAAAATAACTTAAAGCTTTGAAAACTTTCAGAGAATCCATGTAGTGGTAAGCTGCTGAAGTTTCTGTGTTCTCTTGTTGTTTATTGAAGCATAACAAGTTGCAAAAAGAAGAAAATACAGTTTAAAAAAGCTTTAAAGCTCGCTGTCCTTGAATGTGTATGCTTACGAGAGAGTAGCGGCGCCTTTATAAACGTTTTACTGGCAGCAGCTTTCTTTTGGGGTAATTTAGCTGAGAGTCTTAACAAATATATAATATTAGAGCTAAAGCAAATCTTTAAAGCTTACTCTTTCAAAAGCTTAAAGCTCACGAGAGAGCAATAGTGTTTTCGTGAAGTTTTTACTGGCTGCGGAGTTGTCTTACAAAGCAGAGAGTGTTATCAAGCTTTAAAAGCGCTGAAAGCTCTCTAATCAAATACTTACGCTGACGACTGAATAATTAAGCTTTCAGAAACTTGCCAGTGGCAAAATGATATTCTTTCAGTTGAGATTTAACAAACAGATGAAATTTTAATTGAAGCAAAAGCTTTAAACCTCTCAGGTGACCAGTTGTGCTTTCATAAACGTTTCCCTGGCTGCATTACAATAAAGAGTATGTACTTTTAATAACAATTTGTACAGTTGAAGTACACGTAATTCGACACGGCACTTCCTCAGCTTGGGTACTGCACTTTATCTGGTTTCTTGGGCATTGATCAACTGTCACGAATCGAATTGAAACGAAACGAAACGAAACAAAACGAATTGAATTGAAGCAACGACACGATTAATATAATGAACCGCCAGCGATTGTGAGTGCTTTAATCAATCGCTCAAATTACAATCTTGACCCAGTGGTGCGAGTGGTGTGAGGCCACAACATCTTTGGGGTCTCTGCGAGAACGGGGTCCCCCAATAGATCATAGTACAGCTGGAATGCGGCTGCGACTCAACGATAGCATTGGCACTTTGATTGCTCGCCCAATCGATGACAATCTTCAAATTGAATTTAACACTTTTCGTTTTGTCTATGTGTGTGTGTGTGTGTGTGTGTGTGTGTGTGTGTTTGTTTTCCTTGCTGTGTTTCCACTTTTGCTCTTCGTTTGTTAATTTCTTTATTGGTTTTTATTGTCATTGTTTCTATTTGCTGTTGTTGCTCTAAAGTGTGGAAAGTGTGTTTAGTTATTGTGTTTGTCGTTAGATTCTTATTGTTACATTTACTTGATTGTCTTTAGTGTTAAATGTGTGTGTGTGTGTGTGTGTGTGTGTGTGCGTGTGTGTGCGTGTATGTGGCTAGTAACAGTGAAAGCTTGTTTTTGGCATTGGCTTTAACTTACGCTCTCAACTCGATAGATTTGAGGCATCTGTTTGATGACATCTGTTGCCCCCTTGTGTTGTCTGGTCTTGTCTAACTTTCGCCATGATTTATTGGCCAACTTGTTAGCCGGCTGTAGCCATTTTGGCCATGCCGACATTAATCTGCAGACGCTCTTCAACAAACAAATAAATGAATATTATTTAAATGTTTATCTCTCTGATAATCTACAGGTTATTAAACTACTCAACAGCTTTGCAACTTTGTTGCCATCTTCTTGCCATGCGCTCCTCATTTGGCATGGCCTACGCTGCCACATGCCACACAGGGGAGTCTCTCCCAGTTGCCAGTGCCAGTTGCCAGTTGCCAGTTGCCAGTTGTGGCAGCAGCTGGCCTGCTCTGGCATGCCACTTTTTTTTGCCTTCTTATAGACCCTTGCCCCAATGCTGTTTGCTCCTTATATGTTCACTGTGTTCGCCCCTTTTATAGTCGACGCGCGACTCATTTGCTCTGCTTGCCTTCCAGCCTGGTCAAGGTTAACAATGCGATCCGATCTCATCCGATCCAATGCGATTCGATGCGATGCGATTGCAATGCGATGCGATGCGATGAGACTGGCAAATAACCTCCAGAGTCGTCTGTCAATGTCAACCATGGATTCGCAACGCGAACTCTTGTCGCTCGCTCACTCGAGCATAACTTGAGCAGCATTTTAATCAGTCGCTCAGTCGACAGTTGCACCAAAAGAGACGACAAAGAGACTAGACTCCTATGTAACTGCAAAGCGGTTACAAATTTCATTTCAAAATATTCGCCATAAATATTAATCAATTTAATCGCAGTGTCAGTCCTTCAGTTAATCACAATTAATTGTTATTATAATATGCAAACTAGGTTAACATCTTTAATCTTTATGTGAAAATATAATAGTAATAGGTGAGCAGAGTTGCCACTTTTGATTGAAGCACTGCCAACTTAACGATAGAAATGGCTTGAAGCTCATGAAATGTTGTTATAGCCAGCGAATTGAGTTAAGTCCTCTTCTGTTTATGTGCGCAGCAAATTGTCAGATAATTTAGTTGCACTAGCGTTGCCACTCTGCCAGTGAGCGCTGCCAACTTGCTGTATCGACAGGAAGTGCAGTGAGTGCCTTCAATTCGTTATCTTGTGGTCGAGAAAGCGCACACAACAATAACATGAAACGAGCTTTATAGTGTGTTGGAAATGCGATTAAATCACAATTTAATATGGCTGAGATAAGTGTGCATAAAGTTGGCTTTCCTCAATTTTGCGATTATCGCTATTCTCTCACTCGTGATTTGAATGCAAACTAATTATTAATGTGCCAATCAGTTGTTATTAGCTCTTGTTTTTTTTTAATATAAATCAATAGCGTTAATGGCAACTTTCCTGCCCCGACACAATTGGCCATTCAATTAATAAAATGCAAAAAAAAAGATATAAAAAATGTAACTGGCACAATTGGAAAACTCAATTTCCCGCTGGCAAAGGATGTTGCGCAAGCGTGCAAGACAAATACGTAAACCAGATCTGTTAGGCCGAGTCCGAGTCAGAGTCAGAGTCCCTCGGGCATTATGTAAACGCGCGCAGTGACAAGCCACCCACATATCATCCACATGCCGCCCACATAGCATCCACAAGGCAGGCACAATGCACGCCGCAGTGGCAAGGCAGCCACATTCGCAACTCAATTAACTCACGTGTGTGCTTATGTATGTGTGTGTGTGTGTGTGTGTGTGAGTGTGTGTGTTTGTGTGTGGCAGCATTTGCCTGATTAGTTTTTGTTTAGCCACAAATGTGCCACACCCACATATACACACACACACACACTCGTAAACACACGCGCACACACTTCAACTGGGTGAAAGTTGTGCGACAAAACATTCTACAAATGCCATTTCAAATTGTTTATTATACACTTGCAAAAAGTTATTTACATGCAATTATAATTTGGCTAAAGGTTGTGAAGAACTGCTTAAAGGAGGTGGCTTTCTAACGTAACGAAGATATATATTTATAGTTTTATATATAGGCTTGATCAGCAGATAAGTTTAATAGGGAATTGATATGTTTGTTCTCTTTTCCTTTTCCTAACTTAACTCGTCTCTCAACTTAGAGTCTATGCTTATGAAACTTACCACAGCTGCTTATCTTTGTTGCATGCAGCTTATAAGTCTCAATCAGCTGGATCGAAGCAGTATAACATTTAGTTTTCATGGGAAGAATCACATGAAAAACGAGTTTTTAAGTGAAAAACTTCTTTGACTTTGCAGATATCTTTATTAAACTCAAGTGAGCTGAAGTTGTATATACTTTTGACTTAGTTTAATATTGAATGACTTAAATGTATAGCTGCTATAGTTTAAATAAGTTAAAGTAGCTAAATCTTTGTTTTTTACTAAAAATAACTCTCTAAAGTCTAAATAATTTAAGGAATATGATATCTAATATATAAAGACTGATTATTTAAATATAGATATAGTAAACATTGTAAATTGCTGCTGCGATAACTGTGTTGTTATATTATTATATAAAACATCGATTTACTTATGATTTATATAATAATTTAAAAGAAAATCTAGTTGTAAGATCAGCATTTAGTTGTCTTAAAAAAGAACGACTCAGAAAAGACTTTGAAAATGCATTTTTCTAATTAACAAATTGCAGTTTCACTTGAGCAAAAGTAAATTTGTTGATCAGCAAGCAAAGCAGCTGTTATAGCCACAAAAAGTTAGAGTATTTAAACTGCGACACGCTGAAGTTGTCTATTATTTAATGTTTATTTTTGTTTAATTAATTGCGTGCACGTTGCTGTTGCTGTTGCCGTTGCCGTTGCCTTCAATATCGAGTGAAAATCAAACTCGATGGCGACATTGCCAAATTTCACTGATTGAAAAAATAAGACATTTAAATTCGCTACACATTAAACACTAAAGAGCAACAGAAGGGGCGGTGGGCAGGCAGCAGGGCAGCAAAAGAAGAGACCCAAATAACGTAAATTGATGGCCTAAATAAGCAAATAAGAGACGCAAGAGTAGAGTTCATGTGGATCGTGATAGCGCGGCCTTAACTGTTATTTTAGTTAAGTTTATTATGTAATTGTTGTTAATTTTGTATTTTGTGCGCTTTATGCAAATTTGGCAGCTGGAGATTTTGGTCTATGAGTATTTTGGCCGTTTTGTGTGCTATTTTGTTAACTGCTTTGAATTCAGTTGGTTTGGCTGTTGATGCGTTGTTGTTGCTGTTTGTTGCTGTTTGTTGTGGTCTTTTGTGGGCGTGATTGGCACAACGGCAGCGTCTTTTGATGTTACGTATTTTGTTTCTTTATTTTAAGCATATTATGTATTTTATTTTTACTTTTTTTGCTGCTGTTGCGTGCAAAAGTGGAGCGCAGTTTGCTTGTCTGTTTATCTGCTTGTTTGCCTGTTTGTTTTGTCTATTGACAAATTGTATTGAATGCCGCATTGCAAATTGGCATAGCATAACTCAAACATTATGTCACACGGGCAATTTCATTGTTGTTGTTATTGTTGTTGTTGTTTCGAGGAAGTTGCACAGTTGCCACTTCCATATTTGCGGCGACTCTTAATGACAAATGTTTAGCATCAAATCGAATGTAAATCGTTTTGCCAAGTAGCCAAGTTAATGAGAGGCACAGTTTCAGACGCTTTTATGGCACTTTAATCGCTTATATTTGCCATACTGTCTCCCTCTCTCTCTCTCTCTCTCTCTCTCTCTCTCTCTCTCTCTCTCTCTCTCTCTCTCTCTCTCTCTCTTTTCTATTAACATATACATTTATATCTCATTTATGTACAAATAATTGAATTGAATTTCAGTTTTGTTGCGCTGACGCAGCTGCTGCCTCTTTGCTCTAATTAAATACGAAATTCGATTAATTTCAAGAGATTTGCTGCTCAGATACAAATGTGTATACATTTAGATATATCTATATACACATATATATACATATATATCTGTATATATAAATGTATATGTAGCAGTTACTTGGAACACGCAATTCAGTTTCGCTTTGTTCACTCAATGTCAAGTTTGAACAAAAATTTCCTTTACTTGTTTTTGCGTCTCACTCAAAACCCGCTCGTAATCCGCTTCATGTGTCGTCTTATTTCTATACACAAATTTTATTAATATTATTATTATTTTTGTTTTTGTTTATATTTGCAGGATCAGTACGATAATCTGTCAATACACACAAACAGAGGCATTGATGTGCTCGATAAATATGCCAATTTCTTACGCGATCGAGTGGCCATAGAAACCGAATATGCCGGCAAATTAAGGTGAGTTTTATGCATCATATAATTGTATTTATATAATCAATAAGCTGTGCTTAAAGTTTCTAATTAACTTAATTAATTATATAATTTATTAATTAGAATGAACTTATGTTAGTTTATTTTCATACTCAAAATGAATCTCCAGACTTAGTCATAGTTTCAGCTGCAGCTGCTGACTTAGTCAAAGACTTCAATTCAAACTGAAATAAATACTTTCATTTAAAGTTTGAATATGAACAAGTGACTCTTTGATCATTAAGTATGTTATAATTAAATTTACATTATAAATAAATAGAGATTAAAGTTAATAGAATAGAAAAGTGAGTTCAGTTTCACACTGAGAATAATAGACTTAGGCATAGTTTTAGCTGCAGCTGCTGATTTAGTTAAACACTTAAATTTATACTAAAATTAAGAGCAATATACAGACTTCAATCTTGACTTTGAATATGAATCAGATTCACTTTAGATTCATACTCTTATTCGACATCGAATTGACATTTCTGTTAAGACTCAGAGAGCTAAGGCTGCCTCAATGTGCTTTATAGATTTAACTAAGCTGTAGACAACTTTAAGCTGTGCTCGACTATAAGCTACCCTAAGCATATTGTTAATATAAATATTTTTTAATAAGTAATTGCAACATTCTCCACTACAAATGTAATTATTAGCTATTTGAACTCTCTGATTGTTTTACTTACACAAATCTTGAGTTAGAATAATAAAAACGCTTTCAGTCTCAGCCAAATTTCAGCACTTAATTCGCGTCTTTTGTTAATATAAATACTTTTGTAAAATAATTACAAAAGCTTTTAAAGCCTCCGAAAAATGTGTAAATCATTTGGCGCCACTTAATGGCCATGTTTGTAAGCCAATTAAATGTTATTTTGTTGTTTTTTGTGTGTGTAAATTTATGCGATTGCAACGTTTGGTGCCACAGGCCGCGCCCGGTTAAAGCGACAAAGCAACCAGCAACAATTCCTTACAAGAAACAAGACACATTAAACTAAACACAAGTGCAGTTTTCATTAATGCTAAAACGTTTTTCATTATTTATTTATCTTTTTTTATATTTATATATTTATAGTTAAAACAATAATAAGCACAAGGTCAGCCAGTTGTGGAGATTGTGCTGCATTGTCCATTCCTGGGCAGTTAAATCAATTTGTGTATAGATTCTGAGATTAGAGCGAGAGGCAGAGACTGGGGCAGAGAGTGGGGCAACAGTGTAGCTAATCGTGCGCCTTGTGGCAAGAGCTCATAAAATATATTTATGCTTATTTTATACAATGTCGCACTTCAATTGCTGCCCTTTAGAAGCGGCTGCTGGGGTCACTTGGCGAGAATGTGGAGCCGCACCTCCGTTCCCCAGAAACTGGAGGGGGTATATGTATATATATATATATATGTGTGTGTGTGTGCTGCACTGCTGACCCACCCCATTAATATGCCCAGGCCTCGGTGTCCATTCGCTGGCTAAATTGCGCAATGGAATGACAACTGAATAAACAAGAAACAAGCGCGACCTGCCCCACGCAACTGACACGCGACGCTGCGCGTAGAATGAGTTATAAATTGACAGAGCAGGGGGCAAGAGGAGCAGTGGGGAAGCGTGTTGTGTAGTAGTGGCATGGCGTAGAATACTTGGCGTAATTTCATCCATTTGATATGATTGAGCTTGGATTACAAGCTGACAGAGTGACAAACTGACAGACGCCGACGAGCCCATCCATGGCTCTGCTTGCAATTGGGCGTCATAATTGTTTAATTTGCTTCATCATTATATTGCTGGCCCTGCCTGAGGTGTTTCAGCACTTGGGAACGCTGATCATCGTTAGACTGCATACCCTGTAAGCAAAGCGTGCCCCAAAAGGGGTGTTTAGCGAAATAAAAGAAAGCAGCTTTATTTCATTTAATTTAATTTGTTTATTTTATAATAAAAATAAGTTATAATAGAAAATATTTTCATATTTGGTATTTTTAAATTGAGCATACTCTGCTTACTTGTTGAGTCTTCATTTCGTAACTTATATCTTTGTTGTTAGGTATCTTTAAGTTGAGCATACTCTGCCTACTTGTAAACCCTATCATTGTTGTATCTTATATCTTTGATGTTAAGTATCTTTAAGTTGAGCATACTCTGCTTACTTGTTGAGTCTTCATTTTGTAACTTATATCTTTGATATTAGGTATCTTTAAGTTGAGCATACTCTCCTTACTTGTTGCCTCTTTATTTTATAACTTACATCTTAGATGTTAGGTATTTTTAAGTTGAGCATACTCTGCTTGCTTGTTGCCTCTTCACTTTGTCTTTCATTCAAATTTATATTTCTTCCCACAATTTGAATGCCGCAACAAGAGTCGAGAGACGAGAGTTGGTTTGGCTTGATGACTGACTGAACTGAGCTGAACTGAACTGGGTTGAACTGTGGCCTCAGCCTTAAGCTACTGGTTGGGAGTTGGGTTGGCAGTAGCAGTAATGACATTATCATGGCGGGAACAGGGTTGGCGTCTTCCCAGGCGTTCAGCTAAACCACATGAAATGGAAAACTCGTACACTGTGTATTAAATACGCAACCCAGTGAAATCTGTAGACTGAAGACTGTAGACCGTAGAGCGTAGACTGTAGACTGTAAACTGAAGACTGCTTTGCGTGTCTTGCAATGCCAAAATGAAAAGTCTCGTGTTAATGCAAATACTTTAACTTGTTGTTGTTGTTGTTGTTGTTGTTACTATTTCTTTGTATGCATAAACAAAATTTCAAATTTCACTAATGCCATGTTTTTTTTTGTTTGATTTTCTTTTTACAGGCGCTTAGTGAAAAATTATCAGCCCAAAAAGAAGGAGGAGGAAGACAATGAGTAAGCATAAAAAAATAACAATAATAAACACAATAATCATATAATAAGAGCAGCGAGAGAGCTGCTAATTGCAGCTGCTCAACTGTGAGCTACCCTGTAGTTAAGTGTGTGTGAAATTGCAGCCACAAAAGCGACAGCTGTGTAATCAGCAACTACACTTGTAGCAGTCATAGCTGTGCTTGTATTGGTGAGCTTTCATAACGAAAGCTCTGCTTGCGTTGCCTTACATATGCAGAGCTTTGAGCTAACTCACAGACAACCTAATTATGTGAGTTGTGGTTGTCATTTGATAAGAGAAGAAGAATGCAATATACATTTTCACAACTTTAAACAGGGTATTATAAAGTTTTCAAATTGGGTTTTTTCTTTAACATACTTCAAATGAATTTTTGACTTTAACTGAGATTGCACAAAGTTCTGTTAAATCTTTTGGAAAATTATCTATAATTTGTTTGACAAATTTGTTAGCAAAGTGTTAAATGGACTTTGGACACTGCCCAGATGACCAAAAACAAACAGGGTATATACGAGTTGACTTATGCGTGAGATGTGAAAGATGATTGTAGCTATTCGTACTTTCAGTGTGTGTGTATCAGATGTGTGTGGTCGGTCTGAGAATGTTTGCGGCCTGGCACTCAGTTTTAATTACATGCGAGAGGCAATATCTTCATTCTTATTCTTATTCCTACCCTCAAGTTGGGGCCTGACATCATGGCCTGCAAATAGCAAATAGCGAATAACAAATGGCAAAATGCGGCGCAAATTTGCTGGCATTTGTAATACGCATGGTCGTAAAATCATAGCGAAGCCATTGAGTCTCAATGGCCTCAACTGGCCAACTTGAAGAGTTGGTAATGAAATGCCAGCGCACCGAACGCAACTCAATGTGTTTGCCATATACAGTTGTAAAAACTATAAATTTATTCATGATTGCCTGACAGACGGACAAACTGACGACAAACTGAGTGTGTGGCGTGGGCGACTTGTAGCTTTTGAAGGGACAAACTTGGACAGGCGCGAAAAAAAAAACAAAATTAAGGCGTGGGTCGTTTTGTAAACTGTAAAACCGTCAACTGATTGACTTGGCTTTGACTTGGCTACTTGCAGATTTACGTCGAGGCAAGCGTTCCGTAATCTGCTTAAGGAGGTGGGCGATTTGGCGGGACAGCGAGAGGTTGTATCCGAAACCCTGCAGTTACAAATAATACAGGGTGTGATGCTGCTATCTAAAACACTGCGTGAGGATCGTAAGGTAAGTGAAATCAATTAACAATTAGTATAACATATATATATCAGCTGTGTTCCTACAAATTGAAACTTCTCTTGCTCAATAGGGAATGTAATATTAAAGAGAATTATACAAACAACAAAATATAAAATGAGAAAGGGCGAAGGAGCGAAGGAGAGAAAGCTCCGCAGAGCGGCAGCCACTGCGTTATTCTATTGTAATGCATCCCATAAGCATGCGCTATAGTGTGAGCGAGCCTGCTGCATTAAGCATATTTCAGTGTGTGTGTATGAGTGAACAGAAGGGAAAGCTCTCTGCTGCTAGCATCCAGACAAGAGCGAGTGCTTGTGTGAGCAGAGCGAAAACGGTGCAGTGCTCGCTCACAGCAGTGTTTATGCAAGAGTGTGTGAGCTGCTGCAGTGATTGTTCACAGCGTGCGTATGTACAACAAGCTCGCCAAACTTAGCATCCACAGAGAGCGCCCTGATCTAAACAGCATCCACAGTGCAAAACGTATGAATACAGCAACCCGCTGACAACAGGCTTCAGTTGCTTCTGCTTCCTGGGGAAGTGCGAAGCTCAAGGGGAGCAGAAATGTAAACGACTGCAATTAGAACACAGCTGATATAAACTAAGCTAAGCCAGTTAGCTAATTTTCTCTATCTATCTCTCTCTCTTCCTTTAGAAATGCCTCAACGATGGCACGATGTTGCAACAAACCCTCAGCGCACAGTTGTCATCATTGGAGCGCGCCAAGCGCAACTATGACAAAGCCTATCGGGACTCTGAGAAGGCCGTAGAGAATCACAAGAAGGCCGACATGGACTTCAATCTGAGTCGTGCCGAAGTCGAGCGTTACAAGAACATTATGACATCGAAGATACAACAGTCGGACGATGCAAAAAACGAGTACGCCAATCAACTGCAGAAGACAAACAATCTACAGCAACAACACTATGGTATACTCTTGCCCGCCGTCTTCAATCGTTTGCAGGAGCTGGATGAGAAGCGTACGCGTGGCATACGTGAGTTCATCATTGGCGCTGCGGATGTGGAATCTTCGGTGGCGCCGATTATAGCACGTTGCATGGAGGGCATTGTTAAGGCCGGAGAATCCATCAACGAGCAGGAAGACTCATTAAAAGTGATCGAAAGGTAAGATGATCAGTACAACTTAAACGCTTTTAACATTGAGACTCATTGTTCGTTGCTGGTTTTTCTGCTGCATTCCAGATACCAATCGGGCTTCACACCGCCAACGGACATACCATTTGAGGATCTGTCAAAGTTGGATACATCGAATGCGCCGCTATCGAACTACAGCAATGTCACCTACAATCACATGACCATTAAGGGCACGATCAACGGTGCCAAGATGAAGAAGCCACGCGGCATCTTGACCAGCCTCTTTGGCAGCAACAAGGTAAGAGAATCCGTTGACGATTCCCGGTTCTGGCTAAAGATCAACTTAGTTTGCAAGTTCTTCTACTCGTTTTTCCTTAAGTGACCCCCCCACACCTCTAACCCTCTCTCTCTCTCTCTCTGTCTGTCCCATCATTGCCTGGCACTTTTGCTCTCTCACTCTGTTACTTTGTTTTGTGTGAGAGTCCGTCAGTCAGTCAGTCAATCAATCAATCAGTCGCTTCTTGTGTTTAGATGCTTTTTGTTTAGTCTTAAGTTAATTCGTAAGTCGTAGGCATTCCTTGTTCTACTTGTTCTTATAGTTTTACTCATGCCGTCTCTCTCTCTCTTTCTATTTCTCTTTTTTTCTGTTTCTATTTACTTCATTTATCGATAAATCGTTATGCCATTTGTCTTTAATTTCTTATGTTACGAAACTAACGGACGTTGTTACCAACTTTGCTGTAAGTACCAAGTGTCAAACTCGGCTCACATCTCAGCTCCGTTAACGTATCGTTATCGTTATCGTATCGCCTCGTATCGTATCGCATCGTATCGTATCGTATCGTCTCGTCTCTTCTCTCATATGTCTACTTCAATATGTTAACTAAAACCGATAAAAGATCGTTTTGAGTCTTTCCATAAACCATAAACTCAACTATCTCTCTCTCTCTCTACTCGTACTCTCCCACTCGTACTCCCACTTACATACATAACATGCTTTGTTAAAACCAATTGAAAACAAAATATAAAAAAAACTCCATTGCTTGTTTACGCTTCTCACTCTTCTTGTCTATCATCACCAACCACGAATTCCATTAATAATTGTGTTTAATTCTTAAATTCTTCTTTTATGCATAAACTATTTGTTGCTGTCACACACACACAAATTTCTAACACAATTGCTTTTACTTACAAACAAACACACATACAACATACACTACGGAACTAAAACAACAACATGTGATACGTTATCAATATCAATATGAAAAACATAACTGTATAATATAATATGATATAATATAATATAAACAATTAACTCAATTCGCTGCCAATAGCAAAGGCAGATAATTGAAGCCTGTATCACAATGAAGGTATGATGTATGATATTCCTCCAGCTCAACTAACTAACTAACTAAATGCTCCTAACACAACATCTACTAATCGCTAAATCGACAAACTCTTAAATACTAATCACAATTGCTTAACTTAATCGATCGACACTAGCATAAGCAATATCTTAGTTCACTTCTCTTTCACATTGTTTAACTCGTTCTCAGTTCATTGAGTCACCTTTCTCACTCACCCACGAATTCTCAATTCAAATTATGCTAAGCATCTCATTAACTAAGTTCGTTAATTAATTAGTTAGTTGGCCACACACACACAACCACACACACAACGCAACGCAGTCAAACAATTTATATAAACAAATTGCAAGCATGTTTTATTTGTTTATGTTTAATTAATTTCTCATCAATATTTATTATATATTTCTATTATTTCTATTGTGTTTAGATTCTATTATTTATGTACTTTATTAACTGTTGTGAATGTGTTTGTTGTTGTTGTTGTTGTTGTTACCGCCTTGTAAACTACTCATTGCACATAGTTTCCATTTAAGAAAGTAACTCCATCTTACCAATTTGACAATCCCAAACTAATGCTAACTGTTGTGCATCTCCATAGAATTCCCTAACGGCGGATGGACAAAAGGAGGACTTCAGTGATCTGCCACCGAATCAGCAGCGTAAGAAATTGCAGGCAAAGATTGCGGAGCTGCAGCACAAGGTCGAACAGGAGACGAATACGCGGGATGGTTTGATGAAGATGAAAATTGTGTATGAGGCGAACTCATCGCTGGGCAATCCAATGACCGTTGAGGGTCAACTTAACGAATCCGAGCATGAATTGGAAAAACTGAAAATTGATTTAAAAAAATATCAGGGCTATTTGGACAAGGCCAATCAGCTGCAGGTGGCCAACAACAGTCCGCAATCGAATCGCAATCAACTGCAAAACGGACACCGAACATCAAGGTAATGCTATAACCACATATACTATATATAGTATATATATATATATATATCTGTTTATAAGTTAGTAAACTTATTTCATTGTTCTTCTTCTTCTTTTTGTTCACAGACATTCCAATGGCAGCGCCAGCGCTGATGATCATAACGATGGCGATGATCAGCCCGATGATGCTGGCAGCTTAAGCAGGTCAGATTCTGAGGATAATGTGGCGCAAATACAAAATGGGCATAATAATAACAATAACGGGTACACTCATAAGTCTACGTTCAATGTTTATATATCGACAACACACACACAGAGACACATCTACACACACCCAGAGAGACACTTCAGACACACAGCTACATTATTACATACATTCTTGTCTTTTGTATTGCGCTTATGATTTGTCTCGTTTAACTCATTTTGTATAAACTTCTTACTCATTACTTCCCTCTCCTCTCTCCTCCCACTTCATTCTCTGCCCTTCATTGTACATTGTTTCTCATGTTTGTTGGCATTTTTCGGTGTTGGTTTTGTAATTTTCTTTCGTTAAGCTCATCAGCGAAATTCTTAATTAAATAAGTAAGCCCAGCGCAAAAAAAGTCCACAATATGCCAAAGAAACGTAAACAAAATTTGAAATTAATTTGAATTAATTGTATATTCATTTGTTATATTATATATTTTTATATAATTATTTTTGTTTTTGTTTTTTTCATTTGCTTTTACAACATTTACATATAACACGTAATTAATATTCGAATTGCAACTTCTTTCAAATATTTCGTTTCATTTTGCCTTTTCCATGGTGAAATCCAGCAGTTCGGCAAGTCCCGAGAGCGGTCTGGGCACCTCGCATACCTCACTGCCCGGCTCCGGACAGGGTAGCGCCAATGAGAACGCCATTGGCGAGGAGGCGTGCTACGAAACGGAGGTGGAGCTGCTGCAACCGATTGGCACATGTTGTGCGCTTTATCCCTTCGAAGGTGAGTGCAAAAACATTGCTTCATCACTGTTATCATCAACTAATTTGTTACTGGTTTGTTCTTAGCCACGAGCGAAGGCAGCATACCCATGAATGAGGGCGAGGAGCTGCAGGTGATTGAGAATGATCAGGGCGATGGCTGGACGCGAGTGCGACGGGCGAACAACTCAAATGGCTGGGACGAGGGCTTTGTGCCCACGAGTTATATCAATTGCACACTCTTTGCTTAGACTATGGTACAGTTTTAATCATACAATCCTAAGGAGTATATAACAGTTGGACAACAACAACAAGAAGAAGAAGATGAACAAGAACAACAACAACAACATAGGAACGGAACAGCAAGAGGCAGTTTCAGAAATGTTAACTACTTAAGAGCATTTTGCATATGTTTCATACATTTGTGTATTTTTGTCATAACTTTGCTTTACTCTGGACAGCCATAACATATTTAAATTACAACAACATACACACACTCACACACACACGCACACGCACAACCATGTACATTTGTCTTAAGATAAGCTAAACAATTTCGTTTTCTATACAAATGTTGTAGACCTATTTACTATGATTTTAAATGGCATTGATTATGTAGTAGACTTATCATAAATACTAAACGTAGTTATATATACTCTATATATATGTGGCATATATATATATATATATAGTATATATAGTATATAGTATATTCACCCCACGAGCAGACCTCACCTAATTGTAAGCAAAATGATAATGCAAACGTTTCCCTCTTCACATCAAATCAGAACAAATCAATAACAATTCAAACAATCATGTATTAACTATTTATATATATATATATAACTATTTATTTATATATATATATATGTATTGATAAACATTGTAATTCTAAATGGCACCTCAAGCATATTTCTCACATCCATCATACAAAAATAAGCTGGTAAACGTATTGAAGGCACTCTAAACTAACGAAATGCACTTGCAATATGCTTACTACATTTATTTTTTATAATCGCATTTCACATATACATATATATATATATATATATATATATTGAATAGCACCTGCTACTTTTCGAGCTGACCAAGAAAAGCGACAGAACCTGTGGCTATTAGAACGTAGAGAGCACATTTAAAATCATTGATAAATATGCTGCTTAAAAGCGAAGAACTAAGAACTGCAAACTAAAAGAGATGAATTGATGAACGATGGCAAAAGTTATGACAATGTTGCATGTGTGGCATGTGTGGCATATGCAAATTGGCGGAAAGCAAATAACGCGGTAGCTTGTTATATATGGAATAGCAACAATTGTACATTTTAATTTACAAAACTTAATTATAATTTTATATCTAATAACTTTTTGTATTGCTTTTTTGCCTTGTACATTTTCACACAACTACACAGACACACAAACACACACACATACATACCTAAACACACACATTTATATGTATTTAAAGAATGAAATGAAAATGAATTCATTATGTAGGAGCAAAACCCTTAGTTATTTAAGTTAACAACATTTAAGGCTTAAGTCAATGCAAAGCCGGGCGGGCGCTACCTTTTGTTATGTGTTGAACGCCACTTTGCAATACATTTATTTATACTTTACATATATACAAATATATATATATATGTGTGCATAAAGCTATATAAACAAACATTTATATATATATACTATATATATATTAATAACCGAAATCAAAAGTTAAAAGTCTGCGGCAATGCGCACGTTTAGTAGCAGGCCAGGCGAGTGAATTAGCATTTTAGTTAGTTTCTTCTCTACCTTTTTTGTTTATCATACCAATCTCCGATATGTCTGTTTGTCTGCAGTCTGGGAGTACTACGATGTATTGCATTACTCTACTATATATACACATATATATTTAAGCAGGTTGTAAATATGTCGGAGCTGATCAAATTTGTGTCTATGTTTTTTTCTATTTGATTTTCATAAAATGCAAACGAAAGAAGAAAAACTGAACTAAGTGCGAGCGCAAAAGTATATATAAATATACGAGTAATTCCAAAATTCTTAAATTTATATATTATTTATATTGAAATTAATGCCGATAAACAGACACTTGATTGAGAACTGAGTTAATGTCTTACATTTACAAGTGTGGAATGAGTAATGAAATGAAGTGGCAAATGGTGTCATATGTGAGAGTGGTCAATTTTAAATGAACATGACAACATATGTAATAAAGAATAATGAAAATAAACTGAAGATTGATTAAAATAAACATTGCTATTTGAATTAACGACTTTTGTGATTTACTGCCCCACAAGAGCTGCCTGCTATGACAGCTGCAGTGTATACTTAACTGCTTTAAATTGGTGTTTGAACTGCTTGCACTGCTATTCAATACCAATCAGTAGCTGTTTGCTATGTTCGTGGTACAGCTAGCGCCATCTTGAGTTACATTTGCACAAACTGTACAGCGCCATCACTTAATAAAGTTTCTAAATGATTTGTTACATTAATTCAAACACCGCAGTCCAAA
Source organism: Drosophila macrospina (assembly GCA_035042075.1). Taxonomy (NCBI): domain Eukaryota; kingdom Metazoa; phylum Arthropoda; class Insecta; order Diptera; family Drosophilidae; genus Drosophila; species Drosophila macrospina. Next base: position 363,308 of record JAWNLW010000455.1, on the reverse strand, counting down.
TAAATATTGTATGTTTATTGAAACTCAATTTGATATACATATTGTTGTGGATGTTTTGTTTTTTTTCTTGTTTTTCTGTTTTTTGCTACATTTAAATATAATAATATTTGTATATGGTATGTATATGTATGTATATATATATATATATGTTCATATTGTTCACATCTGTCTATATATATAGAAGAGTTGACTAATTTTTAACAAAATTGTTAAAGTTAAGTTATCAAGTATGGTAACATGTAGCATGTAGTAACATGCTCGTGTCATCGTAAGCCTTGCTACACACACACACAAACACTCACACACCCACACACACACCCACTCGCACTCGGCACTTTTAAAGCGCGCTGTCCCTAACCCTTTACCCAAGCTTACCCTTGTCCTCAACGCTACACGTTGATATATGGTGTTACAATTCTTTTTTTTACAGTGTATAGAGTACTCGTTGCAATTAGAATTAACATTTCAACCAGTAATAAATATCATTAGTAATAGTAATAGTATAATAAGTAGTTAAAGTAGAGATCCAATAGATTGCATAGATCAAATAGACTTAAGTTTCAGTTACAGCAATAGTTGGTAGTACGCATACACTATTATGGTAGTACCTAGATGTAGCTTGAACAGCCGAAAATAGAGTTTCAACAATGATTATAATAGTTTTCTCTCATAGCACAACCATTTTGTTTAGTTATCGATATCGTAATCGTTATCGTTATCGTTTACGTTTCATTTCATTTCGAACAGAGTTTCGGCTTTAGATTAACAGCCAAAATGTGAAGAGTAATTTGTAATTTGTAATTATAATAGAGTTTTAAACAAAAGAGTATTTAGTTTAGTTAGATTCCTCACTATCGCTATCTCTTTCGCTCCTACATGTTTACCCTGGTTACCTGGACAATTACACACACTCGTACTCGTACATTAAGCAGTTGCGTCTCGCAGGTTACAACAATGGATTAGTTCTTAATTAGTTTTTCGTTTTTTTCGTTTTTTTTTTTGTAAGTTTTAAGTTTAAGTAAGCAACATTTAAGATTAACCTGAAAAGTTGAATTTTTGATAGTGTACTTGGCTTGAAGTCCTTTTGCTAACTAACGGTAAAAAGTCATCGCAAAGTGGTAGAAACAGTTAAGCGAGCTTTTGCCATTCGCAGTTTGTAGTAAAAAGTTTTGACTTAAAAAGTACGCTAGTTTCGTATTTATAATATGACACAAGTACGAATAAATATAGTATGTATATATTTATATATATATATATAGATGTGTATATGTATGTGTGTAAATGTGTATACGTATTTTAGCAATTTGATTTGATTCGTTTTTCAACAACTTTGCTCTCTGATTTTCACTTACAAATTTGAAACTCCACGTCAATAAGTTGATAAAGTTCGTTTTGTTTGCTTTTCACTTTGCTCAACTTTTCGTATTTTTTGTTTGTTTTTGTTTTACATTACAAGAGATTGTCCTATTGAAAGTCAAAAATGTTGAAGCTAAATAACAGTTGGAAGAGCGAAGGGGTATGGGGTCGGGGGGGGGGAATAGGTGTGGTTTTGGCTAGCAGGAAGCTACAAGTTTTAACTGTTGTGTTGCGCCTACCAAAAAATGACTACAGTAAATTCGTCTTAATCACACTTTAGTCGCACTCAAAACACACACACACACACACACACACACACACAGGCATACATAAGAAGATTGTCATATTAATTAAGTTTTCTTTTTTTTTTTGTTTGTACACTGAGAAAAGTTTAGCTTGAGTTTGCTTGCAGTTTTGTGAAACCTTTGCGGTTCTATAGGCTGCTTTGCTTTCGCCTGTGCTTAAAACTGCTCAAGTGGTTTTACTGTTTGTGGGGGTAGAGGGGGGCCTTTTTGGCTTAAATAGTTTGGTTAATTTGCGCAACATTTAGCTAACATTTAGTTATGCATAACGGTATATATATATATATAGTGTACTTTTAGTTTGAACTATGTAATTGGGTTTAACTGCCTTTCGTTGCCTCACATTTACTTTGGACTTTCAACGGTTCCATTTTATTGTTACTTTCCTGGTACAAACACAACCACAACCACAACAACAACAACAACAGCAACAACAGCAATAAGCGTTAAACACAACATTGACAACAATAAGCAAAAATATATATATGTGTATATATATATATAAATGTTTTGTATTGTTTATGCTTCTGGTACTCTCGATTTCTCATTATTATTGTGCTCTCTAATTGTACCTTACCTTAGTCAAACAAAGCTCACTCACTCGCACTCTCACTCTCTCTTTCTATCTCTATCTCTATCTCTATCTCTATCTCTCTATCTCTCTATCTCTCTCTGTGCCACTCTCTAACACTCTCAAGCTCTTTGAACTATAACTATGACAGAATATGTAACTTTCTGTTGGAAACGATAGGATTTGTGTTGGTATTACTATTTAGTTAGTTAAACGAACTTATTAACTAACAAATTGAGCTTTAAGTTGTAAGTAGTTGTAGTATTCGCATATCGTTAAATTTTGGTGTTATGCATTTCAATTTTATTGTTTTTGTTGTCGAACGCACTCGCGTGTTCGGTCAAGGAGAATTATCCGAGTCCGAGCCACCGTAGCTGTGCATGGGAAACAGCGGATACCATCCATTGATGTGCTGTCCAATGTTCACCTTGTCCAGATTCACCTCCGTGCCGCCAAGTCCCTGATTGTGCTCGAAGCCCACGCAACGCTGCCACACCATGATGACAATATTCCGGCCAAACACATCAGCGCTCTGTTGGTGAAAGGGAAGAAAGAGAGAGATAGAGAGAGAGGGAGAGGGAGAGGGAGAGAAAGAAAGTGTGTAAATTTATTTGCATACAAATTGTGTTAATTTCACTCTGTGTGCGTAATTACTTGACAACATATCAATAAATACACGACTCAGTGAGTATACGAGGCTGACCAAAGCCAGTGGCTGCTGCCGTTGTACCAAGGTACTATGGTACAGTGGAACCAACTAATGGTACAGAATATTAAAACAAGAAGACAATAAAACAAACTAAAATAAGACAAGTCAAAGCAAACTAGACAGAAAGAAAGACATTGCTGATAAAGTTATTGCACAATTATTGAAATGGGTAAATTTTATTATTTAAATAAGGAATTAAATATACTTTCAAATGACACCGAAAATAAATATAATTGTAGAATAAATTTAAAGAAAAAACAGCAATTAAACAGATATAGTTCATTCAAATCGGATAAGTTATGACAAACTTATGACAGTTTAAAGTTTTCAAACATTGTTAAGAATTTGAAGCAAATTTAGATGCAGCAAAAATTTAGAAGCTAAGCAATATTTGAATATGCAAATCACATAAGTTTTAACAAACTTATGACAGTTTCAAATTATGAAGAAAGCTGATAAATTTGCGAAATATACAAAATTAAAATGCAGAGCCATTTTGATAATTTTAACTTTAGTTAAAAATATATTTCTTAACCAAATTAAATAACTAATAACAAACTTATGAGAGTTTGAAGTTAATTTATTAGGAGGCAAAACTACAGATACTTCCAGAACACTATTAAGTAAATTTACTACAGATCAGAATAGTACAAAAATCGAATATAAATAATTAATAATATATTAATAATTAACTCCAAATAAGCATAACAAATTTATATTGAATTTTGAATGACAAGATCATGAATTTATTTAAAACATTTGATTATTTACTATAAAAAACTAGTTAAATGATCTACTTATATTTATTATTCATATTTTTACTATGGAAATTGAACAAATGATGCCACTGTGGTGCGTTGCATGCATTGCAAATTGGCCGCTTGCCTCATTTAATCGGATTACAAACGCGAAAACAGGAAGTTCATCAACCAGATGCCTGTTGTCGCCATTTGAGTCAACATCATCTCACCTGATATTTAATGGTCTGCTTGTAGAAGGGCTCTGCGGCATGCCGCACCACGCGCGTCTTCTTCTTGTGACGCAGTCGATCGCCATCCTTGATGTAGCACTTGACATACGTATCCGGCGGAGTCTCGCAGTCGGCGTTGACAATATTTCGCGCGCAAATCAACTGAAAGGAACAGAAGATTGCAAGGATATTGATAAAGTTTTCATTTCTATTTAATTAACATATATTTTTAAGTTAATTATAAGTTTAATTAAATTATTATTATTAATAAATGTATTATTAAATGTGTTTGATTACATTCTATATTAATTATTTATATTTTAATATTTTAGAAAATAAAATAAAACAAAAAAAAATTATTTAATTGTTTATTTATTATTAAATTAAAAATTAAATTGATTTAAATTAAATTTAATAAAAATAAAATAAAATAAATTATATTGCATTTTACCAAAACAAAATAGGATAAAATTTAATTAAATTAAAATAAATTTAAATTATATTAAAGCAAATTAAACTTAATTTAATAAATCAATATAAATTGCATAAAAACATATCAAATTAAAGTAAATTAAATTAAATCAAACCAAATAAAATTATACTGAATTAAACAAACTCAAAATTAAATCAAAACAAATATAATTATATTATTAATTTATTGAATTAAAATCAATTGAAATAAATTAAACTAAATTAAATAAAATTGAAGCTAAATGAATTAAATTAAAGCAAAAAAATTAAACTAAATTGAACCAAATTGAAGCAAATGAAATTAAATTGAATTGATTTATATTAAAGTCAATTTAAATAGATTAAAATAAATTAAATCAAATTAAAGTAAACTAAATTATGTCAAATTAAATTAAAATAAATTAAAGTAAATCTAACTAAAGTAAATTAAAAGAAAATTTAATTAATTTCAATTAAAATTAAGAATCATTTATAGCAGCTACTTGCCTCGACCTCGACGTTGCCTTTGATTTTGACAAATCCCATTTTGAGCTCGCCGTAGCGCGCCGTGGTCAGGCGATAGCCCTTCGGATGGATCTGTGAGGGTCCCAGCTTCAGGCCGTAGCTGGACTCGCTGCCCGTGATGGCAGCGACGTTGACGTAGCTGCCGCTGAGCGTCTTGACCATGCTCTGCTTCCGCTGTGGACTCTCGCCGCTGTCGGTGCTGGTGCGTTGATAGACGCTGCCCTTGCGCTGTGGCTGTGGACTCTCGCTGCTGCTGTCCACGCTGGCACGCTGATAGACGCTGCCCTTGCGCGTGGGCGTGCCCATGGGAGGCGTCTCGCTGGAGGAGTGCACATACATGCTGCCCTTGCGCTGCAGCGACTGCGGCGGAGTTTGCGACTGCTGCTCGCCCAACTGGAACATGCTGCCCTTGCGCTGGGCGGCACTCAATGTCTCCTGGCCCCTTAAGTTGATCATGCTGCCCTTGCGCAACTGCTGCTGTTGATTGCCATCGCCAAGGCCGCTGCCCAACAGTTGACCTTGCTTCTCCTGCGCCACATTCGACACGGAGGCGGCCTGCTTGAGCCGGGATAGCGCCTGCTTGGCGCTCTGTGGCGGCAGCTGTGTGCCCGATCCCTTCCAGCGTGGCCGAAAGCGTTTATCTTCATCATCGGACGGTGGACTGGTCTCTGTGTTGCCAATGCCAATGGGCAACTGTTGTTGTTGCTGCTGCTGCTGTTGTTGTTGTTGCAATTGCTGCAGCTGCAACTGTTGCAACTGCAGTTGTTGTTGCTGCGAAAGATCGAGTATGGAACTCTTGCGACTATTTGGGCCACTCGGCAGTCCAGCGCGACTGGCACCTGCATGTACGAAGGCAGCAAGACAATGTGTAGGGGGAGAGAGATGGATTAGCAAAACATAAACAAATTTAGCATATTTTAGCATTTCAATAAGGACAAATGTCGCTTCAACTGAATTCGAACTCCAACTCAAAGTACCAAAGTTTTTACTGGTCGAAATAGTATATGAAGAAGAGTTACAAGTACACAAGTACACAATCTAAGTGCAAGCTTAAGTCTAGGGAGAAAGTAATGCTCTAAACTAATGAAGAAGAAAACATGCAAATTAATGAAAATAAATTAAAAATGTCATACGTTGCGTATGCGCAATATTTGAACATCTTAACAGAGTTGCAAGACTTGCTGTGTTGTTGTGAAGAAAACAAATGAAGAGTGTATAGAAGAATCATACAATGCTTTAACCATATACCCAGCACATAAATAGGCAAGTATTACGCGACTTTGCTCGTGCTGTAAGTCGCATAAAACACATTGCGTATGCGCAATATTTGAATACCTTAATAGAGTTGCAAGACTTGCTGTGTTGATGTGAAGAAAACAAATGAAGAGTGTATAGAAGAATCATACAATGCTTTAACTATATACCCAGCACATAAATAGGCAAGTATTACGCGACTTTGCGCGTGCTGTAAGTCGCATAAAACACATTGCGTATGCGCAATATTTGAACATCTTAATTGAGTTACAAGACTTGCTGTGTTGATATGAAGAAAACAAATGAAGAGTGTATAGAAGAATCATACAATGCTTTAACCATATACCCAGCACATAATAAGTATTACGCGACTTTGCGCGTGCTGTAAGTCGCATAAAACACATTGCGTATGCGCAATATTTGAACATCTTAACAGAGTTGCAAGACTATGCTGTGTTGTTGTGAAGATATCTAATGATGTGTGTATAAAACATATACCTAACATGTATACATACCTAACTTATAAGTATGTGAGTATTACCCGGCGTTGCCCGTGCTTTAAATTATATAAAACTTATTGCGTATACGTAATATTTGTGTACCTTAATAGAGTCACAAGAACTGTCAAGAAAGTAAAGAAACTTGCAATGCCTTAACCATAAACCCAGCACACAAGTATTACGCGACTTTGCCTGTGCTTTAAATAGTTGTTGTAAACAAAATGTGTAAAAAGTTTTAAATATAAATGTGAAGCAATGCCAAGTGTGTGAGACATTCCAAATTTCAGAGGAAAACACATTCGATAATGCTCGATAACTTTCAAATTAACCGTGCGATTTGTATGTGTTTCGATCAGTTGTTACTTTTGATATTGTTACTACTTTAAATTACAAAGGATGCTTCAAAGGACCTGCGATTAATGGCTTTATTTTATTAAAGAAAGAAAGAAGAAAAGCAAAAAAATTGAATTGGAATTAACTTCAAAAAAAGGGAGTTACGAGCAACACAATAGAATATTCCAAGATATTCGTATAGTCTCGACTCGTAATCATGGCTGATGCAAATATTGATGATGTGCTGAATGCGCTGGGTAAGGATTAAGTTAATTAAATGGGTTGAGCTATTGCTTAATATGGCTTGTCAGGCTTTGGCCGGATGCAGTACATCATCTTCTTCAGCTGCGTTACGCAACAAATCTATGTGACGAACGAACAATTTGGCATCGCACTGGTGACTGTGGCAGCGAGTTGTGACTTTAAGATCGATGATCATAGGATGGCCTGGCTGATGACAGCCGCGTTCATTGCCCAGGTGGGCTCCACTCACTATATGGGCTATAAGACCGATGATATTGGAAGGCGTAAGCTGCTGCTCATCTCATCCATGCTGACCATGCTCACCTCGTTCATATCGTCTTTGATGCCCAATTTCTGGTCATTCCTTGCCATGCGCTTCATTATGTGCTGCTTGTAAGTCTTGCCATTGTCTTGCCACAATGTGGAATCACTCAACGGTCTGTCGCAGTCTCGCAGGTCCTGGCCTGGCCCTGCTGACCTATGCGAGTGAGTTTACCATGATGAAGCTGCGGCCCAAGGTCATCAATTTCATCAGCTATGCCATTGGCGTTAGCATGATCTATGTGCCACGTAAGCAAATCAAATCCAGCAAACACAAATCTCATTCTCCCCCTTTCCATCTCGCAGTTATGGCCATGTGGCTGCTGCCATTGGACATACGATACATGATAACGGGCAACTATGGCCTTACCAGCTGGCGTGCTCTCATGATTGTCAACCTGTTGCCCGGTATTATCTCCTGGATCATGGTCTATTGCATGCCGGAGAGTCCCAAGTATTACCTCTCGATTAATCAGGAGGAGAAGTGCCTGGAGGTATTGGAAAAGTGCTGTCGCTACAACAAAGGCAAACATGTCACGCTCAAGAGTTTAGGCTTCGAAACTGTGTCACAGCCACGCCTACGCGGTGATTCTCTTGTGCAGGGTAAATTGTGAGTATGCTGAGCGAATTGTCCTCCCAATCTTAAGCTGATCCTCCCACAGCCTGCTCGCCCGCATGTGGTATGAAACGAAGCCTCTGCTGCACGGCGTCTATTTGGAACAAATGCTGCTCATTATTGTAACTGTGTTCTTCCTGTTTGCCACGTGGGTAGCGAGTCTTTATCTGCAGTGCAACTTGTATAGTGTTTATGATTAGAGCTACAAATTGTAGACAGAAGATAGAGCTAGAGATTGAGATACAGATGCTTCCTTAGGGAGTAGAAGTTAGCTGTACTAATTGTCTAGCAGATCTCAAATATATCAAAGTCTTTGCAGGTCTTCTGATACATTTATTAGTAGTTGGGCGAACTAGACTGTGAGAGACCCTGTAGAATTTCTAAAACTACATACACTCTTGAGATAAAATTACTTTGTTAATAACTTTGAAACTATAGTAATTATGGATATAACATTCAAACAGTTGATGGAATAGTCGAGCAAACTCATACACATACACATATACACATTTACAAGCATTGAGCATAAAGTAAGTGCGATCAGAAGCTGAGTGCTATGACACTGCAGTTGAGCTTAGTATTAACCAACACTGTTAGCTGTACAAATTGTCTAGCAGATCTCGAATATATCAAAGTCTTGGCAGGTCTTCTGAAACATATATTAGTAGAAGAGGCTACAGTTGGGCGAACTACACTGTAAGAGACCCTGTAGAGTTTCTAAAACTACACTCTTTAGATAAAATTACTTTGTTATTAACTTTGGAACTATAGAAATTATGGATATAACATTCAAACAGTTGATGGAATAGTCGAGCGAACTCATACACATACACATATACCCATTTATAAGCATTGAGCGTAAAGCAAGTGCGATCAGAAGCTGAGTGTTATGACACTGCAGTTGAGCTTAGCATTAACCAACACTGTTAGCTGTACTAATTGTCTAGCAGATCTCGAATATATCAAAGTCTTTGCAGGTCTTCTGAAACATATATTAGTAGAAGAGGCTACAGTTGGGCGAACTGGACTGTGAGAGACCCTGTAGAGTTTTTAAAACTATATTCACTCTTGAGATAAAATTACTTTGTTATTAACTCTGAAACTATAGTAATTATGGATATAACATTCAAACAGTTAATGGAATAGTCGAGCGAACCCATACACATACACATATACACATTTACAAGCATTGAGCATAAAGCAAGTGCGATCAGAAACTGAGTGCTATGACACTGCAGTTGAGCTTAGCATTAACCAACACTGTTAGACACACTTTGGTATTTGCAGTTTGATAATAATTAAGAAAATACTAAAGTAATACTTTAAAAAAAACTGTTACAGGGTATTAAACGGTCGCTTGCGCTCGACTGTCTTCATTTGTAACTGAAGTCTTCTTCTTTTGCAGCGGCTTTGGTCTGACCTTCTGGATGCCGCACATACTCAAAATGCAGAGCGATTCACCCGAACCGATGATACTCTGCAAATTGGTGGAAGCAGACAAGACGCTCAATAGAACGGCGTCGTATTTAAAGGTATGTGCACAGTTCAGCAAGGGGTATGTGGCAGTCTTGTTAAGCAGAAACCAAACTGTCGCAGTGCGCCGTGACCAAGGAGTCGCTGACGTATAGCATATTCAATGGCTGCTGCTGCTTGGCCATGTTTATGTTGGTCAGTGTGCTCCTCATATTCATCAATCGTAAGTTTATACTATTTGCCTTTACGGCAGTGGCAACATTTGCGGGCTTCATGCTGAACTTTGTTGAAACGAACATAATGCTTGTGGCATGCTTTGTCTTCCTCACCGTGCCGCCGTTGTGCAGCTTGCGGCTTGGCTTGAGTGTGCTCATTGATGTGATACCCACACATCTGAGGTGAGTGAGGAGTGCATATAATGAACTTCAACTGCAATTAAATGTTTGAATTGTCTTGCAGAAGCAAATCGGTTGCATTGTGCATGATGTTTGGACGCATTGGTGTCTTGGCATCCAGTTTATTTGTGGGCTATACGCTGACCTGGAACTGCTTTGTCACATTCAATATGTTCGTCGTCATAATGCTAAGTAGATGGACCCACACTGCGTATGCTTGATAATATTCACATATGTCTCTCACAGTTTGTTGTGCGCTCATCACCCGTCTACCCTCGGAAGCGGAAGTGCTCAACATAGCCAGCAAATAGCTTGCTCGAATATATTTTATACGATTTGTATAGTTTGTCATATGTATGCATAAAATAAAATAAAAATAAAACAAATAAAATAAAATATGTTTAAATCAAATTTGGTGTACACAAATTTCTCGTAATATGTCCACCGACATTGACGTTGTCTTGGACATGATTGGTAAGCAGTGGCCCAATCATTCATCAATCATCTGACTTGGGTTATCCTCACTCTCCAGGTTTTGGTTGGACGCAGCTGCTGATGCTGCTGGGTCCATCGCTGACCATGATCTATGTGATCAATGAGACAATGGGCATTAGCATTGTGGCCATTTCGATAGCCTGTGAGTTCAATTTGGTCTATGCCGATCTATTTCTATTAACAAGTGCCGGTTTCATGGGCATGATACTGTCCTCTCACTATGCTGGCTACAAGTCCGATCAAATTGGACGACGTTCCCTGCTCTTATACTCCTTGTCGCTCTCATTGCTGACGTCCTTCATTTCGTTAGCCATGCCCATATTTTATGGCTTTATCTTTTTTCGTTTCCTGAATGGCTTATTGTTGGTGAGTTCATGGCCTGCAGCTAACTTATTAACCAAATACCTCCTGAACTCCCCAGTCTCTCCGGCATCAACTCGAGCTCAATCACCTATCTTATGGAGTATACAAAGATTTCATTTCGCCCCAAGATGGCAAACTTTTATAACTATGCCGCAGCCATGTCCTACATCCTGGTGCCGAGTAAGTAATTTGAAAAAAATGTGCTTGTTCCAGCTGAAGTTCAATTTGATTTCTGCTGCAGTCTTGGCCCATTTGTTGTGCCCCTTGCACACGGTGCTCTGGAGCATGGGCAACTTTCATGTGCGTGTCTGGCGCCTGTGCATGCTCCTCAATATCATGCCCGGCTTCTTTGCCGTGCTCGTCATGGCGCTGCTGCCCGAGTCGGCCAAGTTTCTGCTCTCCATTGGCGAGAATGAGCGGGCCTATGAGGCGCTGAACGGCCTCTATCACAGAAATCGCAGAGAGAGCCTGGAGAGTCGCGGCGTCACGAGCATTACACAGCCGAATATACCAGCTGTGACTGAGAAACCAACAATGATATTTATACGCTTGTGGCATGACACAGTGCCATTGTTTAGGCCACCGTACTTGAAGCCCTTCCTCCTTATGGCTGGCATTATGTGCGGCTATTTCTTTGTGTAAGTTGAGTTAACTTTTATCATTCAATTCAAGCAACTCTATCTCTTTCTCTCTCTTTTTAACAGCGGAAATGGTCTCTCCATGTGGTATACAAAGATTCGCCATCGCCTGTCCGATGATGAGCAGACTGTCTGCGATCATATGAAGGGCGGCGAGCACTCGGCCAGCGACTCGGCCTGTTCAACCAAACCCATCAACTATTTAGACAACATTTTCCTGGGCATCTCCATTCTCTGCGCCTGCATTTCCATCACCCTGCTGCTTTGCATTTTGAGTCGTCGCAGCATTATGTTTCTGAACGCAGTCACCTCAGCCGTCAGCGGTCTGAGCATTAATGTGGTTCGCCATCAGATACCGCAGCTGGTGGTCATGGTGATCTTCATCTCGATGTGCACCGGCAGCATATCGCTGGCCTCCTCTGCCATTGCCGACATTGTGCCCACGTATTTGAGGTGAGTCCTCAATTTGCAGCTATTTTCTTAACATTTCCATAACTTCGCTTTCCGTTCTCTTTCGCAGAGGCAAGGCCATCAGTTTGTGCCTCATGCTTGCGCGTCTATCGGTGATTATAGCCAATTGCATTATTGGCAACTTACTCTACAATTACTGCGTGATTACCTTAAATTTCTTTGTGATTGTCGTAGCTGGTAAGTTGCGCATGCTGAATATTTGCATATAAATACTTATAGAGATTTATTTTTACAGTTGTTGCTATGATGATCTTAGCTCTGCGTGTTTAACGCGCAGACTTTTGTTGCTGTTGTTGAACAGCAAAGTATTCTCTGGAGTCTACTGGGCGTATACGTAATATGTGAGAGATATGCTTGATTGGTAGCATTCCCAAACATGCTCTGCGCTCTCAATCGATCCAAATCGAGACTCTAACATGCCTGGCAGCATTTAGAGCAGAATCAGTGACAGAGACAGATACAGAGACAGATACAGAGACAGAGACAGATACAGAGACAGAAGAGACACAGACAGAATCAGACACAGACAGAATCAGACACAGACAGAATCAGTCAGAATGCTTTAAAGCTGTGCTAAGTGTATAGAATTCAGATTACAATGTTCTTGTAAATTGTAATATATATATATAAAATAATAATGAAGTCATTAACAACATTTTCATTAAATCTCAATCGTTTGAGGCTTTTGCATAACACTCAAAATACTCATTATTTTTTTATGCTTTTCTTTATTTAAATTATAAGGCATGAGCGATACGGAAATTGACGATGTCTTGGATTTGATCGGTGAGTCAGTGCAATGCTTTGGCTGCAACTGCAATTGGTTGAATGTTTGCTCTTCAGGATTTGGATACATTCAGTTGCTAATGGTATTCACATGTGGCATGATTACCGTCTATCTGAACAACGAACTGATGGGCATCAGTCTTCTATCGGTATCAATTGACTGTGAGTTTTCCATCAATGATTCGGAGCTCTCACTCTTATCAATCGCTGCCTACGCTGGCCTAATTCTATCCTCGCACTACGCTGGCTATAAGACGGATCACATTGGACGACGTGCCATGGTTATATACTCGCTCATGTTCTCCTTGATATCATCGTTCGTGTCGGCCTTCATGCCCAGTTTTTACTCAATACTCTTCTGGAGATTTATCACCGGACTGTTGTGTGTATTGTTGGTTATTTGCATTGTCTTCTCTTTTTCAATTCCTATATCCTTGAAGCCTTTCTGGTGCTGGCGTCAACACCTTGACTTACATAACAGAGTACACCAAGATCGCATTGCGTCCTCTCATGGTCGTCTTTATGTCTTATGCGATTACTATTGGCTCGATCTATATGCCAGGTGAGTGTGATCTCATTAAGTCGGCTTTTATAGTGGCTCTGGCATGCTGCAGCTTTGGCCACGTTCATGGAACCGCTGAACCACGTGCTGTGGAGCTTGGGAGACTATAAGGTGTATGTCTGGCGCTTCACTTTGATGGCCCATTGTCTGCCCGGCGTGGCCGCCTTTCTGGGCATGTGGGTGCTGCCAGAGACGGCCAAGTTTATGCTCTCCGTGGGTGACACTGAGGGCGCCTACAAGGCACTGGATCGCCTCTGTGTAAGCAATCGCAAGCAGGACTTGAAGAGCTTCGGCGTGACCAGCATCATACAGCCAAATTTGCAGCAAAGGATCACAGTGTCAAGGCACTTCTTTCCACGCATATGGAACGATACCAGAATGTTGTTCAGCAAGGCATATTTCCGACCCATGCTGCACATTACCATCATCCTCAGTGGCTTCACCGCCGTGTGAGTTGGCCACAAAATAACTTAATTTTATTTGTACTTAATTCACTTATTATCAGGGGAAATGGCTTTGGTTTGTGGTTCACGAAGATGCGTCATTACATGTCCCACGAGAATTTGATACTATGCGAGTCACTTGACTACTGCCACGAGCGAAACTATTCAAGTCCCCACTATCATTGCCTGGAGAAGACCATCACCTATACGGATGGCATTATCCTTGGCTGCAGTGCCCTGCTCTGCTGCATTATCATGGGCCTAATGCTGCTGTGCCTCAGTCGTCGCATTGTGCTCACCTCTAATGCCCTCGTTGCCGCCGTGTTTGGTGTGAGCCTCAACTTTGTCAAGCTCAAGGCACCGCAGCTGCTGGCCATGGTGTTGTTCATAACGTTGTGCAGCAGCAGCATTTCGTTGGCTGGATCGGCTGTCACCGATCTGGTGCCAACACATTTGAGGTAAGAATGAGCTAATCAACTGACCTTTAACCTAACACATTTGCTCAGAGGCAAGGCAGCTGCGCTGACCTTTATGGTGGCACGCCTGGCTATAATTGGGACAAGTCTGGTGCATGGACACTTCATGTGCACTCACTGTGTGATATTTCTTAATTTCTTTGTAGATTTTCTATTTGGTGAGTCGCATCCGAAGCTTAGATAATACACTGATTGTTAGTTAATGTGTTTGCTTATTGCAGTGGTCGCTATTTTGTCGTTTTTGCTACCGGTTTAATAAAGCGCTGCGCTCATGCCAGAAAATTTCAATAAAAATGTTGTGAAATTTCATAAATATTATAAAAGTATTTTCGGGCAATGCGGCGTATACGTGATGTGCGTAATTATTTGACAGGCATGCTTCATTAAAACTTTTGCTAACCATCGCCAGAGAGAGAGAGAGAGAGAGAGAGAGAGATTGGGGTTGGCAGGCCGTATTATCAACGGGCACAATCAGTCAATCAATCATTCAATCAATTGAGCGCACAGCACACACACACAGCACGCTGAGAACATTTCGTTTGACGCAAAAAGGATTATGGCAAAAGTTCAAATATTTCTCTCAAGGTCCATCAGCCAAAAATAAAATAAATGTCAAATAAACTTGGCAAGAGCTCGCTCTGTATACGAGTATGTGCCTCTGTGTGTGTGTGTGTGTGTGTGTGTGTGTGTGTGTGTGTGTCTGTTAGACGGATATGAATGTGCGTTAAATGCTAAAGCAGCAGGAGAGTCAAATAAAATTGAGCTAAAGCAAAAGCGGCTTAATGCGATGAAAGCAGAGACGAAACATATTGAACGCAACGTCAGCAAACTTGCTCCAACCTATAATAAGGACACACTCCAATTTGTGGACAGACAGACGCAGCTACAACGTGGTCATGCGGCCAGCAAGGGATTGTAACTGGCAATGGCAAAGAGAGACTCGGAGTAGCAATAGCAGCAGGAGTAGCAGTAGAAGTATGATAATGAATGAAAGTGGAAGCATAAGTCGATGCAGACAATGGCAGAGGCGCTTGAATGGCAAAGCTAATAAGAACTGGACGTAGGAGTAGTCTCAAGTATGGCTACTATATGTAGTAGAAGTTGCAGTAGTAGTAGGTAGAAGGAATAGAAATGCGGAGCAGCAATCGGAGTAGAATATGAAATGGGAATATTAGTTGGAATTGAAAGATGACTTGCAGTAGGGGGAGTAGTAGAGAGAGAGAGCTGCTGGAATTAGAAGTGGTAAATTTTTTAGTAAGAGAGGAACTGGAGTAGGAATGGGAATAGAAGTAGGAATAGGAGTGAAAGAAGGAACAGGAGTAGAAGTAGGAATGGGATTAGCAAGTGAAATAGGAATACGAATTAGAGTTTTAGTTGGAATACAAATATGAATTAAAGTGGTAGGAGCAGACGTTGCAGTTTAAAGAGGAGTTGAAGTAGAAATAGAAAATGCAGTAGGAATGGGAATGCTTGTAGCAATTAGGAGTAGCAATAGTAGTAGATATACTTAGCTATACAAATATAAATATAACTAAGAATTCTAATAGAAATGGGAGTCTGAATTGGAGTTGGAGTATCAATTACAATAGGATTAGGATTAACAGTAGAAAAAGGATGAGCTGTGCGAATTAGGAGTAGAAAAAGGAGTAGCAGTAGAATATAAGAAAGAATAGAAGTAAGAATGGGAATACTAGTAGTAGGATAAATGTGAATTGAAGTAGAAATTCTATTAACAAATAATGAATTAGGCTTAGCTATAGAAATAGCAGCAGCAGCAATTGGAATTAGGAGCAGATTAAGGAGTAGAAGTTGAAATAGGAGTAGAAGAAGGGAAATGAGTAAATGAAGGAATAGGAATAACAATAGAAATTGGAAATGAACTCAAGTAGGAATGCGAGAGAGTAGGCTTAGCTATAGAAATAGCAGCAGCAGCAGTTGGAATTAGGAGCAGAAAAAGGAGTAGAAGTTGAAATAGGAGTAGATGAGGGAAAATAAGTAGATGAAGCAATAGGAATAACAGCAGTAATTGGAAATGAATTCAAGAAGGAAGTAGACGTAGCTATAGAAACATCTACAGCATCAGTAGGAATTGGGTGCAGAAAAAGGAGTAGAAGTTGAAATAGGAGTAAGTGAGGGAAAATGAGTAAATGAATGAATATGAACAGCTATAATTGGAAATGAATTCAACTAGGAATACGAGGAGGAGGCGTAGCTATAGAATTAGCAGCAGCACCAGTTGGAATTGGGAGCAGGAAAAGGAGTAGAAGTTGAAATAGGAGTAGATGAGGGAAAATAAGTAGATGAAGCAATAGAAATAACAGCAGTAATTGGAAATGAATTCAAGTAGGAATACGGAGTAGGCGTAGCTATAGAAACATCTACAGCACCAGTAGGAGTTGGGAGCAGAAAAAGGAGTAGAAGTTGAAATAGGAGTAGATGAGGGAAAATAGTAGATGAAGCAATAGGAATAACAGCAGTAATTGGAAATGAATTCAAGTAGGAATACGAGGAGTAGGCGTAGCTATAGAAACATCTACAGCAGCAGTAGGAATTGGGAGCAGAAAAAGGAGTAGAAGTTGAAATAGGAGTAGATGAGGGAAAATGAGTAAATGAAGGAATATGAATACCTGTAATTGGAAATGAATTCAAGTAGGAATACCAGGAAGTAGGCGTAGCTATAGAAACATCTACAGCACCAGTAGGAATTGGGAGCAGAAAAAGGAGTAGAAGTTGAAATAGGAGTAGATGAGGGAAAATGAGTAAATGAAGGAATATGAACAGCTGTAATTGGAAATGAATTCAAGTAGGAATACGAGGAGAGTAGGCGTAGCTATAGAAACATCTACAGCACCAGTAGGAATTGGGAGCAGAAAAAGGAGTAGAAATGGCAGTTAAAGTTGCTGCTGATTTCCATATTTAACGACTTCTTTGTGGCACATCAGGCAATCCCCTCTGCGCGTTTTTTGACATATTTTCACAACGTTTGTTCTACTGCTTTGTTTCGCCTACATTTAGCTGATTCTTGCGGCGCCTTTTTCATATTTTCAAAGTTAATTTCAAGGTTGAGCTATTCCAGCTGCGTTGCTGAGGTGCTGAAGGGTTTTATGGCAGGCGTCAAGCAGTTTCTCAGCCAACAGGTAACAGGGCGTGGCAGCTGTGGGTGGGTGTCTTTCTGTGTGTGTGTGTGTGTGTGTGTGTGTGTGTGTGTGGCTTTGCATTTTAAATAAAATTTGTTGAGGCTGCTTTGTTGTTTCGTGCAAATAGCAGCAATAAGCCGATATAAGCCCAGCCAAATGATGGCATCAAAAGTTTTCATGTGTCCTGGGATTTGACTTTTTTTGTACTTTAGCTTCTTCTGCTTTTTGCCAGCCGCGACACAGACATCAGCTATGGGTGTGTGGGTGTGTGTGTGTGTGTGTGTGGCTTAATAAGCTGGCAACAAATGTAAATGAGAAGTTGCGGGCGAGATAATTGAAGAGGCAAAAGAAATTTGTGTTAAGCTCAGGCAACGTGCATAAGTGTGTGTGTGTGTGTGCGTGTGTGTGAGTGTGTTAATTAAGTGGCATGCAACTAGCATTATTTGTTGTTTTATCACAAAGTGGCATGCCCCCAAAATGTGTGGCAAGCAAAACTGAGAAACACAAAACGCAAACTAAAGTACATTTTGCATTCTTACCAGTGAGTGAGTTGGTTACATTGTGTGTTCTTTGTTAGCTTAAATATTTATTGTACTTTGCATTGTTATTGTAATTGTTGTTGTTATTGTTATTGTTATTACTGCTATTGTTGTTGTTGTTTTACAATAGAAACATTGATGCAGCCAAGCTTAATTTGTTTGCTTTTGTATAATTTACAGAAAGGAAATTTCTTGTGGTTGCTTTTTTTTTTTTGTCTACTTGCAAATCATTTCAAGGCGATTTACAGTCGTGCAAAGATATATAAATATATATATATATATTTATATATAAATATATATATATATATTATGATTAATATTGTTATATATATATATTTAGTTCATATTATTATAGACAATTGAAATTGAGTGTTTGTTTTGTTGAGGTGCATTCGTTATAAGCTTGTTGATATTTTGCTGTAGTTTGATTTAATATTTTTTTAGGTTTTAGTTTAATTAATTGAAATTAGTGTAATTAAGTTAATTGGATTTTGTTATTGCTGGCATTTCATTTATATGTGTGGTTTGTCCAGTTTGTGTAGGGTGTGTCAAAGCTTTGATAATGCGACACCGATATTGTGGCTAATAAGTGTGAGAGAGATGGGAGAGCAAAGAAATTAGATAGACAGTTGTATATATAAGAGAGAGAGAGAGAGAGAGAGAGAGAGAGAGAGAGAGAGAAGAGAGAGGGAGGAAGGACAAGGCAATAGCTTAGAGTTTAGTTGGCTAAGTGTCATAAGTTTAAATAGTTGCAATTGAGCTATGTAATAATAGGTGAGCCAGACACACAGCAAGGCAGGTTCAGGTGAGAGCAAGAGATAGAGAGAGAGAGAGAGATAGATAGAGAGGCAGACAGAGACAGTGAAGAAGGCAGAGCAAGTGCTTGCTTGTACAGTAAGAGAGTGTGTGTGTAACAGGGGGGGCACCTTTAGGATCAACATCCCTTTCAGCATACTCTGCATTGATACTCATTGTTAAGTGGCTTGGGCTGGTTTGATACTCACGTCGTGACCCCATGCGCTTGTTGTGCTGCTCGGTGCCGAGGCTCATGGTGCGTCCCAGTTCACCGCGCACAGCTTTTAAGGACTTCAAGATCTCATCCGGATCGCGTCGCGCGACAGAGGAGCGACGCCTGCCCACCAAATAGGATGTGGGCGGTGTGGCCATCGCATCCTCCTCGAGCCGATGCTTTTCGGCATCCTGAAAGCTCGAGCGACGCGATCCCGGCAATGAGCGCGAGAAGTCTTTACCCAGCTGATACACCTCCACCTCCATGGTCTCCGACTGCGATGAGCCACGTCGCGAGCCCGCAATCCACGCATGATCCGGATGCAGCAGCGACGCACCATCCCCAATCGAATCCACCTCATCCGATATGGAACGCTGCATATTGTAATCACGGCGCAACAGACGTGACACATCGCCACACTGCGCCCCAGCACCAGCGGCAATCGAGCCACGTGGCGAGACACTTGGCGACTTGCTAATGCTGATGCCACGCAATCCCTTGGGATCCTCCAGACGGCACCAGATGGCCTGGTCATCGAGAAACGCCTGCTGCAGCTCAATGTTGCATTCACCCAGGAAGATGGACTCCGTGTGCGGCACCAGATCCCACAGCTGTATGTCTATATAGCGATCCATCAGACTGTCCGCCTTCACATGGGCAAAGGTCAGCGTGGCATTCCAAATGGGGTTCTGTGTGGGGCGACTGACCTCCGTCTGCTGCACGCTGCCATCGCCGCTGCAGAGGGAGGGAGAGGAGATAGAAATAGTAGACTATTAACTGTTTTATATAATATATTTAAATTAAAAAAGAAAGCAACATATAAGTAAACATATGAAACTTTAAAATTACATTTTCTGTTATAAGACAATAGTTTTAAATTAATTTTAAATTAATTAAATGCTCAAAAATAATAAAGCTTTTTATAAGAATTAAGAACTTTGGCATTTTTGGATATTAAATAATTTTAAATCGATTCAACATTCGTTGGAAAGGCAAGTAAGGAGCTCTTAGAACAGATACAAATTTATATATGAATTGAAATTATTTTAATTTAATATTTAAAACTATGTAGACTTAAATATTGAACTCAAAACACTTTGGGAAATGTATAAACAACAATTAAAAATATATACATTAGTTGATAAGGAAAGTTAGACGCTCTAAAATCTTAAATAAATATAAATTAATCAAATGAAAAAGAGGAACAAAAATATATTTAAATATAAAATAATTCATTTTCAAATTAATATATATTTATTTATATGAGTTTATATTTAATATAGTATTATATATAAAATATTCAATGTAATATATTAATATGTTTATATATCAAATGAAAGGGAGGAATAAAAATATATTTAAATATAAAATAATTAATTGTCAAATAAATATATATTTATTTATATGAGTTTATATTTAATATAGTATTATATATAAAATATTTTATGTAATATATTAATATCTGAAATAAACATAAATTAATCAAATTGAAAAGAGAAACAAAAATATATTTAAATATAAAGTAATTCATTTTCAAATAAATATATATTCATTTATATGAGTTTATATTTAATATAGTATTATATATAAAATATTTAATGTAATAATATTAATATGCTTCCACTCACCACTTGGGCAATATGCGGACCTTGGCATACGCCTCGGGCAGATTGCCGTGGCCATAGGCCTCGTCCCGATGGGCGAGATCGTCGCCAGCCATGAGGGAGACAACCAGCTCGCTGCGCTCCGCGTGATACCAAACCTGAATCTGAACACGTCCGCTGACCATTTTCTCCCGTGCAATTTGCTCCTGCAGTTGTTTTTTTTTTGTAGGTTGTTGAGATATTCATTAGCCGAAAGATTGCAAATAAAGGTGGTGAAAAATGCGAAATACGAAATACGAATTACGAAATTCGAAGTTCGAAGTTCGAATTTAAATGCAAATTCAAATCTAAATGCAATTTCAAATTATTCGCTGTACAGCTCTGAGTTAAATATATGTAATTATTAATTAATTAGCCTAATGCCTACGGACTATGATAGTTATTGTTTTTGTTCTTTGCAATTCGCATATATTTACAGCTGCTGTTGTTGAGGTTGTTGTTTGCTTGATGTTGTTGTGGTTGTTGTTGTTGCGTTGTGTACATAACTGAACAACAAATTAAAGCAATATAAACATAAATGAAACTAATTAAACGAGTGAAAACAAGGGAAAACAAAGAGAGCGACAGAGAGAAACAGAGAGAGAGACAGAGAGAGAGAGAGCGAGAGAGAGAAATGAGAAGCATGCAAATCAACAGAGATGAAAAAATACATTGCACAGCCAGAGGCGCTAGGCAAACACACACACACACATGCAGTATCACATGTAAATGATGCTTAAATAAGCGCATGTTGTATTATATACACACACACACACACACACACACTCATACACACACACACACAGTCACAGTCTTGCGCTTGTTTTTGTTGCTTGACCACAGAGGGAACCGCAAATGCAATCTGCCGTGGGCGCTATCTGTTGTTGTTTTCCTTCTTTACCAAGCCAGGAATACCCCCTCCCCACACATCCCCACTGAATGCCCCTCGGCCCGCTGAAACGGAAGTCATTGCTGCGCAGTTGCGCATAAGAGTCATTGTTGTAGTTGTTGTTGTTGCTGCCATAGTGTTGTGTTTATTATACGTGTATGTTGTGCTGTATGTGGATGGGCGGAGGACGGGGGGCGGAGACGTGCTCATCACATATTCATAGCGTGTACATGCGCACAATAGCAACAATAACAACAGCATGAATAATAGCAACAACAAGCATAGCTCGTTGAATGAAATGACTGTCGAACTGTCTGACATTCAGTTTCGTTTTCATTTTCAGTTGCTGCCGCTGCAATGGCAACGGAAGCCGCCATATTGCAATAACGTGTGCCAAAGCGGAAATGGACCAAAGCACACACACATGCACAACTGTTGCGCGCGTGTGTGTGTGTGTGTGTGTTAGGCAACTCTTTATGATTGTGCCAAAAAGTTTATTACATTACGAGACACATTTCTCATCACTTGACTGGGGACCGCACGCGAAATCGAATTCGTGTTGGGACTTTATAAGGCACGCGCACTTATCTACAGGTACGCAGTTACACACACACACACACGCACACACATAAGCACACATGCACATATACAAATACGCTGCCGGATTATTGAAGTTTATCAAAATGGCAGGCTGGCAGGCAGCGATAAGTGCCTAAGCACTTGAAAAACTTTGCTGCAAACAGCGAGTGAGAGAGAGAGAGAGAGAGAGAGAGGGAGAGGGGAGAGAGAGAGTGAGCGAGACAGTTGACTAGTGAGTTGAGTGCTTAAAGACGGCAGTTTGAAGTGGCGCTCTTTCACAAGCAATGCCGATAATAATAATGAACGTTGCCTGCCTGCCTGCCTGCCTGCCTGCTTGACTGGCTCTGGCTTGTCTCGGCCTGCTTAGTCTTTGCTGAATTGTTGTTAAAAGTTTTCTAATTTTCGACATTTCAAACATTTGATGCCTCCCAGCTGTCAATTAAAGGCGACAGCACCTGTTGCTGACAGCGCACACAGCGAGCTGAGGCAAACGCGCCGCACTGTGGCAAAAGTCAACTGTTGCCTGGCAATGAAAAACTCGCACACCAACTTGACACCTGCTCCGGCAGAGGCGAGAAGCGGCAGAGACAACAGCGGCAGCAGCAGCAAAAGTTGTAGCTGAAAAAACCGCAACTAGGCAAAGTCCTGTGGTTGTTGCCACACCTTCCAGTTTGACTGTGTGCGTGTGTGTGCGTGTGTAGCTTAAGTAACTAAAATTCATAGTAAACTTTGCGACTACGGTGCGTATGAATAATAAATGCAGTGAGCAGAAAAGTGAAAACGAAATGCAGACAACAAACAAACATATATACATATATACAGATACAGCTACAGTTACAGTTACAGATACAATTACAGTTACAGATGGTGGTTTTAAAATGGCAACAT
The DNA here is from genome assembly GCA_035042075.1 of Drosophila macrospina. Taxonomy (NCBI): domain Eukaryota; kingdom Metazoa; phylum Arthropoda; class Insecta; order Diptera; family Drosophilidae; genus Drosophila; species Drosophila macrospina. Next base: position 340,372 of record JAWNLW010000455.1, on the reverse strand, counting down.
GTCGTATACGTAACATGCATAAATATATAATTAGCTACACATACGATTGGGCAGGTGGACTTCCTTGCGACTCAACTCGACTCGACTCGCATTCATTGTGTAAGTCAATAATATTAAAAAATTCAATTCATTATGCCTAAGAGATATGTGTGAGTGTGTGTGTTTTCTGTTTGATGTGTTTGTATGCATATGTCAATGAAATCATTACATTCAATAAATCAATCAATCAATCAATCAATCATAAAGTCAGACGAGAAACAGCATAGCTCATCAAGTCAATCAATCAGCAATCAAATTGATGACATTAATTTTTATACTTCAGCTTCAGTTACAGTTTCACTTTCGCATTCAGTTTCAGTTTCAGTTTTCGCTTCTCTTTCTGCTCTCTCATTGCTGTTGTAATTTAACATTATTTATTTTTAGATATATATAGTTATAATTATATATATATATTTCTTTGTTTATCGTTTAACTGTGCTGCAGTTTTATGTTTGTTTTTTTCTTTCTGTTTGTTTTTTTTTTCTTTTATTATTATTTGTTATTAAGTTCTTAGTTGATTGCCATAACTCGTGCCAGCTGGGGTTACAATTCTTGTACAGGTGAAATGAAAATTGAGCTCATACAATTACTATACAATTAGCATTGGGTATTTGTTTATATAAATATTTAAATAGTTGTTTGTTTGTTTGTTTGTCTTTATTATTAAATTATTTTTGTTGGGGTTTTCGGATTTTGTATTAGTTGCAAGTTGTTTAGGGAAATGCTAGTCAGTTGTTAGTTGTTAGTTGTTAGTTGGTTAGATTAAAGAGCCACTAGTTAAATGCTAGTCAAAACAAATTCTGTAGGCTTTGCGTACATTTTATGCAAATTAAGCAAAATGCAATCAAGTTAAAGGAATTACTTTGAATAAACTTTAAAACAAAACACAAGGAAACCCAAACAATAAAGACAGACAGAGAGAGAGAGAGAGAGAGAGATGGAAATAATTCACATAAAGAACTTAAAGTATTTTAAGATTTGTTCTGTTTTTATTTTTATTTTTTTGGTTGTTGTTGTTCTTGTTGTTGTGTGCATTGTTGTTCTTGTTGTTGTCATTGCCAAGCGACCCTAATTCTAAGCTTGCAGCTGCAGATACAGATACAGATACAGTTCTTAGCAGGTTGCTGCTGCTGCTGCTGCTGCTTCTGCTTTTAGCTAGTATATTACATTAAATGTGTTTGCTGTTTCAATTATGTATTATTATTAATATTATTTACAAACAAAACTGGAAAATTGCATATTAAATTGAGTAAGTGTAGGTGTATGCATATAATTGAGTATGTTACAGGGTGTCGCTCTGTTGGGCAGCTACGGAAAGTGTTAAAACATATGCAACACTATGTATTGGACAGACAGAAAGACAGAGAGAGAGAGAGACAGTGAGAAAACGGGAAGCAGCAAGAGAGATCATTAAAGAGTCAGGAATTATGCATAAATCAAATAGGAAGGGATGGGGGTAGATAACAGCAGGGGGCAACAGGACAGGGCGAGAGAGAAAGGTAAACATTTGCTAAGCGAAACGCAAACAAAAGCTCACAAATTGACAGAGAAATGGAAATTGTTTACAAGGACACAGCGCAGTGGCAAAAAACAGGGCGTATACGTAACGTAGTAACATAGAAAATGTAACAAAATAGAGAGACAAAAATAAAAACCAAAAGCAAAATACAAAAATACAAAACGTAAGGAAAATAAGTAACACAAACTGAGAAAGAAGAAAAGCGCACTTATTCGTATTATAAATATATATTACAAAAATTCTTGGATGGGCATTACAATATGTATATAGTATAAGTACAACTTATAGAGCCTAGCTATATTACAGTTGGTTTCTCATTACTGGTATTTCTAGCGGGTTTGTTTTATTTTAATTTAATTTAATTGTTTTGGTTTTGGGTGTGCTAAGAACTGTACAAGTTGTTATGTTTTATAGAAAGTATAAATTGTTGTAGGGGGATGCTGCAGTTACATAAGTATTATATGCATATATATATATATATAAGTATGTACGATAGTTGATAGAGTTGCATTGTTTCATTTACCATTTGGGCATCTGCTGTGGTGGTGACTCTAGTTGACTCGCTGTTGACTTCTTGCTGGCTCCGCTGCTGTACAAAAGTGAGAAAGCCAATTTTCCCAGATATTCGCAATCGAGGAGTTCTTTTCTTTTTGTTTTTGATATAATTTTCTTTTGAGTTTTTCATTTGCAGTTAAATAGAGAGACTTTATTCTTCACGTTTCTTTCGGTTTAGCACATTTGGTACGTATACGCATTACGTATACGCATGATTACTGTTTGTTTTCAAAATAACTGGGTGTATATATAGATATCGCATAGAATTGTAAAGTTACATGTATACATTTGGTATATATACTATGTATATATATATATCTATATATATATATATATATTTTTTTTATTTAGTTAAGCGACTGACTTACTGCTTTCAAATGACAATTAACTTGCAGCTTTAAATATTTCTCATATTTTTCACCCTTTACTTTCAATGTTTAAACATATACAAAAGATGTGTGAATGCAACACAGTTACAGTTACAGTTACAGTTACAGTTACAGTTACAGTTACAGTTACAGTTACAGTTACAGTTACAGTTACAGTTACGATTACAGTCATCAGTTTTCATGTTTCTCATAATTTCTTTATTTTATACTTCTTGAAGATTTCTTGGATTGTACTTAAGTCCATAGCTTTGAGAGCGGGGCGTGGTGGGGTATTAAGTAAAGTACTTGTATTACATATAAGTACAGTTCCATATAGTGTAGTGTACATGTGTCTGTGTCTGTGTGTGAGTGTGAGTGTGAGTGTAGGCTATACAAAAGTGTTATTACAATAAATGAAAGTTTCAATTCATATCACCCATCTGACAGGAGTTACACAGCAGCTAAGCAGCAGCTTTAAGTTAGTTAAATGTAGACTACGATTAGCGGCATTAGTTTTGTTTTCCTCTTCTGTTTTTTTTTGTTTGTTAAGTTAAACTGTCTATAATTTCGAGCACATTCGACTTTCGTCTTATTGTGTTGTGTTCAGTTAAATTAGGTGGGCTCCACGATCTGCTGTATGCATGTTGAACATTAACAAACACAGCACTAACAATGACATACACAAATGCAACGACGATACTCGCATATATGTATGTGTGTATACATATACATATACATATACATATACATATACATATACATATACAAATACATAGCATAACTTATGATTGGGTCCAACAAATGCGCACAACTCTCTGCTCTTGCCAATACTATAATTGTTTATATATATATATTTATATTTATGTATATTTTGGGGAGTTTTCTTTTCTTTTTTTTGGGGGGGAGTTTTCCGTTTTGGTTAAAAAACATTTAAACATTTCAACAACAAGCTACTTTTAATTTGGTTTTCTTTGTTATTTTTTGTTTGTTCTCATAACGCAATTGGCGTTTGCTACTTAATTGTTTAAGTTATAAAGTTAATAACATTTAAAACACACACATATATATATATATATTATATATATATTTATAACTATTATGTAGTTAAACTCGGCTACAATTCACACTAGTAACATTTATAAGTAATATATTTTGGGTTCGTTTCTTTTGTTCTAAATAGTTTAACTGTTTCAATAGAGAACTGCAGTTCTAATGCGTCGATTCTCGCTATCAAATTGTACTACAGGAAATGTTTTAAAATTCGTTACTGACGAAGAAAACCAACAACGACAACGACAACGACAATGTTAAGGATAACAACGACCACGACGACGACGACGACGACGACTAACAATTAAAACTCTGTTCTATGTTCAGCTTATAACTCTATTGTTGGTGCTTTGTTCTTACTGTGTTCTTATACACGGGCAATTCGATTGCCCTGAAGAGAAAGGATCATCATCTAACACAAAATATATATATGTATATGTAAGGAGTAAAGGATGCTGTCAACTTGAGCATCCGTAAGCTATACGTCTATTACTTAAGGTAAGTTTTGTAGCCATCTAATCGTATCATATATATATAAATAAACATATATATATGTAGTTTGTATTGTTGTTGTTGTTGTTGTAGCTTTAGTTCACTAACAGTTAATTATATATATATATATTTCTACCAACATCGAAAAATAAATATTTGATAACTTTTGTGTGTGAATTGAATTGAAATGACAAAATAGCAAAAGAACACATTTATCCATTGTTTTGTTAATGGTTATTTAGTTAGTTAGTTAGTTAGTTAATTAGTTAGTGGTAGTTAGTGGTAAGTAAGTAATATTAACAATTAAATGAGAATTAAATAAAATCACATAGAAAATCATATAGGAAATACTCAATTGATCAACTACAAATACAAATATGAGAGCGATAACACTGTTCTCGCTTCTGATAACAGAAATGGAAATGATTTAATTATGTGAATCGAAATTAGGTGAGTTTTCATAGTACAATTAGTAAAGCTGCACTGGAAATGTTTTATTTTCTTTTTTTTTTTTTGGTTTCTTTTTGTTGTTTGAGGAAAGCTGAAAATTGTGTGGGAAAAATCTGCGTATGCTTAAGCTGCATATTATTATTATTAATAATTTGTTTTGTTTTAGTTGTTGTTGTTGTTGTATAGCTAATTATTGCATTATAGCCCATTGTGTATTATATACTGTATATATATGTATATATATACTAGTTGCAGCGTGTATATATATATGTATATAGGGTATGTTCACGTTCTTAACTCTTAGCACAAATTGAAATGAATAATACGAAATTGTTTTTTATACCGGAGTTTTGGGTAATTTCCGTCTAGTTGGCGATGCTGGTGATTTGTCAGTGTTGGTTTCGGGGTCTGTGTTGCATATATTGTTAAGAATTTGTTCGATTTGTTGTGGTAGTTGTGGTTGTTGTTGTTTGGAAAAGAAGTAACAAGAAACGAGAACAACAAATGAAAATTATGTAAATGCTTGCTTTTATACTGCAGTATACAACAATTTATGGTGGAGTATATACAACAAGAGTGGGAAGTAGAGGGTACAACTGGTTGAAGTAGCTCAATGACAGACACTTACCCGCTATGAGTCCCAGCCCCACTGGACCATCGCCCGATCTTCGTGGTCCACTCTGACCACCACTATTTCCCGGCGGCAGATTCTCATCAAAGAGATCGCACATGCGAAAATCTGTGGCATGCTCCACCAGCAGCTCCACAATGTCCCCAGTGCGATCCATAATGGAGCAGACCTCCTCAAAACTGCGATCGATCAGCGACATGCCATTCCACTCGAGTATCTGCCAGAAAAGTGTATAGAATTTGTTATAGAAGAAATGTTTCAGCTGCACAAGTCCTTAATTATACTTGATGTAAAATATTCACTAATTTGCACAGCGTTCACTCACCTTGTCCCCCTGCTGCAGGCCATTCTTCTCGGCCGGCCCGCCAGGCACTGTCCAGACAATGTAGGCAAAGAGTCGACCATCAGCGCCCGTCTTGCCGCCAACCACTCGCATGCCAAAGCCTCGTGCTATAAACAGTAACAAAGTTAAATAAGATAAATAAGTTAGCTCAGCATGGGCAAGCCGAAGATTAGATACACTTGCAGTGCAAAGATTTCATATAGGAAACTAATAACACAGCCTAAAGTTTGATTTCTTAGCCATGAAAAAGAGCTTCGATTAGATCAGTTATAACTCAAGGGAAGACAGAAACTCAGACTCATAGAGATAGCTGCAGAAGAGAGTGATCAGTTTGCCTAGAAATCAATTAAATATACACCTCATATAGACTGCCATAGCTGTCTTAGTGACCTCTCCTAATTGAAATACCCGCTGCAAAGTGTATATAAATATGCTGACTGATTATGGCAGTATCTCTATGAGTGCGAGCAAGAAAATCAATATTAAATCTTAGACTCGGCACAGACACAACGCACGTAGCAACAACAGATTTTGGGCATGTGGCAACAATTTGTGTTGATTTCATTTGCAGTTTGCACTGTCTGCGGCATACATTGCGTATACGCCCCGTGTTGTCCATAAGCACTCGACACGACTATTTGCACTGCTGTCCTGCCGTCTCTTTGTTTGTCTGCCTGCTTGCCTGCCTGTCTGTCTGCCTGCCTGTCTGTCTGTCTGTCCTTTTTGGCAGTCTGTCCGCCTACAATTTGTGCTTAGTCAAGTTTTTATCAGTCTCATACCTCAATTCATTTACGGTGCACGAATCGAGCTTGACTTGTTGTGACCTGTGTCTTGCCCTTGTCTAACAAATTAATCAACGTAAACTTGCCTAAAGTTCGTCGACTGTGTGCGTTCACCTGTCCGTCGAGCATAGCTTTAAGTTGCTGCAGCTGCACTCTAAGGATTTCGCATTTCGTGAGTCCAAACAATTTAATTCATTTAATTGCAATTTCAGTTGCCAGTTGGCAGCGCTCAGTTTCAAGTACTTATCATTGGGCGCAGAAAAACTAATTTCAACAATTTGTGCACGAAAACTTACGAAAGCGGATTTCCGCTGTATCCCCGCTGTTTCCCCGAGGAAAATCCCTTACACTTGGCAATACCCTCGCGGCCAGACAGTTGAACGCTTGCTGCAGACAATGGCCAAGAAAGTTAACTAGAGACTTGGCTGCAGGCCAGGCTAAGAACAGCAGAGGGGGGAAGAGCAGAGTGCAGAGTGTAGAGTGCAGAGAGAAGGGAGAAAAGTTTGTCATTGACAATGAAATTTGCTGCCTTGCCCTGCTGCGGCCGCTGCCACCTCCGCCCTCCCCCCTGCCACGCCCTGACAAAGGTTTAGGTTGATATTTTTCGGCTTGCAGTTGCCTTGATTTTCCAGCAGAATAATTCAAGGCAAGACAAGGCAGGTGGCTTCCGTTGCTGGCCAAAGTTTTGTGAAAAGGAAAGCGCCTCAAAGTATGCAATAAAATGTTGCGCATCCGCCATTGCTGTTGATTTAGGCACATTGATACCCAATTAGGATAACGCGACATTTTCTCTCTCGAGTGTTTTAATCAAAAGTTGCGTTCTTCTTTCTGCTTTCTACTTTCCTTTTCTCTTTTACTCGGACAAGACGACAGTAAAATCGAAATAAATAAAACACAAATCCTTTGCTGTCAGCGAATGTAAAATTGCGCAGATTATGCGATTATAAGGAGTTCACAAAGATGACACAGCGGCATTGAGAGTTGAAACTGAAAACTGATGAGTTGGAAGGCAGGGTATCAGCTAGTCGGGCAGCCTGCCGCACTGCTGGTTAGCCCTTTTTAACATGCACGAAATGTGCTCGCTGAGTGAATTTCCAATACGCTCTCGCCTGGCCATAAAAGTTTCCCCACATTAAAATGACGAGGCGACCCTGAACGAAGCAGACCTCAACTATGAGGTGAGCTGTGTTGGGATTTTTACTTTTACTCTGGCTATTTTTTTGTTGTTGTTTTTGTTAGCCTTTGTCTCATTGTGCCGTGTGTATTTGTCATTCATTTACGTATTTTTTTTTATATATATTTTATGATACAATTTGTTGTGCTTTTACATTTTTTTTTATGTGAGTATCATTGGGATTTTAATAAGCCAAATACTGAGCATTGTTGCCTGTGGAGCAAAGGTTGTTTTGTTGGCAACTTTTTATGATGCTAGCGGGTCGACAATATACTAATTTTTAGAGCGCTTTTAAAGTTATCTATGTGCTGTGTCTGCTTAAGTTTGCTGTGTGCTGAAAACTTGTGTAACTTGTGTCCCAGCAACTGCTCTGCATGCTAGAAGTAATGTCATTAACTGTGCAAACTTTTCGAACGACTTAATCGATGCACACAAGAGATGGAGATAGCAACAGACAGAGAGAGAGGGGGGAGTGTGTGTGTGAGTAAGTTTAGTTTTAGTACCTGTTATCGGCAGCTATAAAAATTGATTCTTAATTAAACTAGCATAGCAACAGAGCAACGAGCAGTTGCCAGCTCTGGCTGAGGTTATCAACTTAAAGGCAAAAACTAATAAACAATACCCCAAGCGCTTGCACGTGTGTGTGTGTGTGTGTGTGTGTGTGTGTGTGTGCATTGAAGTGCTACCTGGCAGCACACCTGCACTTGTGTCAACAGCTGAGCGGAGCAGCATGGCAGGCACGTAAGAAAGTGGGTAAGTAATGTGCTTAAGAGCACTAAAACTATGAATGCGAGCCAAGTTAAAGGCGAGTCGGCAAGAGGCGTTACAAGATGAGGCTACTTGTTGCCAGTTGCGAGTTACGATTCCAGCACACGCAAAAGCAAAGCTCACAGTTAACACAACACTGAGTGTGTGTGTGTGTGTGTGTGTGTGTGCTTGACATGATTTGCAGCAATAAATGTGTGTAGCGCATGAGGCTGCATAAAATTTGATTAGGCTTGTTAAGACGCCATTCGCAAGCGTAGCATTCAGTTGTTGTCGTTTATTGCTATTGTTGTATAACACTTAAGTTGTTGCATAATTGAACGCGTATTTGACCATTCAATTACAATTACATTTTGTCGATCGATTGGCGCGTTGCGATTGTGATTGCGATGCGAATGTGCATTTCAGCTTAATTAAAAGCTTCCATTAGCTGCAAAGGCAGCTGCTAATTGCGTCGAGTTTGAAAGCAATGTACATAGTTGCTTTTAAATTATACGAGCATGCCAGGCACACCACACACACACACACACACACACACACAAACAACACACACATGGCGAGTCAATATATCAAGGCAAATTGCAACACAGCTGCCGCTGCCAGGTGGCACAACAGACGCCGCAACGTACATCATGCGTGTGCTTGCGGTTAAGCCGCACAGCCAAGTAGCAGCTAAGGATATGAGGCTAGGCATGGCATAGCCAAGGATACAAGAGGATATTGGCAAGCAGCTCGTATAACAAAATGCCAGCAGCGACAGCAAGCCAAGAAAATGGTTTAACACATTAAAATTCCACTTGCTTCGTTGCATATCAAATATGCCAAGCAGTTTGATGGGAATGAAGCCACATAGAGAGAGAGAGAGAGTGCAAGAGAGAGAGAGTGCGAGAGAGAGAGAAAGCAGAGAAATAAGCACTCATTCAGTGCTCAGCCAGGTAAGCGCATAGATACCAAGCAGCCAGCTGAGAGCATGCTTAACTCCTGGTACAACAACCATTTTCCTGCTTTCTCCTTGCTTTTTTTTATCATTGCAGCTGCGCTTATGCGTTATTTGTTAGGTATTGACATTTTATTTTTTCTATGATATGCAAATTGAAAATTTACTATATAAGCAACGGCGTGTGACAGCAGGCAACAGGCAGCAGGCAGCCAACGGCTAGCTATTTTGTTTGAAATTATGTGAGTTCGTGCCAAGGCAGCTTAAGGTTTTCATTTTTGAATTCGCATTACTTTGCCAAAACTCAACCGATTTCGATAAACGAAGTCGTTTTGATTATTGTTTTTCCTCTGAATTGATTTGCCATCTTCATTTTGTTTATTTGGGCAATTTAAATTTTTTCGAAAATTTTCAATATTTTGCATACCTACCCCTTGGCATATTTTCGAAATTTTTGAATTCGCACAACTTTGGCAAAACTCAACCGATTTTGATAAACGAAGTCGTTTTGATTATTGTTTCTATTCTAAATTGATTTGTCATCTTCATTTTATTTATTTAAGCAATTTAAATTTTTTCGAAATTTTTCAATTTTTTATCATTTTTTTTCTTTGGGCAATTTAAAATTTTTGGAAAATTTTCAATTTTTTGCATACCTACCCCTTGACATTTTTTCGACATTTTTGAATTCGGTTATCTTTGACAAAACACAACCGATTTCGATGAACGAAGTCGTTTTGATTATTGTTTTTCCTTCTAATTGATTTTGCATCTTTATTTTGTTTATTTAGGCAATTTTAATTTTTTCGAAAATTTTCCATTTTTTGCATGCCTACCCCTTGACATTTTTTCGAAATTTCCGAAATTTTGGAATTCTCGTAACTTTGGCAAAACTCAACCGATTTCGTTAAGCGAAGTTGTGGCATATTTTTCACTTAACTAATTTGAGCAGTTCTGACAAGCAGAAGCGTCAATAAAATGTCACTTTCCATACTCCATTAAGAGTTGGCAGTATTAGTAATTTGCAAAGAGTTTTGTAATAGATTTTAAGTTGCATTCAACTGAATTTCTCTGTAAATTACAATTTAGTTAAGTTAATTGTTGGCGAAATTGTGTAGCATGCGATTGGAGTATCAATTACGAGCGACTAACTGGCAAATCGATTTTCAATTTGCGCTGTTGTATTTGCATAAACTTTGCACTCAACTGTATACGTCCCACTTCATTGCGTTGCCTCTTCTCCTGCTGCTTACAACAGTTACAACTTTTCACATTTACAAGTTCCTCGCTGCAGTTTCTGTTAGTACTTTTCTTTTTCTCTCTTTATTTTTTATATATATTTGAGTTTGTCCACAAAACTGAGGCAAGTGTCGAGGCTTCAGGGTATTGCGAGAAACGGCAAGCGCTTGCTTCTGCTGAGGGGAACGAGAGTGTAAATAAAGCTGGACAAGCCGACTTTTATTTTATTTGGTTTTTGGTGTGTGCAAACATGTGTTTTTGCCAGCATTTAGGAGCACGACAATTAGGAGTTGTTAAGCATTGTGCGCGGGGAGCAGTTGCGGTAGGCGTGGCATATCAATTTATTTGAGCAAAGCATTTGGGAAACAGACATAAAGCTGGTAAACAATGTATATCTTGGCAGAGTTTATGAATTTGCGCTTAATAAGGCGGCGAATTGAAAAAGTTCTCATAATATATGTATATAAATTGGATCAGGTTGATTAGAACGTCAGTTTCTATACAAATGAGTCTCCTGGTTGTAGAGAGTGCTATAAATTTGTGCTTAAATAAGCAATGAATTGAAGAAGATCTTATAATATATATATAAACATGCTTAAGTTGATTAGTCCGTCAGTTTCTATACAAATTAGAGTGCAGTGAGTGATATAGATTTGTCCTTAAATATGCAACTAATTGAGCAAGATTTCATTATATATATATTAACCTGATTCGGCTCAATAGTCTGACAGACTTGTAGTCTCTAAGTTGCAGAGGGTGCTATATATCTATGCTTCATAAGGTAAGGAATTGAAGATCTCTTAATATATATATAAATTTGATCAGACTAATTAGTCTGTCAGTTTCTATACAAATGAGTCTCTTGGTGGTAGAGAATGCAATAAATTTGTGCTTAAATAAGCAAAAAAGTGAGGAAGATTTTATTATATATATATAAACCTGATTCGGTTCAATAGTCTGTCAGTTGTAGTCTCTAAGTTGTTGAGAGGGCTATAAATTGGTGCTCAATAAGGTAAGGAATTGAAGAAGTTCTCATAATAGATATATATATAAGCTTAAACAGACCAATTAATATAGTATAGTCGCTTTCCATATAAATGAGTCTCTTGGTTTTGCAGCTATGCATCTTTAACTTGATATAGTAAATGCTTAAGCTGATTAAACTAAACTTTTGCATATTTGAAAAAGTTATCAATCAGTAAACTATAACTTATAGTTGACTACTCAGTTTATATAGTAAATTTTATAAATATCTTAAATTAACTCACTTCCTTTTGGAGTTTCAACAAATTGCTGTCTTAATATTTGACTGCATTTATGCGAATTATCAATGGCAGTTTGTTGATTGGCAACTCAATGCAGCATTAAGTAATAAGTAGTTCTCGTCTGATGATAATTACATTTTTAATTAATTACAATAACAAGCTGCAGTATAATTCAGCTTCGGTCTGTTTGCATTGCATTCGCGCTTTCAGTTCTTTCATTCTCTAATTTCAATTTTATGCAATTCCTTTGAAATCTAATACCGAGGCACGTTTTATGCTATTGATTTTCTCGCTGTGCAGATAATTAAAAATTCATTTGCACGGTCGTTTTATGCGCATCGTTAAAATACACACACACACACAAATAAAAATGGCATTGGCCAACAATGGGGCAGCCACAAGCCCAGCAACTAACTGCTTTTATGTAGATGTATATGTATATGTATGTGTGTGTGTGTGTTGGGCATATACTCATATATTTAAAACTTGTCTAAAAGGTATCAAGTAGATGCTTCATTGTGGGCAGCTCTCGATGTGGTGCAGTCACTACGACTTGGCCTTTATGCCGATGAAATCCTCTCAGTTGCTTAATCTGCTACCAGTTTTGCTTCCGCTCTGGGTTTCATTTGGGTCCCCCGGGTGCCCACGTTCGACCACATTATCCCTGTCGGTCGCTTCGTTGCCCTGCGTTGGGGGACTTCTCCCCCCTGTTGGAACAGGAAATGTTGGCGGTATACCAAAGTTCTTTAGCTTGCTCTTTGGCAGCTTTGTTTGTTCGTTCGTTCAGTGTGACAGCGGGTCGCGGAGGGTATAGAATGAAGTGCAGACGGAAGGAAGAACGAACGAACGGACGGACGGTTGGTCGTTCTGTCGAATTAGCATAACCAAACGTTGTAATGAGTCTTATTTACTTGGCCATTTCCGGTGTGGCAAGCAGGCAAAGCGGCCATACTAAGCTCTCATGAAATGGAAAATTTGCTGTGCACACAAAACCCACACACACAACGTACACACACACATACAGCTCACACATTGAGGTAAGTCCCTAAGCTCACTTACTGCGATGTGCCTTGTCCGTGGGATCCCGCCGTAAAATAATGCGTCGCTTTGATGCACAAATCGGTCCGGAATCAACGTCATGTATAACAATTCGTATGGCCTCGCCATCCATCGATGTTTGACGCCGTGGCGCCTCCAAATCCTCCAAATTGGGACCCGTAAACGCCGCCATTGGCGGCGGTATCGATGCTGGGATACCCGTTGGCAATGCGCCACGGTTCTGCAATGCCGCAATATCCGGCCTAAAATTGTACAAATCGTATGGTGTTAATATGCTTCACGGGTGGTCGGTCACTCGGTCACTCAGTGACCAGTCACCAGTGACCAGTGACAGTGACAGTGACAGCAGATGTGTCCACTTACAGCTGGGAGCCGCGTCGCCGCATGCGTCGATCATCGTCCACAGTTAGCACGGGGCTGCCCTTATCCGGTGAGCCAGGCGACTCATCGTTCTGCAGCTCCTCCGAGGCATGTGGCACACGGAACGAGGGACGTCGCGAGCCGGGCAGCTGCATCGGTGGCATGATGCCACCACCCTCCCCGGGCGAGCGTTGCAGTTGCGTGGCCGGTGTGGCCGCGCCCTGCATCAAGCCGGGCGCAAAAACATCATACGCCGATTTTCTGACAGTGAGAGAGAGAGAGAGAGAGGAGAGAGTGTGTGAGAGAGATGGCGACAATTTCATAGAAAGGCGTTGTAAATCCCAATTGAGCTGCAACTTTCAACATGCCAATTAAGCTTCAACAATGTAGCACTGAAATTGTTGCAAATTGGACTTTGATTTGTTGATTTTTCGTAGAAATACTTAAATATTTATGCTTAATCCATAGTTGTTTGAAGTTTACATTTGCAAATATTTATTAAATAAAGCTAGCATTATATATTCCTTGTATTACTTAACTATTCAAGCTGAAATGTATCATTTTAATTGATTGAGTTGTTTTTTATGAATAAATTAATTTTCCTATATTTTCCATTTTATTTCTATTTGAAATTCATTCATTTAATTTCTATTATTTTAAATATATTTTAATTATTTGATATTAAATTAAATTAAAGCTTATTAAAGCTTAATTTATTCAGAATTATTTTATATTTAATTTAACTATTTTCTAAAATTTATTTATCTAATTTATTTAAATTTTCTATTAGTGCTGGGAGTTGCAATCAATTTAAAGTTAATTTTGCTTTATCAGTTTATTTAATTTAATTTAAGTTAAGTTAAGTTAAGTGAAATATATCATTTTAATTGAGTGTGTTGTTTTCTATTAATAAATTCATTTTTCTATATTTTCCATTTTGTTTCTATTTGAAATTCATTAATTTAATTTCTATTATTTTAAATATATTTTAATTATTTTACATTAAATTTATTTATTTATTTTTTCTATTAGTCTTAGTCAAAGCTTCATTTATTCAGCATTATTTTATATTTAATTTAACTATTTTCTAAAATTTATTTACGTAATTTATTTATGTTTTCTATTAGTTTTGGGAGTTGCAATCAATTTTTAGTTAATTTTGCTTCATCAGTTTATTTAATTTAATTTAAGTTAAGTTAAGTGCAGCTATTGTTATTGTTGCTGCTGCTTACCTGCGTGGCATAGAGGGTATGCCCAAGCCGGAGCCATCGGCAGCCATGCCCAGTGCGGGTCCACCGCCGCCCATGCTGCCACCGACGCCGCCCGTCTTCATGTCATCGTCGTAGCTGTGCTGACGCGAGACACGCGAGCCGCGCCGTGATTGCATCCTGGAGAGCGGCGCACCGAATGCGGGCTCCAGTTCGCTGCCACGTGGCGGGCTATTGGAGCGACTGGGCGCCATGCTGCGGCCACCTTTCAGCTGCTGAAATTACATTGAATAGTAAGACAATGCCTTAGTGTCCTTGCTGGTTGTACTTGTTGTTTGTCCTTGACAGGAAAGCGGAGAGCAACTTACACGCTCCAACTCCTTGAGCGATGCAGGTGAAACATCCGAATGGCGACGCAACTCTGGACTACGTGGCGGTGCCAAGGCGGCACCATTGCTCGGCGCCAGCGTCTGTGTGCTGCTGCCAAGCTTGGCATCCGAGTGGCGACGCTGCAATGCCTCAAGCACCGGCACGTCCAGCGTGGAGTCTGTCGAATCCTGTGGTATGCACACACGCGAGGCCATTTTGCGACGGCAGACGCTGCAGCGCCACATGTTCTGTGGCCGAGTGAGGGGAGGGAAAACAAGCGAATTAATAAGGCAAAAATGTGTGTGTCTGTCTGTGTGTGTGTGTGTGTGTTTGTCGGGGGAAAAATCATTGCAGGCGAATATCAAGTATACGCCACGTTAATTAAAATTACCAGCTAAACACACACAAATTGTATTTGTGGCAGCAGCACATTTATTAGCTAGTTAAACTTGTTCAACTGCAGTTGTGCTTCAGCTTCTGCCTGTTGTTGTTGTTATTATTGTTGTTGTTGTTGTCGGCGAGTGAAAATAAATATTAATTACTTTCCGAACAAAAGTTGCGCTGCTTTTCAGCTTCCCCACAACCGCAAGTTGTGCAAAAAATCTATGGCGCTGCGCGCGTAAGGCAAAGGGCTAAGGGGGCGGAGGGGTTGCTGCAGGGAAAAGGAATGTGAATCTAACTCAAAGGGGGCGGGGTGGTTGGAAGTGCAGCAAAACAGCGGCAAGCAGAGCTAAGCTAGAACAATGCTCGCTACATTTTCACCTGCACGTTGAGTCATTTCACCCGCAGCGTCATTAGTGTGTGCGTAGGTGTGTGCGTGTGTGTGTGTGCGTGTGTGTGTGTGTGTGTCTGTGTGTGTGTGTGGGAATGCATGCTGCAGCGGAAGTTGCGCCATTTTAATTAAGTTGCCGCTAGTTTGGCAGCAAGTGTGTCTATAATCATGGCCCGTGCTGTCGCCTCGCTGCTTTCGCTTTATTGCTTTTGTTTTTCCCCTGTTGCGTGTGCTATAATTACAGTTACACTCCAGCTGCAGCTGCAACAATTATTTTAAAGCTCGCAAAAACTGTAAATTTGTGGCTTTTCTTTTTAGATATTTTTGTTGTGGACTACAAACTTGGCAAGACTTTTCCAGTCGCTTTGAGTTGATTTGAAATGCATAAGCAGGAAATCGATTTTGATGAATGTGTGAGAGCGCGAGGCAGAGCGACAGAGCGATAGACAGTTAGGCAGGAAGCTGAGAAGATTGAGTAGACTGAATAGTAAACGAGTTACAGCTTAAAGCAAGCGCTTGCACATTTGATTTGCAGCTAGAGATGAGCGACTAGGGAATAAGAGTTATAAAACAATCGATACAGCTGCTGTTATAGTTATAGGCAAAGTTATCGAAAGGGAAAGAAGTTGTTTAAGCAATGCTGTATGCTGAAGACAAAACTATTGTTGGAGAGAGTTATAAAACAATCGATACAGCTGCTGTTATAGTTATAGGCAAAGTTATCGAAAGGCAAATCAAGACGTTTAGGCAATGCTGATTGTTGAAGAAAAAACTATTGTTGGAGAGAGTTGTAAAACAATCGATACAGCTGCTGTTATAGGCAAAGTTATCGAAAAGGAAATCAGGACGTTTAGGTAATGCTGAATGTTGAAGAGAAAACTATTGTTGAGTGGGAAAGATTAGTAATAAAGTGTGGCAATTGAAGTGCTGAAGTGCTGCTACAAGCATTTTCTATTTATTATGCAATTAAGTTTCTAAGACTTTAATGATTTGTGCATTTGTCAAACTCTTGGCAAGAAAAGAACACAGATTTCTAAAAACTTTGAGCTCCACAACTATTTAAAAACTATAAGACAACTCGCCATTAAAAGTGCTCTACATATTTGTTATTACAATTTGAAATGGCCACACCTCAGCTTGCATTGATATGTGCATTCAATTATATCGTTTGGGCCGGGCCCAAAAACCTCAGAGCAGCGGCAGCTCTTGGCCTTTGTTGACAGCTGCTTGGGGCAGGTTGTGGTTAGGCTATGAACTGTCAGCAATGTGCATGTCCAAATGCTGGCCATAATTACGCAGCTGTGGTCACACATGTGATTGTGTGTGTGTTGTGTGTGTGTGTGTGTGTGTGTGTGTGTGGAGGTGTGTATGTGAGACGCCCACAAACATCAATTTCAATTAACCAAAGTGGCCAAAGTTGACGGACAAACGTTAAATTTTATGCGCAAGGCGTTGCCAAGTCACTGCCACTGGCAACCACCCAAAAGCGGCAGCAAACTTGAAGACAATGTGGTGTTGTTGGTGGCTTGTGGTGGTGGTGCTGCTGCTGTTGTTGTTATTGTTGTTGTTCTTGTTGTTGTACATTGTTATACAGTTACTTCTAGTTATTGTTGTCAATGGCCATTATGTGTGGCATTGAGTTGTGTGAGTGGGCAGATTGGAGTACTTGTGTATTGGCAATGGGTGGTGCACTTGCACCACCACTATGGTGGTTTAACAGCTGACTTGCCCGCTCCCACACTCGCTGTTGTTGTAGTCGTTGTTGTAGTCGTTGTTGTTGTTGTTGTTGTGGCTGTCATTTAATCTCGTTAATCTGGCTTTTATGTTGCTAAACGAGCTTGGCTTTGTCCAGGCAACTTTGCCACCTAAATGTAATCTAATTTGTGTGCAGGCAACGGTTAATGTCAGCCACCGGCACGCCCACTGTTCAGCATGAGGTGGCCAAACGCCCACACAATCATTGTCATTGTCATAGTCATAGAAGCCAGCGGTCATAATGTAAACGGAATAGCGGAAAAGCGGAAAACAGAAAGCAGAAACTGTTATTGTTCGGTTTTTGTTTTGTTATTCTTATTAATTAAAGTCGCCGCAGGATAATGTGTTTATTTATGCCACGCTCCATAAGTGTGGCATTGCCTAGTGGCATGGAAACATTTGTCGCTGCATTGCAGCAGCGGCAAGCGTGTTATGTGGCTGAACTTACCGCATCCTCGTGCTCATCCAACTTGCTGTAGCTGGCGCAATCCTCGCACACTCGCTGCTGGCACTCGAAGCACGTCTTGTGGTAATCGTCCGGCTTGAAGGACTTGAGGCACACGCGGCAAGCGCCTGCTCTGCGTCCTGGCTCCTGTTTGGCCGCCCCACCTGCACCGCCCCCACCGCCCGTCGTGGTGTTGTTATTGTTGTTATTGCTGCTGGACTCCTGCTGATGCTGCTGCTGCTGCTGCTGTTGATAGCTGGGTGAACCGTAGCTGCCGCTTGTGTCCGCCTCTGTGGGCACCAGCGAGGGGCGTGGCGACATTTTATTAACTGCAAACGGTATATATAGGAAGAAGAACAAGAAGAGCAAGAGTAAGTGGTAGAAGAAGAAGTGAAATGACATGAATGAAGTCAGTCAATCGCGTTTTGTCATTGAGCAACAAGAAACCGCAAATTGCATTCAAGCTTCGCCTGCACGCGCTCTCTTTCTCACTCTCTCACTCTCTCTCTTTCCCACACTCTCTCTTACTCCCTCGCTTTCTCCTGGCTGCAATAATTAACTTGTTGCTGTTGCAAAACTGTGACCTCCTTTCATAATTAATTCAAAGCCAAATTGCCAACGTGACGTGGAGCGGGCGACAAATGCAATAAATAATATAAATGGGCGCGATTAGCGTTAGTCAAATCGGAAATTGCCGACAAGCCCATGCGGGCGACAAGTGGGCGTGGCTGTCACACTCACTCACTCTCTCTCTCTCTCTCCCTCTCTCTCTGCCCACACACCCAAAGGAGGCAATTAACGCAGCGAATTGAAGGCAATGCGAAGCAGCAGCTGCTGTTGGCATATTTCATATGTTCTTAAGCTCGCTTGATGTCTTTGTATTATTACTTTTTATGTATTCTTTTAGTAACCAACTCCCTTTCTCTTTCTCTCTCTCTCTGTCAGCTCAGTTAGGCTCTGCTTAAGCTACAGTCGCGTCGCAAGCACAAAGCGTGCTTTGTTCGCCGCGTTGCGTATACGCACAGTTGCACAGCCCTGCAAGTGCAATTTTTGCTTTAGGCCTTTGGCAACCAAGCGACAGAGAGGAGTGTGTGGCTCACACACACACATATGCACATATATTTGCGCACAAAATGGAAGTGCAAGTCAAGAGTTTTGCTTAAATTTCGAATTTAGATTGAATTTGAGTTTAAATGGAGATAAAGTGTTGGCCAATTTAAGATTTAGGAGTTTAGTTGCTCAATTATTAGCACAGAATTTAGTGCACAAGCTGAGCAGACACTTGACTTGGCTGTAGATTGTCGTCGATGGTCGATTGTCAGTTGATGCTGAGTTGAGTTGCGTTGCGTTGAGTTCGTTTGAATCAACAACATAAAATATCATTTCATTTCTTTCTAATAAATCTGCAATGGCCGCAATAAAATCACAGCATCAACGAGAAACGAAAGAAAGTCCCCAGCAGAGCTGTGGTTGCCAACTAAAATGCAATAAAAATACAATACAAAAGTCAACACACTCGCATGTTGCGTATGTCTGTCTGTGTGTGTGTGTGTGTGTGTGTGTGTGCTGTCTGTTGCTTCTGTGTGTCGTTTATTGACATTGGATTTATGCTGTGGACACTAGTAAAAATCTACAACTCTCGGTCACATTTATAGCCCCATAACAATGACAATGATAATGCCAATGCCAATGGCTTGCTAATGCATTGGCCAGCTCTGACACTGACCCCTCTGCGCCATCTCCAGCCTGCGCTCTCTGCTACCCCTGACTGACCCTTGCCTTGCATAATTCAATTTGCTTCGCTGAAGCATAAAGCAGCAAAAATATTGCGCATACGCACCGTTTGTTGCTTTGTGCTAGCTTAAAGTGCCTTAAACTAAGCATGGAATGGCATCAGGAGCAGCGGAGACAACATTGGCTTAGCACAAATGCTGCTGTTGCCTGTCCCCCTTCCCCGCCCCACTTTGTCATTGTTATAAGTTGCGTGCACTTTTTGAGCGCTTACTTAGCTTTTGCCTTTTGTTTGTGCTAACGTTGCGTATACGTAATATTTTTGCAGCTAAACGTCAGCTGACGTTGGCATTGCTCGAGAGAACGAAAGTTTTTGCGCAAAACTTTTCAAGCAGCAGCAGCAGCAGGTTTATGAGCGCCTTTTATAAAAATTCAGGCCATAAATTCACATGCACTTAACTGGCAAGCAGCCCGCACCCAATTCACGCACACACAGCCAACTTGGGCACACACACACACATACTTACCTTTGTCGGTGACGGTTAACAGCGATGAGGAGAGCGTTGCCTTCATTTTGTTCAAGGCGCCCGTATTGGAGGCGCCGCCGCCTGAATCTGTTGCATGCTGTTGCCTATCGTTGGCCTGCTCATCGGTGGCCACCATCTGTGGAAGAGGAACAAGAAGAAGAGGGAGATAAGGAAGAAGCATAGGGAGAGAAGATTTTAAGAGCATAAATATTAACTGAATATTGAACTGGAATTTTCATTTGTGGCAGCTACAAAATATTTATAGTTACGAGCGCAGAATATTGAATTTTCATTTCAAACTGTCTCCCTCTCCCTCTCTCACTTTATCTGTGCCATTATGCTTTCCCTTTCTCGCTTGAAATTGAATTCCATGAGCGCTTTACGAGCTTAGCCCAGCTGTTCACTCATACTTCCAGCGATTTGTTAATTTTATTTGAATTTTTTTTCCTTTTCACTTTGCCAAATTTTTTTATATTGAGCTCATTTTGAGCCTCGTCATTGAGACGCAGGAAACTCAGACAGGTAAATATAACATCTTGCGTTTTATTTGTGTTAACTTTGTGTGTTGCTGCTGTTGCTGTTATTGTTGTTGTTGCTGGACCGCTGTGCACAACAAATTGCCAGGCAAATCGTAAAATGCGGCAAGCAATTTTTGTTTAAACTACGAAAAGAGCGGCAAGTTCAGTTTCAGTTTAGCAGCTAACAAAAAAATTGCCGTCATTCATTTTAATGCACAAACACAAAGAGAGGGTGTGAGGAAGAGAGAGAGAGAGGGAGAGAGAGAGGGTGTAAACTAGAGCGAGTCAGCGACAAAGCGTTAGCTACTGCTGAGGCGACCAAGCGAGCCTCTGGAAACATAAGTGCTCTGCGTTGTCAGCATTTTATGAAGTGGAAATTTTCTATTTGCCAAAGCGATGGCGGCGACGAAACCGGAACAAACAGCCGCTAAACTACCACACACACACACACACACACACACACACACACACACTCAGACTAGCACTCTCTCTTTCTCTTTCACACACACACTCACTCAGAGATAGCGCAAATTACGCTAAGTGCTTTTGGCTGCAACGTTTTGTTGTACGCTTTGCCTACCTTAGATAACGCAAGCGAAAGGGAAGACAACAGTGCTGAAACGGCCAGGGGGGGGAGGGGTAGCTAGGGGAACAGCTTCAGCCTCAACTAAGCGCTGCCTAGTGTCAGATTATGGTCGCTTTGTGCCTCAGCTTGCGCTACATTTTTGATGATGTCATTTGAAGTCGGCCTCAAGGTAATATCCATGTTGTGGATTTATGTACGTACCTACCCACCTCATGCCCCCCTCCACTGGTATTCTATCAAGAGATCTTAGTGTAATATACAGTTGCCCATACACGCACATCTTTTGTGTCTACGCTACGCCTTTGCTACCTTTTAATTTATGCACTCACACTGCTGGCGCCATTATTTCTACCTCAGGCTCAAACTACTCGTCTATGTCAGGGTCTGGGCCTTGTTTTGTGTTTTGCCTCGCTCAAGCAATTATTGCCATGTTAATTCTGTCATTTATTTTGATTTTTTTCCCCCTCTGTTTTTGTTCCACCAGCAAAAATAGTTACGTGTTTAGTGCCCCAAAAATTACGGCTCATTCTACGGGAATTTAAGTGCTGTGAGCACTGATGTGGCCAAAAGAGCGCAATAATCCACACATGGCATATGTGCGCCCTTTATGGCCATAAAGTATGCCACATAAAATGCAAGTCAATATGTAATAAGCGGGCTCGGGAAGGCCGAAGCAAAGCCACCGCAACGAGAACAACATCAGCAGCTTTTAGCGTTATGACTGAATTGCAACGGAAAATGCATATGAAAATCAATAAAAGAAACGTGCAGAACAGGAAAACGGCAAAGGGAAACGGCTGTTAAATGCTGTAACGAATGTGTAATACACTCTCTGCCGTATAGAGATTTAACAGCACAAACTGCACCTTAATAAGTTAAAGCTGAGTTGTGGTTACAGAAAAAGGAAAAAAGTGTAGCATACTTTTATGGGCAGTTTTTGTAGGTAAAAACAAATAACAGCATCTAGACATCATGTGGTTTTGTGTGCACTTTGCTCCATGTGGCGCTGGCGCAACCACAAAGCGTACCTTTTATACCCTGTACGAGAATGTAGTAGGTATATAAGATGTGTAGTGCAACTTGTCTGGAGTCTACAATATGTTTTTATAACTTTAACTGGTTCAAACTTCAGCATGAACATTGTTAAATAAATTTATGTATATTTCTATTTAATGTCTTGGCAATTTGAATCTGTAGATGAAAGTATATAAGGTAGACAAGTAAAGCTTAAGTTTAGAGTATCTTATTATAACTTCTATCCATTTAAAATGGACTACAGAGTCTAGCTTAACTTTAGCATGAATTTTGTTAAGTAAATATATGTATATTTCTATCTTGACCTTGACATTGGTAATAGAAATCTGTAGATAAAGATATATATGGTAGACAAGTAAAGCTTGAGTTTAGAACATCTTATTATAACTTCTATCCATCTAAAATAGCTTATAGAGAGTCTAGCTTAGCTTTAACCTGATCTTTGTTGGGTGAACTATATATATTTCTATCAAAATTAAAGGCAATTTGAATCCGTCTCTCTCTGTCTATCTCTCTCTGTAGAAAACAGAGGCTCAGCGTATTAAAGAATCCTCTCTTAGATATACTTCAATCTGCTTCAGTTCAGGTTTAGTCGCAGCTTGGATTACCCTTCTTTAGCTAAGCACAAACATAAGCCAGGGTATCTCAGCGTTCTATAAGACACACTTTGCTCAACCGCAATGTTTCATGCAGACTCACGAGTCTGTGCAGACTGCTCAGTCTGTTCAGTCTGTCTAGTGCCTGCTGATAAAGTCCAGGAAAACTATTAAGAAAATTACGGCATATAATTTGCAGTCTCTGTGTGTCTGTCTCACACTCTTTGCCTGCTTCCCACTCTCTCTCTCTCTCTCTCACTCTCTCTCTCTCTGTCTGCCACACATTCATGCGCCACTGATTGCCTTTGAAGTCAGCTGTTTTCTTTTTGCCCAGCACAAATTGCCAGCAACACAAGTAAAGTGGGCGAAAAAGAAAACATAACAACAAAAATTGTGTTAGGCATTTAAATGGCAAAACAAATAAAAAAAACTTTGTACAATCCTTTAGATTGTTGTTTTCTTGTTTGCTACAGTTATTTTTGTGTGTGTGTGTGTTTTCAAAGAACTCTTGTGACAGTCACACTGCGTGTTCTGTCATCAGCACATCATTATTGTCTTGAGTTGGGTTTTTAGTAGCTGAGTATGTGCTTTGATTTTGTGCTTCATTTGGTCTAATCAAAGTTGGGCTAAAAACAAACCCATGGTAATCGCTGCAAACACAACTTGAGCAGTCGCCAGGCATTTGCTTAACTCATTTTCTGATACTTTTACTTTCATTTGCCCTTTCTTATGATTTCTTTTATAAACTTTGGCACATATTTTCTATGATGCTTTGGCTTAATAAGAATTTCAGCTAAATTTACACTTTCGCTTTTATTATTTTTGAATTTCGATCAACTTTCCTTTGGCATCTCGCTCTGTTTCGTGTCTAATTTTATGCTGCCCTCAGGCAGGTGTTGCAGCACAATTGAAACGCTTTGATTGCTGTCCCTTTACACGTATTTATGTATTTTTTTCTTCTCTCAAATTTATATTTTTGCTTCATTTTTTTTGCCGTGAACCGAAAAGGGGAAAGGTCAGCATTCAAAAGGAGGAATCAGTGAAGCGTCCAAAGCATTTAACGGACTTTTTAATTAAAAAGTTTTGTTTGCACTTGGCACAGTGGCATACCCTTACTGTGGCGCGTTTTAGCCAGGCTTGTTTTTGCCCCGATGTCTGTTTGAAAAAGGCTTAAAAACACCAATATTCGCTGTCAATATCAAGGGTCATATGCAGCTAAAAAATCTCTCGTAAATTCATTTGTTTTTCTTGCATTTCAAACAACAGCAAAATGCTCATTAAATTTTCAGTGATGCCTTCGAATAATTAATTACAAAATTCAGCACAAATTGTGAGAATGAATGAATGAGTGAATGAATAAATGAATGTGAATTTAAAGCAAAAATAAAGCATAAATTACGAGTTTGAGTCACAAAAAGCTGTCAATGACAATGGACGTGACAAATGCGTGCAGAATGTGGAATTTTTTGGCAGATTTATTGGGAATTTTGTGTCAGTTGATAAGTCACTTACCTTCTTCATGAACGTCATCACATTTGTGGGCAACATTTTGGAGTCGAATCGCCTGTTTCCTTTGTCTCTATTTAAAGTGCAATTAATCACGCATACGCCGCGTTGTGCGCCTGCCTCTGCGATTTTATGTCAATGCGGCTTTTGTTTTACTTCTTTTTATTTTTATTTTTATTTGTTTCTTTTTGTATTTTTTGCGTTTCCTTTTAAAGCGGCTTTAAGTCATTTCCATGCGCTCTGTTGTTGCAGTGTTGTTGCTGTTGTTGCTGTTGCTGCTGCTGCTGTTCATTCTGTACGCTTTCGCTTCAATTTGATTGAATACAAATGGCCATTTTTCATACGCCATGTAAATAGGCATTGACATGGTATTCGTATTGTATAGCGAAGAGGTCCTTATAGCACATGCAACATGTTTTTACTACATGTTGCAGCTATTGTTGTTGTTGTTGCTGCTCTCAGTTTGATTGATTTACGAGTATTTGTTCTTGTTGCAGCTTACAGCCTGAGCCTGTGTTGCACTTGCAGTATTAATTATTTTTTGGTGCTGCAAGTAGAGTGGCAAAAGAAGCATTGAAAACTGTAATTAGTCATTGGGTCTGAGCGGGAAAATTGCATGTGGCGTGGCGAGGCAGGAAAATTGTTTTCAACTTTCGCGTCACAATCACGAATCTCAACAGGGCTTTAAGTCAGGCTCATAATTTACACAGCGATAAGCATCAACAGCGTTTGGGTTGGCTAACACACACACACACACACACAAACACATATATATATACTCTCTCTCTCTCTCGCTCGCACACACACAGCCTGCTTGACGGGGCGCTGAAAAGTCAAGCGGCAAAACTTTATAAGACGGAAATAATGTGTGGCGCTGCATGCAAAGCGACTTGAGCTGGGGCTATTGTGAATTGAAACTGACCATGTTATAATAGTGCTAGCTCCCAACTAGGTTAACACACTTAACACGCTTCAAGTTGGCGTGTAATACTAAACAGAACTCGAAAGTAACTTTATTTGCTTCTAGCATTAAAACTAATGACTTCGAGAATGATTTGTTGGCCTGGGGCATTAGGTGAGGCACTTAGTTGGCACCTGCCGCACTTTTGGCACACTAAAGCGTGCAGCTTTAAGCCAAAGTATCCCCAGTGTCGGGCATTGTCATCAGTTACTGAGTTACTGTGCTTGGGACAAATCCTTGGCATGCTCATAAGCTGCACACACAGCCATTCACATCTCTCTCTTTCTCTCTTTCTCTCGGTCAGTGCTTTGTAGAGCTTATGTCGAATTCTCCGAAAATCTCATTGCCTGAGCTACAACATGTCCCTATTCTGTCTTTTGCCTGCTCTCTTTTCCCTTATTCCCTTCGCCATTTTGCCCTTCACGCTGTTAACTGCTTAGTTTGTAGCTTTGGCTTTGCCTGGCTGCAGTATTATTAAATCAAATGACCCAAATAGCAATTGAATCGCTCGATTTGCAGGCAACTCAATAGCAATACGATCTTGCAACATTTGCAATTCCCCAACAGACACACACACACACACACACACACACACACACACACACAGACAGATTAAAGACTGTGCTCAACTATTTCTGGTTGAAAGTTCGCAAAAGTTGCGTTAAAAGAAATTGCCAAAGAAATTTCATTTGAATGCATTCATTGTTGGCTTATTTCTATCTTTTTTACTTCTCCCACTCTCTCTCTCTCTCTCTCGCCCTCGCTCGCTTGGTCTTTCAATGTCTCTCGTCATTCTCAACAATTGACAAAAGTTCATAAAAAGCCATCGAAGCGCAGCTCGAAAGTTCGTTGACAACTACAAGCAATGAAAAAGATAGAGAAATGTTCTTGAGGGGCCATGTTTACGCTAAATGAAATTTTTGACTTGCTAAATGAGTTGAGTTTGCACAAGTTTTTTTACAACAAAAAAAAAAAAAGAAGCAGCACGGAATTAGGCAGAAATTTAGCTAAATTAGTTGGCGCTTCAAACTGTCAACATGCCAGCGAGAGAGCAAAAGGACAGAAGCTGCAGTCAAAGGAAGAGGCAAGACATGGCTGCAATGAACGGCAAACGGCGACATTTTTGGGGGGCGTTTGCCACCAAAATGTAAAGCAAACTGTGACAAGTGTTTGTTTGCCACGCCCCTCCTCCACACACAGAGCAGAGCAAGGATGTTGCTGGCAAGGATACTGCTGCTGTTGCTGTCTGCTCCTCCTGTTGCTGTTGCTTACACAAGCTTAACGCGCCAGCAGGATGTGCTCATAAATTGTTACTTTGCCGATGCTGCCAAAGGCAACAAGCATGAAATCACACACACACACACACACACACACACACACATGCACGTAGGCCTGGCAAAGTTCCAGCTAAAATTTTGGCATGCCATGGCTTGGCACATAGTTAATTAGCGCGAAATTGAGGGAACGAGCCTGCGGCTGTGTTCATTGGCCGCCGGGTTTGAGTTTGAGTTTGGTTTCATCCTTTGCATGTTAATAGGTAACTGATCAGCCTTGGCAATTGTGTTAAAGGTCAAAATGTGTGGAAATAATGCGTGCATTAGCTGAAATCAAACAAGATTTATGGCCAACACACACACACACACACACACACACACACACACACGTGTAACTGTCACGCACAGGCGAACTAAATCGAAATTGAAACGTTCGATAAATACACAAGAAAATACAGCTGCTGTTCTGCTCGGTTTTGTTTTGTTTTGTTTTCATTTGCGGCCAAACAAACACGACATCAATATACGTTGGAGTGTTGAAATTGAATTGTAATTGGGAACTTTTGGAAGCGTGCAAGGGACACAAATTAACTGCTAAACAGCATACCATAATAAATGAGCAGCAAAATCAAGTCGAAGTCAAGTAAAACGAGCTGCAACAAGAGCTCGAGTTGCAGTTGAGAAAACGCAGTGCAGTTCATAAATAAATTGCGGCTGAGGAGAGGGAGGCAAGTGCAATGAGGTGTCGACAGTTGAGTGTAGAAGAAGAGGAGAAGAGAAAGTGTCAGTGAGAGAGAGAGAGACACAGCGGGTGCAGAGTCTCATGAATGGCATGAATGAAGCACTGTCAACAA
The DNA here is from genome assembly GCA_035042075.1 of Drosophila macrospina. Taxonomy (NCBI): domain Eukaryota; kingdom Metazoa; phylum Arthropoda; class Insecta; order Diptera; family Drosophilidae; genus Drosophila; species Drosophila macrospina. Next base: position 313,207 of record JAWNLW010000455.1, on the reverse strand, counting down.
TGCCAGGCGACTGGGGGAAACAAACACAACAACAGCAACTGGATCGAGTTGAGATTGGCAAAGGGTCTCTGTATGCGAAGGAGTGCATAGTGGAGGGGGGAAGGGAGGGCATGTATTGTTGGAGCATTTCAACTGCAACTGGTTGCCTGTTGTTTTGGCTTGTTAGCGCTGTGGATGCTGTCCCTTGTTGCCTCCCAATGAATGCTGCATGCACCATTCTCCAAGCTCCATGCTCCATGCTGCGTGGGAGTTGTTGTTGTGGTCAAGCAACAAGATAAGATGAATGTTAAATTTCAGTTGAGCTCTGGCCGCTGTCAACTTTACGGCAGAGCGGAATACAAGACGGAAGTGCCGGGGAAAATAATAATAATTTAACGGCAAGTAAATCAAATTACGCTCGCAACTGCAATTTGTCTATAGATAATAATTAAAATATAAATATTATTACGAATAACGACAAAGACAAATTGTATATACTGAATAATTTAAAGATTAATTCATATTTAAAATATGTAAATTTAAATTTGTGTGAATATTATAAAGAGTAATTACAAGTATTAAATATATATATTATTATTCTGATTAAATAAAATGACAATTTACATATAATTTTGAATAATTTACGGAATCGTTAATATTTACAAATATATAAATTAAAATTTAAGTGAATATCATAAAGAACAATTAATAATTTATTGTATATTTTATTTGTAAGAATATTAATTATATACATAACATTATATATAATACTGAAGAGTTAAAAGATTCGTTAATATTTACAAATATATAAATTGAAATTTTAGTGAATATCATAAAGAATAATTAATATTTTATTGCATGGATATTTAATTTGTGAATATTAAATATATAAATATAATTATATATAATACTGAATAATTAAAAGTATATTTAAAATACTATATTGAAAGAAAAGTATATAAGTTTAAATGTACTTACATATTTTATTATTTATAATTTATTACTTATTTTAAAAATAAAATTTACATTTTATATTTATTTATATATTATATTAAATAATTTAAATTTAAATCTACAAAGCATTACGAATAATTACAATTTAAATTTAAATATATTACAGGATAATTTAAATTGTAAATTAAATATTATGCCGCGGTGCTAATCCGCTTAACTGTCAGCGCTAGGCAAACGAATCAAGCTCATTAAAAATAGTAATTAAAACTATACTAAGCACGAGTACGTAAACTACTTAAAGCACAGCCTCACATGTGCACAGAATCAGGCTCAATGTTGAAGCAAAGAGATGAAAAAAGAGGGAGGAAGAGAGTGAGGCTGAGTATGGAGGCAGACGACACTGTCATCATTGCCTGACAGGATTTTTAATGAAGCTGATAGCGGGCTGAAAGCAGCGGTAGAAGGCCAAGGAGCCAGGCAATGAGGTAAGCGGCTCTCATTGTCAACGTCGCGTCGTTGGCCTAATACACACAGCGTCATGTCGACCGACTGGCTTACCGGGCGAATACATAATGTGTTAGCGCTTAAAAGTATGCAACGGAAATCAAGGCACGACTTAAAGTGAATGAAATGAAACATTTAATTGCACAAAGTAAGTAAAGTAAATTACAATGTGGCAGCCTGACCGAACAGATTGATGCTTGGCGAGCAGCTGCCACTCGACATTTGCCGCTTGCCACTTGCCACTTGCCATTTGCCTCATTGACATTGCTGATGCGCAGCACGTAGCTGCCATCCAAATGAAATGAAACTACGCCCATTGGGAGGACTGGATGCGTGAGAGACTGTAACAAACAAAACGTTTAAACTCAATGCTTGGCAATAGGAACAGCAACAGCAACAGCAACAGCAACAGCAACAGCAATGGAGACGGCCTAGCTCTCAAACTGAAACTCAATTATTCAAATGCAGAATCTAACTGCGTAGGCGTGCCACATGTGTCACTCGTTCTGTGGCCGATACGCTGATACTCGTAATTTGACATTTAATCAACCCAGCATCGAGTATCGCATCGAGAATCAAACGCTTAACCAACAACGTTCGTTGTAGGGACTCGACTTGAGTTTTTCGACCGCAAAGTTCAAGTGTTTTGTTGCGGTTTTCTTTCTCCCCCCCAGAAACAAGTTGTCACTTGTTTGTGCTTTGGTGCGTTGCTGTTGCTTTCATCTTAATTGAAATCAAATCAAAGTGTTTTCACTACCAGAATGTAATTGTGTGTTTGTGTGTTGCAAGCTTTGTTCTTGCCACGCACTGCTTGTTCTACACTCAATACGAGTTTATGTATTTGTTGTTGTTGTTGTTATTGTTTTTGGGGATTTAGTTAGTCAGTCTGCTAATGACTTTCTATTGTTTCCTGTGGTTGTTGTTGTTGGTGTTATTTTTTTTTCCAATTTTACACTCAATTTACTTGCTATTATTGTGGCTTATTGTTGCATCAATTATTTATGCAAGTTTTATATTTGTGTGGGGAATTGTGCTGACAGATTTCACCTGCAAATGGATTTGGTTAGTTTATTTGATTACGGACTGAAAGCAGCTGCAATTACGTGCATAAATGTCAGCTTTTATAACATTCATTGTTCGGCATTAAGCATACGCAGCGTTGCCACACCATGAAAGTGCTGCAACTTTTACAGCCACACACACACACACATACACAGCTGAGCACAAATTACGCATACGCCGTGAGTACACATAAAACATTTGAAGTCACACTTTGCCGCACTTCGGTTGCCCATAAAACGCAAATCAACTGAATATGGGCAATAAAAAATAAAGGAGAAAGGAGAAAGAGACAGAAAAGCGAACGCGTAGAGCTCATTAACGCTTGGCAAAATGTGCAATGCGGTTGGCCATTTGCCTGCATGATGGCACGCAGCCAACGAGCCGTATATCCTCAAGGACTAAGGACTACGGCATGCGTCCTCATAAATGATGTCGCGCCATGGCCATGAGAGAGAGAGAGAGAGACGCACACATTAGAAATGCGTGAAATGCCACAGCTGCAGGCAACTTTTGGCAAATTTCAATTTGATTTATTTGATTTAATTAGTTGAAATTGACTCGCCGCTTGACTCCGCCAAATGAAATCAAATTGCGTAAAAGGAGCTCGGCAATGAAAATCTTAAAAGGGGTTTAAGTGCTGTCGCCAAACCCGCTGGAATTTCAGTGACCGCAATTAATTAACCACAAGAAGCGGCAATAAAAATAATGATAATGCCTTTGGAGAAGGTCTGCTTTGTTGAGCCTCTGCACTGCACTGGCCAAAGGAGCTGTTTAAACAGATTTGCTATCGAATTAAATATTCAGTTGAGTGCAAATATGCTTTGCGGTTGTGTGGCAATTACAACATGCGAATTGTGTGAATGTCAATGTCAATGTCAGACTCAATGTCAAGCTGTCGCTTAGCTAAACAAGCTAACAGAAATTGCCAGCGTTGCCAGAGTTGGCAGGCCTCTCCCATTGGCAGCCAGCTCAATGGCCTCCTGAACTTTTGCAGCGCATCTAATGCGAATTCAATGTCAGCCTGCTGCTGCCGCTGCTGGCAAGGACGAACTCGTGTCGTGTCTGTCAGTTTGTCAGCGCATCAGCTGCCTTTTGATGCCAAAGTCAATTAAAAATATGAACGACAACTAAATAAATTTACATTAATATGCAAGCGACAGAGAGAGATAGGGAGATAGAGTTGTAATGCATGCAAATGAAGGACATTGCGATTGCGGCCTCGTCCTTAACCGTTTGACGCCACAAACGCCGTTGTAATCCACTTACAAATGCTAAATAAATATTTTGCCAGCGCTTGCCAACTATTGAAGGTGCTTGCATTAATACTTGTGCTTGGATTGTGCATTTCTTCATTGTACATTGTACATGTCGCGTGTCATTGACTGGAGAAATGCAGTATTCAGTTGCCAGGCAAACCACTTTAGAGTGTTGCTATCTGTGAATCTATCTTATTATACTATGCATACACCACACACACACACACACACACACACACACACACTCTCTCACTCGGCTTGCAGCAATTCACTTGGCGTGACTCTTTGTCTCCCTGGCGAGCTGACAGAGTCACATCCTTGATGTTGTCTTGCCGCTCTGCTGTGGTCTCTGTCGCGCTGCTGTCATTATTGTTATTACTATTTCATTGTTATTGTTGTTGCCTTTGCTTACTTATCGCACACATTGCAACGTCACACATGTCTCGCCTGGCCGCCTGTCCGACTGTCCGCCTGTCGCACTCTCTTTGCTGCTTGCTTTCGCTTTTTATCAAACGCCACAGCAAATACTCGAGTGTATAAATTGCATTTCATGTTTGTTTCATCTGTTTATACCCTGTAATTTACAAGTGGCTGCGTGCCTAGCATACACACAAGCAGAGTTGTAGCTTTAATATGTTGTAATTGCAGAGTATTTCAACTAGATTTACAGTCTTCAGTTGAGTTTGACTCTTTGCTTCTCTTTCCAGTTACAGTTTTAGGGTATCTGCATGCTTATAGTTTTATATATATGCAATATTTAGCAAGCGCTTGCTTCTACTATTTACTTGCAGCGCGTAAACGCCATAGACACTGTCCCTCTCTCTCGCTCTCTCTCTCTCTCTCTCTCTCTCTCTCTCTCGTTGTGTGTGGCAGCGTATGAAGGTCAAATGTCAAATGCAGCTGGCAAGACACATAGACAGACAACTTGACAGTGAAACAAACAAAGATACAATTGGACAGACAGTCAGTTAGCTAAAAAGTTGACTGTGTTTTATTCTGCTGGCCGCAGATTTTGACTTGCGCTATTTACACGACTCAAATCCCTTCCACTTCCCCCCTCGCTGCTCGCAAAAGCTGTCAGTTGCGCTTGCCTTAATCATTTAATACGTGTAATTCATAGCTGTCTCATAAACAATTCAACAGAAATTCAATATTTATACCTTTTAATTCGATTGCTTACGCGGCTGTGCCATAAATTTATGACTTTTCCCAGCGAAATCGCAGATTAGATGAGCTTTAAACTGTTTGTATTTTTAATTATAAATGATGGCCAGCATTTCATTCAAATTGGCAACTAATGCGGCCTGCTGTTGTATATATTTGCCAGCTCAATTATGCAACTATTCAACGTATTTAACAGTTTGCCATCAATTAGGCAAAGTGTTTTTATTTTTATTTTATTTTTTGCAGTTAATTGTGTTGATGTGACGCCATTAAAATCAACATCAATCATCATAATTTATGATGTTATGGCGAGAGGACACACGCAGGCAGAGAAACCAGCACAAACTGATTGCTTTTGATGTTTGCCGCATATACAACGTGTCGTATACGCAATGTTGGAGCAAGACAGTTCACGTGTTGCGCATACGACGCGTGGAACGTCTTGAAGTGACTGGGGCAAATCATTTTTCTTGTTAATGCAGTTAACATGGTTATTAATCAAACACAGACACACACACACACACAGAAGAGAGAGAGAGAGAGAGAGAGAGAGAGAGGCACACACAGCTGTTGAGTCGACCCAAGTAATTTTGTTATTGAATCCGGCAATTTAAATGATTCCGCAGGCAATGGCAATAGCAATGGCAATGGCCAGCAATAATTGCTGTGGTTTGCCTTGGCACAAACCGCATAGACATTGCCATTACTCAGTCGCCGCACTTGCCTGCTTTAGCCCAGTTAGTGTCTTTGGCCAGCATTCAGCTTCGACTTGTGGCTTTCCAACAGCCCGCAGCGTGTGTCAAGCTGAGTGTGCTACGGAATGGGGAATGGGGGCAGCTACAAGAGTCAAAGATTTGCACAGTCAAATCCTGAACATTTATAATGCAAACGCACACAGAGACAAAGCACAATCCAATGCTTACCCTACTCCTGCTTACATATATATATATATATATATATATATATATATATATATTTCTACCTTTTGTGACAACAAATTACCTGTGCGATTTGATTTCATTTCCTTTCTGCTGAAGCCACCACAATCATCATCATCATCATCATCATTAAGTTGCTCGATTTGTTTCGGTTTATGCTCTTACTGGCTTCATTTGCTTTCGGGAATTATACTCGCATTTGGCATTTCTTGCGACTGCAGATGAAAAATGTGTATTGAGCTGATTGAATACACTCGTATTATTCGTTAATTCTGGCGTTCGTCTCCCGTCTGGCGTCTGGCGTCTGGCATTCGACAGCTGTCGTCTTTGGAATGTACTCGTAAATCAAACATAAGATTCGATCAAGCGCAAAGCATTGCTGATTTGCAATTGCTTTCAATTTGCTGTCGAACTGCATTTAATCTTAATTAACAACAATATTTTACAGCTAGCCATAAATCAATATGCTGCTGCAAATAACTATTTGGTAAATACAAGTAGTTTCCAGCGGCCTAATTTTGAGAAAGAGTTGAGGCTGAAGTGTCTGGCAAGTTGCCAAAAAGTTGGCAGCAAGTTCTACTATGCGTACAGGGGAAATATATTTGCAACGTTAATTTCTTGACAAAGTTGTAACTCTCATAATTATGAAAGTTGGTCAACTGGGGCTGCCAACTCGGCCAACTTGGCCAACTGAGACTGCGGTCGGTGCCCCATTGGGCAAAACGCTTGCCGGAGTGTGGAGGCCGTCGCCTGTCGTGGAATTTAAGTGTGCACTTGAACAGCATTGTGGCTGTCAAACTAATGATAGTGTTGGCACAATTTTGAGGCACTGTACATGCTCATTATGCTGGAAAGTGGCACAACAAAATGCAAACAAACTTTCTGGCAGCGGCAAAAGTTGATTTAAATTAGTAAATTAGAAAATGCCCAACAGCTGTGGCTGCTGCTGTGAGTCAGCGTCAGCGTCAGAGTCATCAGTGTGAAGCTCACTTGACTTGCTCGCCAGGAAGTTGTCAATGTCAATGGCAGCAACAGCAACAGCAACAGCAGCAGCCCGACTTCGTCTTTGCCAAATTGCACACACAAAAACAAGAGCATAAATTACACAAAGCCAATGGAAAGTTTGTGCCAAGTCTGAAGTTTCAAGCTCGTATTCCAAGTCCAAGTCCAAGTCCAAGTCAATTTTCGACAGCATCAAAGTCGTTGAAGCACACGAGCGGTAACTTAAGCGAACATGGCCAAAAGCATGATACGAGTATGCATATAAGCCAGGCCCACAAAGAACAAATTATGAAGCATTGCCAGACAGCCAACCAGACAGACTTCCTGTACGTGCAGAAGACACAAGTTGACTGACTGACGAGCTGACGAACTGATAGACTGACAGACTGACGAACTGACAGACTGACAGTGCCACGTAACCACTTCACTTCACTTCAGTTCACTTCCTCAACTAACTTGTTTTTGTTCAATCAACAATAAAGCTATAGCTGTAGCCATTGCTATTGCCGCTGCTCGTTCCCTCGCCCGGCTTGTTTGTCTAAGCCCAGTGAAGTGTGCCTAAGATATTTGCGCCCGATATGCGTGCCAGAATTTCGGGTTGTGTCCTGGCATATCCTTGCTCGACTCTATCGCTTTCACATCGACAATGCGTTTACTTTGACCTAATAGAGTAATAATCAGGCTAAGCGACAACCTTTTGATTTACAATATGTATATTTCTGTTTTGCATCTATATACTAATGAGCTGCCGCTGCTGCTGCTGCTGCTGCTCCTGGCGCTGCTTCCTGGCAACGGAAGCAGAACCGGAGACACGTGTGTGCAAAGAAATTCATCAAGCAGTGCGCAAAAGAAATGTTAACAAAAGAAACTTAGCACTCTGAAATCTGAGCTGACACTTGGGGATTTAGGTGCGACTTTCTCTCTCCCACACACACGCACATATACATACATGCGAACCTTAAAGTGTTTATGCGCAGCAACAATAAAAAAGCTGCCAAATTAGTTGCGTGGCAAAGTTATTAAAAGCTCGGCAAACTCGTTGCTTCCGAGGACATGAGACAAAAAAAGTGCACAAAAGTTTTTAATCGAATGATAAGCTGTTAGCACGTCCACGCGCAGCAAAAGATAGACAACAGACAGAGAGAGACAGAGAGAGAGAGAGGGAGAAAGATAGAGAAAGATAGTGAAAGAGAAGGAATTGTTGCAGCTGCAGCTGGGTATCTGCAACCGAGTGTGGCATAGCACATAAAGCATCGCACAGTCGCCAGCAATTTTCTCTTTAGTTCCTGCGCGTGAAATGTACAACGAGTCTATTGAGTTTGCCACAAGCCTGCCACATGCTACACAGCATATAGATACTTGATCAGCGATGATAATTGACATTAACTCGACTCTAGTGTGCTTGCGTCTTTGTGGCAGGTAAGTTTCCTTAACAAATTTGCAGCAGGCTAACAAAAACAGCTGCAAGCAAATTGAGCTGAAAAGTTAATAAATAATTGCACTTAATTTAGTTAAGCTCAATATGGAAATACTTGAGCGAATGTAAAATATACTTTTGAGTAATTCAGTTAATGTGGGAGAAATTTTGTTGTAGTCTTTTTTTGTTGTAATTGAAGAAGCTGTTGTTCTATTTGTAGATGCAGTTGGTCCTATTTCCCTGTCATTGTATCTGTTATTGTTGCTGCTGTTAATATTGTAATTGCATTTGTTGTTGTTGCATTAGTTAATGTTATGGTTGATTAACTTATTTATTATTGATTAACTTATTTATATTTTTATTATTTAAAAATATGAGAAGTTAGAAATTTAGTAAACATCAAATTCTATCAGTAGCAAGTAACTTGAGTCAAACATTTTCAAATTTAACTCCACTTAAATGCAATGTAAAGTCTATATTTGCACTCAGCATTTCGCATTTCATAACGAGTGATACAGGGCCTCTCAAAGTCGAGTTAGCTACTACTGGGCTTATCTTATTTTTGATTCATGAAGCCACTTTTTTTGGCTTTGGACAATGGTCAGTTTTTTGCTGCTCACATGCTCGACTACTCGGCTAGTCAGCGAGGCGTGTGTCCTTTTTTTTGTTGCTGATTTTTTTTCACCACTTTTTGTTTTGGTGCTGTGGCTGCTGTGCGTTGAAGGCAAGTTTCACAAATGATTTCACATTTTTGCATAAATAAATGTCAAGTGTGCGTTGGGGCGCGTGGAGACTTGCTGACAGCTTTCTAATAAACTCAGTGCAACAAAAAGAAAAAAAAGAAAGGATAATCAGCGCACAAGAAGGATGTGGCGCCCAAGCAACAAGTAGTCTGTGTGTGTGTGCGTGTGCGTGTGTGTGCGTGCGTGGGTCCACTTTGGCTTAGCAATAATAATAATAATAACCTTGGCTGCCATGACGCCTCGTATTTTTCAATGTGCGCCTCAAGAGGTTGGGAAATGAGACTTTTCTCATATGAAACTGACAATTTCCATTGCCACTACAAAGGCACTCGACAGAGGCCGCCACAAGGGCGACTCTCCCACTAGCTATCTCGCTCGCTCTCTGTCTCTATCCCTCTCTCTCCGCACTCTTTCTCTTTGCTGCTCTCTGGCTAGGTCTATGTGCGTTCTTTGGTTATTTTAGGATTGCCTGGCAACGGCGTTGGCAATTTTAATAATGTTTACTTAAGGCGCAGCAGCCTAGCTATGTATATATGTGTGTGTGGGTGTGTGTGCGTGTAAATAAATAAACCAGCAGTAGCAGCAACACTGACAACGACACCAGCAGCAGTCAAGTGTAGCACAAAGGAGCCACAGAGCAGCAGCGAAAAAAAAGTGTAGCATACTTATGCGGGCTAGACAAGGGCTCGCTTTGGTGCTTGCAACGTGCAACTAGCGACTTGCAGGTGCAGTGAAGCATGCCAAATGACAGCTGCTTATATTGTGGCATATTATAGTAAATGCCAGCAGCTCGTTAACTGCAGCAAAGGCATGCAACGCAAAGTGACACTTAATGCCAGGCATCGCAAATGATGCTACCTGACCAACTGTAAATCTTTGTGTGTGTGTGTGTCTGTGTGTGTCATCAAAATGGTAATTTATAGTAAGAGAGCTTAGGAAAAGGCCAACTCTTGGCATGCCTTCAAAAGTCACATTATCCCTTTTTGCTGGCATTTATATAAATAACACTTTAAGCTGCCACTTGCTGCAGCTGTTGCCTAATGAGCGGATTAAGTGGCCCAACTGCAATGGGCAAGCCTTTTCCTTATCTGTTTCCCTTTCCGTTTCCGTCTTCGTATTCCGGCCAACCCTTTTTGTTGGCCCAAAGCCTTCGGCCAGTTACTTTGACAAATGGCAGACGCTGTTGTAGATCGAGTACAGAGAACGCTTTAAGTTGCTGCTGTCTACGTTGCGCATACATAATATGAGAGTGACAAGCGCATTACATAACAAACAGAAATGCTTTATGCATTGCCAAATAAACCAAATAAACATGTAAATGCGAATGTGGCAAAGAGTGTCAAACAAAGCAGCAGCAAATCCAAGCGCATTTCAAACACGCATCCTGCCTGGCCAATGCCAAGTCCTGGCTGCTTTGTTTACCAGCGGCTTTGGCTGGCTTCGTGTCGCAAAAACAAAAAGGAAAATGGAAAAAGGAATAAAAATATATATTTCGCTGCTCATGGAAAATATTGATTTACCTGCTATCAAAGACAGCTGGCACACGTTGAAATTGTATTTGGCCAAAGCCTCCAACTGTGCTCGAACATGTACTCGCACTTTGCCATTTACTTTCATGCTTCACACACTCACACACTCGAACACATAAACGCAATAATCAATAGAGATTTGTGGAAGCTGAGTTTGCTACTCTGCCACTGTGGCGCATACTGCCAGCAGTGACTGTTAATGATGCCAATGGGCTACAACTGTGACACTTCGCCCGACTGCGGTTCAGATTGACGCTTTGTGGCATCACTCACAAGTTATGCTCAACAAGTGCAGCTAAGGCCACATCATTAACATTTGCCGCCAGACTCAATGTCAAGGCAGCGTTCTCCTTTATGCCTGTGCACTGTATATGTAAATACTTATATATATATAAATACATGTATATAGAGCAAGCAATTTGAATGCTAGTTACATGTCTGAGGTCGTCTCACGCACTCAACTCAACGCAATTACACAAAATGTGGCAATGACTTGAGTATTTGCAGCCAGGTTGAATTATGTATAGCAGAAAGATGTAGGACTTGAGTGCGGCCTGTGTGCGCTACAAGTGAGCTTATGCTCTTTGATAGGACATTAGCTAGTCGTTGAGTAAGCAACTTGTACTTGAGCTTGCTGCTGAACTCTGATTCTGATTCGAATTTTGATTACTTTTCTGAGCAGTGTTTTCTAAGTTGTCGAACATTTTGACAAGGCGCAATAGCACGCTTAATTAAAGGGCATAAGTTAGTCGTTCAGGTTTGAGACTATACTGCTTCTTCTCTCCTTTTATATCTGATTTTTAAGAATAGCTTACTTGAGAAGAGAAGACTTTCTCTCGAAGACAAAGAGAACATTGTGTATCCGATTCATAAACTGCTTGTATTTCTCTCTGTGCTAGTCTCTCTCTCTCTCGCTCTCTTTTTTTCTCTCTCTCAATTCTTCTCAATTTCTATCTCTCTCTCTCTCTCGCTCCTTCTCAATTTATATCTCTCCTTCTTTCCCTCCCTGTCTAGAATTCCCATTTTCTTTATAAGAAGACTTTTGCTAAGTATATGAAAACACTTCTTTAAAGCGCTTTAGCCAATAGATTCTACTATAGATTCCCGCTAGAGATTCTACTTCGCTTACCGCCTCTCTCTCTCACTCTTCCCCTCCCTCCCACTGTCTTTCCCTCTATCACTCCCTGTCTAGTTTTACAAACTTCTGTATAGCAATTGAAGACTTCAATGCAGAAGACTTTCACTTAGTTTAAGAAAACTTCTGCATCGATTCTACTACAGATTCGGTTCTCTATATGAATATCTCTGCTTCTCTTGCCATCTTTCTCTCCCAGTCTTCCCCTCCCTCCTACTGTCTCTCCCGCTATCACTCACTGTATAGTTTTGCCATCATCTTTACAACAATTGAAGACTTGAATGCAGATGACTTTCACTAGCATCTTCATCGATTCTACTATAGATTCTACTCTCTATCAGAATGCCTCTACTTCTTTTGCCGTCTTTCTCTCCCACTCTTTCCCTCTCTCCCACTATTTTTCCCTTATCTTCTTTATAACAATTGCAGACCTGAAAGCAGAAGAACACTCATTTATAGAGCTTTACCCAATCGCTTTAAATACAGATTCTACTACAGCTGCTCCCTCTTCACAACCCCACTCTCTTTCCCATTCTCTGTCCCATTCCCTTTCCCTCTCTTTTCCACTCCATACCTCTCTCCCTCTCTGTCCTTGTCTCCTTCATAAGCATAAAAGCGCGTATTTTTAGCCTTAGCGCTGTCTTTCTGCATGCTACACTTAGACTTAATAATATGACAGCAGCAGTCAGTCAGTGCCACGCTTACACCCACACTCACACACACACCTACACACAGAGCAACAGAATTTGAGTATCTGAAGAATTTTTTGCTCATATTTCACATGTTGGTTTTGTTGGCTCACATCAACTTTGAGTTTTTTGTACAGCAAAAGAGGTTTCAAATTGCATTTGGCCAATTACACAAATTGGCAACATTGCGTTGGCAGCTGCCACATTAATTAGCAATGGCAAAAGTGCAATTGTTGCTGATGCTAAATGAAAGCAGATTTCATTGTTTCACGCGTTTTAAATGCAAATGCTTTGCAATAACACAGCTCATAAAATTTACCAACTAATGCCCAAGCCATGACAGTTATGACACCTCCCCCTCTCCCCATCACTCTCTCTCTCTCTCTCTCTCTCTCTCTGTCGTCGCACTTCCCTCACGACAGTTGCCATTTGCCACTTGCCACTTGGACTGCCTGTTGCGTTGGCCCGGCCTGGTAGGTGGCCATCTGCTTGTGCAAAATGTTACTTTGCGCAAAATTATGCAAATTTGATGTGCGTTTTGTGAGCAAGAGAAATGCGTTTGCCTCTAGCTGTCCTTCTGTCCTTCTGTCCTGGCTGTGGCTGTGGTTGCCCTCTGCTGCCATCTGTCTATGTCTGTCTGTGTGTGTGTGCGTAGATCTGTATGCATGTGTGGTTACTGCACCACATGCGCAAGCACTGTGTGCAAACAGGCCACTGGACCTGGCCCAACTGAGCTCAGCTTGTGCAAGTTTTTGGGACAGCAAGCAGAGTGCAGAGCAAACACAACAGTTAAAAATAGTTAAAACAAACAAAATGCATCAAAAGTTGCCAAACAACACTTTGTTTTCATTCTCGTTTGCTTTTTCTGCTTTCTCTGCTTTATTTTTGCCACATTTTTCAGTTAGAGTAGCGTCTTAGTTAAGCTAAAGCCAAGCTTACTATAAATCATTTCAAATATTGCATATATAAATATTAAATAAATTTAATTAAATGCTTTTTATGTTTGCCCAACTAACGAATTAGCATTACGAGTATTTAAAATAATATATTTAATAATTTAATTAAGCTAAACATTTTTAGCTATTCACGAACAAATTTACTGAATTTAATGTAAGATTTAATAGTTTTAAGCATTTGATTGCTTATTAAAAATGCAAGAATAAAAAATTCTTTTAAAATTATTTAAAATTAATATTTAAAAACTTATATTTTATAACTATATTAAAGAAATAATTCCAAAAAATTTTAAGAATATTAAATATATTATATTAATATTATATTATATATATTATATTCTTTTAATTATTATTTTTGGAATTATTTCTTTAATATAATTATAGAATTAAAGTTTTTAAAGATTTCTTTTAACTGTTTTTATATGCTTTAATATAAATTTAAAAATTACTTTTTATTTTTACTTATGTTCTTATTACTTTTTTTACTTTATTTATTGTTGTTAAGCAAGTTTCACCACAACTTTTGCTTTAAACTCTTCAATTTCTTTTGCTTAAATCAATTGCGCTTTAATTTAATTTATAAGTGAAACTAGCATAAACGAACAAATATTCTTAGAATGAAAAACAAGTATTTTACTTAATTGAACATTTTTAATTGAATTATTATATAGTTTTAAGTTTGTCATAGCATTGCTGACAGTTTCATATGCAAGTGTGTTTAATTAAATTACGAAAGTTGCAACAACTTCATATAATCGTTTAAAAAACTACAAGAAATGCTTTAATATTTAATTTAAATATAAGTTTTAAAAGCACCAAACGAAGGAAATATAATTCAAGTTGCTTAAATAACTAAATTATGTAAATCTGCAGCACTTTTTTTGTTATCAGCAAATATTATGAAGCTTAAAGTTTTAGCCATCAGAATTCTCTCTTATCGGCTTTAATCACTTTGAGGGGAAAAATACACAATTTATTTGAGCCACGCTATTTATAACTTGGCTGTGTTTTGTTGCTTGTTGTTGTTGTTGTTGTTGCTCTAAGGGAAGCTAACGAACAAGACGATACTCGCAATACTTTGGCGTGTTAATCTGATCAAAGTGCGGCAGCAAAGAAAACAACGCAACAATTTTGCGCCAAATGAAAGAAAAACACGAAATTTTGTGAAAACTTTTGGCCGACGTCGTTTGTTGTGGCTGTTGTGGCTCGAAGTAGGCAACCAGCTGCTGTTACACACACACACACAGAGAGAGACATGTGAGCCTTGAAAGCGGAAGCTAGACACATATACAGTTACACTCACATATGGAGGAAAATAAACTGCTCATTATTATGCAAAGTTTTCCTTTCCTACTGCCGCTTTATCTGCCCGAGCGGAAGTCGAGCAAGCGCTGCAAGTCCGAGAAGCAACAGCCTGTTCCTCTCTACTGTCTCTCCCCTCCTCTTCTGCTTTCCTGCCTTTCCCTTGCCTTCCTCCATATGGCATAATTGCCGCACTGCGCATCAAAAAACTGTAAGCCGAAACGACTCCATATGATGATATAATGAGTAATTTTTTTTTTTGGGGCATGCGTTTAATATTTCACTTGTTGGGGATTTTGATTTTGAGTTGAACTCGTCTTGCTGCACATCAACATTTATTTTGCGCTCGCATAAAACATAAAATTCAATTTCACGCGACTAAAATTTTTTGCAAACAAAATATGAAAAAAAAGGAAAATATATAAAAGCGCTTAATGCGCCAAAACATTTGCCTTTGCCATGAAAAATGAGTTGAGTTCGTTTTGTTGTTGTTCTTGTTGGTAGAAAGGGCAAAAATACGGGCGTATATATATGATTTATGGGCGGGCACAGCACTGTACAGCACCGCACAGAAAAGCACACACAGCCCTGGAGTTTGGCAAAGCGTAACGCTCGCTTTTCAGGCTTTTGCCAATTTTAAAGGCTCAGCGATAAGGACGAGGCCTTGGCAATCAGCATATGCATGGCCTCGTTCAGTTACACACACACACACACACACACATACACATAGACAGCTGTCTGCAGGCAACAAAGCGCCGTTAAACATGCCAGTAAAAACACACCCAGAAAAACCAACCACGCAACAACAACAACAATAACATCAGAAACAACAACAACAACAATAGATGTACTCGTAATTGCCTCGTTTCATTTTTAATAACTGTCAATCCTTTGGCTTTTTGGGCGCGGCAATTGCCAAACTGACAAAACCGCTTGTAATTTGTGCTTAGCATATGAGCAACAACACAAACCACAACAACAACAACAGTAAAAACAACAGCAATACACACATTTGGTCATGTTTTCAGCAAAAACTCTGACACAAATTGTTGCCAATGACAAAATTACATTATACTCTGCCAGCAACAGAGCAATACCAGCAAGAGCTCTGCAGTTTGTTAAGCGAAGAAGCATGAAAGAAGGCTAAAACAGAATAAGTAAAACAATTGCAACGAATTGTGTCGCAAGAGAAAGATTTGATAGGTATACAAGTTGTATTGACAGCTTTAAGTGAACTCAGAATTACGTTTAGTATTTTATAGATTAAATTAAATGTTTTATATTAAACTAAAGTGCAAAATTGTTTTTACCTAATTGTTATACTCTGTGCACATTGAAAATAGGCAAAAAGAGGGTATAACAACTGGCAGAAGAAGGCGTGATAGACTTTATGTAGTATATATATATATTCTAGATCAGTATCGAGAGTTGAGTCAATTGAGCGTTGTTTGTTCATCTGTCTGCTCGTCAATTTTTAAGAACGCGTCAATTTCAGCAATTAAACAAGCCAGAGACACCAAATTTGGTCTGTGGAACAATCGCAAACAACTAATTATGGTCTTATTATAGAATATACAACATAAGAATAACATTTTTAAGCAATTCTGAAAGTTTCAAAAAGTTTAGTTCATAACTTGAGAAGATATCAGGAAATAAACTAAATATTTGCATTGAGTCGCTTGTGCTGTACGGGCAGCACATGTGTGCGAGCGAGACAGCGAATGACTACGATGCATTTGTAAATGCAGTGACGTAGCACTCAGCTTAGATTGAGTTTGTGTACATATGATTCAAAAGAGAACTCTTTAAGCAGCTGTTCTTACTTAATTCTGTTATAATACTTAATTTGGTAGACTGCACAGGGTATTATGCAGTCGCGCTTGATTGATTCGCTTGTCTTTCTATATTAATTTAATAAAATACAATGAAAATCAATTAAGTTTTGCGTCTATTCAATATAAAACTAAATGTTAAACATGTCGAAAAAAGAGAAATGTTTTGTTCAACATTTAACATAAATCTTTACACTTAAAGTTGCACAAAAAAAAGTGCAGCAAATGTTTTAAAAGAGTTTTTCCACTCATATTTCCTATAGAACTGTGGAATTTTCACTTATATTGGCATTTTGTTGTATAATAAATCAGTCTAGCAGCACAAATTGTTGGTTATATGAACAAATTCTATGGAAAATATAAAAAATAGTTATTTCAAATATTTCTATAGTTAAATTACACACTTCAAGGGCATTTAAACGTTGTAATACTCGTATTAGAGATAGTTTCAACATTTCAGCTATTTCGGCAAATTCTTCTCTTCGTTTTTTTGTTTGGTGTGTAGTTTTTTCAGCGCTTGTGGTAAAAGTTTTCGGTTAGCTCGTTTGATAAATGTTTGTGTGAACTTTTCGCCAAACTGTTGCTCGGCTTAGACTCAGGTCGCAGTCGCAACTTTGGAGCTTACATAGCTCCTCGGCGATATCAGCGGACCACAGCGCTGGGGCTCCACAGCAGCAAGAACAAACTAGAGTTGAAGGGGAAAGAGAAAGCGAAAGAAATGTGGAAATTTGCTTAAAACTTTAAGCAAACAAGTGCGGCCTTGGCCAAGGATTCCATTGGCTGTACTCGTGCATTGAGCTAGCAGCCGAAAGGAGCCGTAGCTAAAGCTAAGGAGCTGTCAGAACTTCGCTGTGTTGCCATCCATCTCAGTCTTTATTATTCTTTCATATTTTGTATTTTTTTTTTTTTCATTTTGTTGAGCATGCTTAACTTTACATTTACTAAAGAATTTCCATTCATTCATTCATTCACAACGTCTTTAGCGCTTTAAATTTATGATTTCTTTGCCATTTCCATTATTTTTGCTTTTTTTTGTTACAGCTGCTTAAGTTTTCAGCTCTGCCTGTTGCCCAGTGCATACATTAATCATTTCAAGTGCACGGGATTGCAAGTTCAAAGTGCCAAATCATACCCAAGGGCGTCAATTACATTAATCAAAGTATGAAAAGGAAAAGCACCGCTCAAATCTGCCGGCAAAGTGCAAAAAAAGGAACCTAAATCCACTCGAACTATGACGGGACATAAAATGACAAGTTTAGGTGCTGGTCACAACAACAACAACAACAAGAAATATATATTAAGGGGCTCGAAAAGGAAACCATTATCAGCTGCTTCGCCGAGATTACAGACCAAGGCATTTTGGACACGGGTCAGTGAGACACGTTTAACAAAATTGTAAACAGAGGCCTAGCATACCTTTGTCTTAGTCTTTGTCTTTGTCTATTCCTTTGTCTGTGTGTGTGCGTGTGTGCGTGTGTTTGCCGGATATTACGGTTAGTCCGCGTAACGGTAATGGTAATGCCAACAGCCGACGGCCATTCGCCATCCGCCATCCAAAGCCAGCTGATACTCGCCTGCTCCACGGAAATTGTAAAATTTGTTACATTTTCTGATGTGCTCTGTCATGCCGAGCCCTGGCATGGATTTGCTCTTACATTTATATGGAAATTAAGTGATTATGCTAAGTAAAGCAACAACAATAAGCTGAGCAAACAACTTGTATACAAAACTAACAACTAAAATATATATATATATATACTATATTAAATTTGGAGTCTGAACAAGAGTTGTTGTGAGAAATTTGCAGGGAAACTCACATATCATCTGCATATAGTGGCATGCAAATATGCCAGCAATGCAGGGCTGCCACGGCTGCCAGGGCTGCCACGGCTGCCAGGGCTGCCATAAACACTTGCTGCTGCACGTGAGTTTTTGTTGAGGAAACATTTTAATTGAAAATTGCAGAGCCGCAGAAAGTAAATAGAGAAGCGGCAACTGCAAACGACAAGTTGAACTGCAAAACTGATTGCATGGCTGAGTTATGTGTGTGCCCGAGGCTGAGTAACTGTGCATGTGTGTGTGTGTGTGTGTATGTATCTACCAACCATTTAGAGTAGTTTGATTTTTGCATAAGCCTGCACTTTGCGAAGCATTCGAAAAATTTCAGCATGAATAATAAACAGAAAAAGGCAGCCTGGCTGAACCACGCCCACTCTGCCACTGCCCATCCCCCATTTGCATTTCTGCACAGCCAATGTAAATTAAATTAATTAAATTCCTTTCTGTGTGTGCGTGTGTGTGTGTGTGTGTGTGTGTGTGTGTGTGTTCTCGACAGCCAAACAATTTGTATAAGTTCTTCTGCCCGCAAATAAAATGCAGCATATATTCGTAAATTCGAGTACAGAACAAGAACAACAACAATGACAACAAAAATGAAGAGACAAATATGCGAGTTATTTAAAAATTGTAAAATAAATATTTGTGTCTGCGGTGGCAGTCGAAAAAAAAGCATTGGCAATGGCAGTAAAATACGTTTCGTTACTCAGCTGCGGCTGGAGCTGCTGGAGTGCCCTAAAAAGTATGCTATAAAAAATTGCGTCGTTGGTTTATTAAAAATTTGTGCAAATGAAGTGGCAATTTACAATATGCAATTGAAGCGCGCTGCTCACTGGTCACTGGAGTGTCTTTACCAAACACACACACACTCACACACACACTCGCACACATATCACAAGCGTGACCGTCCAAAAAAAAAGGGGCTGACAGACAGGACAATTGTTGTGGCGCTTGAGTTAAAGTTAATTAATTTTTGCTGCTGATTAAAATAGAAGGCAGTCACAAAGGAAAAGGGACAGGAAAGGCTTAAAGAACTCCACACACAAGGACACACACACACAAACACACACATGTGCATCAGCTGCCTAATCCAGCAGCAAAGCACAAGAAGATGCCCCAAAGCGTGTACAACATTTTAAACACTTTGACTTTGCAGACATTAATGAATATCAGAACGTATATATACACACAAGAGAAGGAGAGACAAAGCGACAAAGAAAGAGAGGGAGAGAGAGAGAGAGAGAGAGAATGAGAGGAGGACTTAGAGAGAAGTCGAGCGCACAGCAGAGTAGTTTAAAATGCCATTAAACGTTGAGAGATGGGCAGCCTGTCAGTCTGGATAGTGACATGTCGGATGGCATCAGCAACAGCTACTCCAACTGTATGTGTGTATGTCTCTCTGTGTGTGCGTGTAGGATGGTAAAGAGGGAGGGGAATAGCTGTCAGCATGTATAACTGTTGCTGTCAGGATTATGGCTTGTCATATTATGTATTATGGTGTATTTTATTTGCATTCAATTAAAACGCACGTGTCACTCGCCTTCGCATATAAATTGCCAACAAAATGAGGCAAAAAAATTATGCAAATGTGACCAAAGACTGTCAGTCAGTTTCTGTTTAATGCCAAATTGTAAATGAGTTTTAGCCATAAAAAAAAAGAGAGAAGCAAATAACAGCTAAAGCAACGCAGCTTTGTTTGCGCTATAAACGTTTCGAAACTTAAGCAATGAAAATGATTTAAATTTGTTCCAAAATTCTATACATATGCCGAGCGTCCTCTACGCACAAAATGTGGCAATCGCTTTGGTCATTATAATAATAATTTTAATGTCTGTGACCTTAATATCGAGCGTTTAGTTGAGCGCACAAAATGCTTATTACGAATTGATATGAATCTAAATTAAAATGGCATCATAAAAACACTTTGGCTCTGGACTTGCTGGTCTGGCCAATAATACAGGTGTGCGGCGCACTTTAATGACACTGCCGCGAACGGCTGGAGGGAGATTAGGCCAAGAGTAATGACAGCGACCAGAGCCAGCTACTTCTACAGTCGTCTACTCGGTCTGCTCGACAAATGTTGCTCTGGGGACTGCTGTTATTTTTTGTTTTTTTTTTTTTGGTCTGGCTGCACTGAGTTGTGCTGGCATTGAAGAAACTTCTTACCAATGTTTTGGGCCATCAATATGCCAAGCGAGTCACGTTCGGTAAGTCTTAATCGAAGCGTGGACAGCTGCGGGGCAACAGCTTAAAGCCCATTAATTTAAAGCCAACAAAACAGTTTTCAAGTGGCATCCACATGCTTTTTGGCCATCGTCTGTCCTGGCTGAACAAATTACTAACTTAATTATAAATTAATTATCTAACAAAGCATAGAATGCCTAACTGAGGCGGCCGCACATCAAAGTATCAATAATTAATCGCCTCGATAATGTTTTCAATTTCTTGCTTCATTAGCTTGTTTCAGTTTGCCCCGTTGAAGGCGTCAGCATCGTGGCCCTTTTGGGGCTTTTGTTCTGCTAATCCCCAAGCGTAGGTAACCAGTGGGATAGCAGCTCTACGCTTCGTTAATACATATTAAATTAGTATACAAAATAGTTGAGTGAATCAGTAGCCCAAAATGGCATTTCGCTGACGATCGCTAAACACTGTCGAAGATGAGTTATGGTTACGTGTTGCAAGTATAACATTAAATAGATTTATATTCGGCACATGCCACAGTGCATTGAGCATTGAGCATTGAGCACAGGACGTGAGACAGGCAGGAAACAAAACTGAAACCGGATGTACGCCTGACGACCATGCCGGAAATTAAACTATTTGTTAGCCTTCTCTCGCTGCCCCATCCGCAGCTGTCGCTCACAACATGCAACAGTTCATAACACAAGAAATAAATAAAAAAAAAAAAACGAAAAAAATCATAATAACTACTCTGACATTTCTTGACAGATTCTATAGACTCACCTGTGCTGATTAGTTTCCTTTAGACATTTGTGTGTTTGCTAGATTGTTGTGTTTGTGTTTGTGCTTGTGCTTGTATTTGTGTTTGAGTTTGAGTTTGAGTTAGGCGCGCTTGTTAAATTTCTAAATGGCGCATAATTCATACAAATTTGAGAATCGCGTTTAATTTGCAACACTTGAAAGTTGCCACTTGAAAGTTGTTTTGTTGCGTTCGTTTCGTTGCTTCTTGTTTGGTCAGAAATATTTCTTGGCTCACACGCACAGTCACAGCTCACACACAGTCAGAGTTACAATCAAACTCACCGTTACGCTCACACACAGGCACACTCACACTCACAGTCACAGTCACACGCACAGGCACAGGCACAGGCACACGCACATTCACACCCACACACACCTTGAGTGTTAGAAAACATTGCAGAACGCGGCGCTTGAACGCTGCCTTTGACTTGATTATATTTCGGATTTAGCTGGTTCCGCGTTTTGTGTCCTCTTCACGAAACGGCTCAACTCGAACTGTAACGAAGCTCAGCTGCTGCGGCCACAGCAAGTCAAGACCATCAGGCAATCGTTTCAGCTCTCTCTCTCTCTCTCTCTCTCTTTGTCTGTCTGTCTGTGTGTCGTCTGGCGCTCTCTGCTACGCACCTTCGTGCGACTGGAAAGCTTGCATATGTGTGCGTGAGAAAAACCAGCTGGCGCAGCATTAAAAAGTAATATCAATTTCCACCTTGCAAACAGCGTCGCAACGCGAAAGCAACAGCTAAGCGATTTCCCAGGATGCAGCAGCGTCTCTGTCCGTCTGTCCCTGACCATATCCCTGTCCCTGTCCCTGTCCATGTCCATGTCCGTGTCTGTGTCTAGCTCTGGAGCCCCGCCTCCTTGCCTGCCCACGCCTTTGCGTTAGGTGCGCGTGCTCCTCATGTTCCGCTTACTCTACACACACACACACACACACACAGAGACGTAGAAGTGTAGACTTTTCCACAATTGTTGCATGCGATGATATGGCGAATGTTGCGTATACGCCAAGGTGAACAACTGTATTAACTTTCAATTATAAATTGTAGCTTTCAATTAAATATTTGCAAATTATAAATTTATACATAATGCAAAGAAATAAATACAAGAAATTTATTAAACAAAATATATTTATTACTAAAATTGTTTTTGTATTAAAAACTATGTTTTAAATAAAGTTATTGACTTATAACAATTCTTTTATATATTATTTATTCCAATAAAATACTCTAATGTATTATTAGCTTAAATATAATAAAAATTCAATCAATTTAAAATGTAATAATAATTTGTATAATAAAAAACTATGTATTAAATAAAAATACTATTTAAAAATAATTTATTTATATTTGAATTTTACTAATTTAATAAAATGAATACAAAAATATTTGTTGAATTAAAAAAATATATTTTAAATAAAAATACTGTCTAAGAATAGTTTACATATATTTTATTTATTTAAATAAAGTATTTTAATGAATTTATTAACTAAATTAATAAATTAATAATTTAATTGATATAAATAATTTTTTTCTGTAATTAAAAAATAGTTTTAAGTAAAAATACTATTTACAAATAATTAATTTATATTATTTTTATTTAAATAAAAATCCTTTTTAATTTAAATAATTAAAACAAATAGTTGTTGCACTATAAAAATGTTGTTTTAAATAAAAATATTAAGTAGATATAGTTTATGTATATTTGCTTTATTTAGAGATAATACTTTAATGCATATTAAGCTCCTTTTTAAGAAACACAATTATTTAAATAAAATAAAGAATTGTATATAATTATTTAAAGTATTATTTGCAGTTGAATCATGCTCAGAACGTGCTGTTGTTTACTGAAAACGCTTGCAATTAGAATATTGATAAGTGGGCAATTTGATTTGCGTTTGATAACTTCAAGTTGGCTTTATAAGCACTCGGAGCCACAAACTAAGGGACACAGTGGGACTCTCAAGCACACAGACACATTGAGAAAAGCGCAACAGGGCCAAAATAATTGCGCGTTAAACATGTGCCAACGTTACGAGGCGCAACAGACGAGCGGCTGCTCAATGGCAGCGAATGGGAGAGAGAGCGAGAGTGAGAGCGAGAGCGAGAGAGCGCAAGCGAGTGATTAATGGCAAGAGAGAGATAGGGCTAGCGAGAGAGCGAGAGAGTGAGCGAGGGAGAGAGGGAGCGAAGCCAGCCGAGCGAAGCCGAAGCCGAAGCGTGGAGAGCGTGACTGGAAATGTTCAACTGGTTGCGTTTTTGCAAGCAACAGGATATGTTGGAAGCCTGCAAAAACATCGAAAAAACATCGCACACAACAAACCCAAGAGCAACAACAGTAACAACAACACTAAGAAGAAGAACAGTTCGCACAGCAGGCAGGCACAAGCTGACTGGCTGGCAGAATGGTTGGCTGGCTGGTTGGGTTGCTGGCAGCACCGCAAGCGGGCAGAGAATAGTGGGAGGGGGGAGGAACACAGCCAGGACGGCCTACAAAACAGTCGCGTGCTTAAAGCCTCAATACCAAAACAATTTGAGAGCACACAATAAAATTGAATGGGCGCAAAAGAAAGGACGAAAGCAACAACAACACAACGCAACAACAACCACAACAACAACAAAGAGAAAACATAAGCGAAAAAAATGTGAGGAGGCAGCAGAAAAATGTGCCAAATGGGGGGGAAAAAAACGAAGAAGAAGGAAGAAGGTGGAAGGAAAAAAAAGCAGCAGAGTGTTGCGTGTGAAAGGAGCAGCGCCTGTTGAAGGACGAGCGGCCATTAGAAAGCTGCAAAAGTTGGCAATGTTTACAGGTAGCCAGCTGGGAAGGGGGTAGGGGGGTGGGCGGCGTTGAGTAGAGGGTGTGTTTGTCTACAACCTCCAGTGAGAAGGACACACCAAAAGGTACGCAGCGTGTGTCGATTAAGATGCCGAGCCATTGTTGTTGCTGTTGTTGGGCCAATCCCAACAACAGTTTTGGGTCGTGACAGACAGGCGAGACGTTGAGCCTGAGTGCCGAGTCCTGTATCTGCGAGCCGGACCCACGCAGCGAGTGAAGAACTGTAGCTGCCTGTCAGCTTATCAATTTGTATGCCTGCAGATATTTATTTATGAATATCCTTTGGATGCTTAAGCGCTGGCTGCGCGACTCTGCGTTGGCAAGGTGGAAAGAGGCACGCGAAAGAAGGGTGGTGGTGTGAAGG
The DNA here is from genome assembly GCA_035042075.1 of Drosophila macrospina. Classification (NCBI taxonomy): domain Eukaryota; kingdom Metazoa; phylum Arthropoda; class Insecta; order Diptera; family Drosophilidae; genus Drosophila; species Drosophila macrospina. The sequence goes on along the minus strand of JAWNLW010000455.1, from coordinate 288,731 downwards.
AGGGGGTAAGGGAAACTCTCACGCCTTTATGACGAATCCTGCCGCGTAATCCTGACGCATACCTGGGGGTCCGTGCGTCCAACCGAGCATCTTCTCTCGCTTCATTCGCCATTCCTCTTTGCACTTCTTCGTTTCCGTTTCCTTTGCCGCTCCATTCGCTTGTCTGCCTTTTATGTCGAGTCCTTTCTTAATTTTATTTTTATTGCAGATTGATTTTTTCAGATTAAGTTTCTCCATCGCACGCCCGCTGTCTGCGCATCTTTCGCATTTAAGTCGCCTGTAAAAATGCGAAGCGAACAAAAACTGTTGCCTACTTTTCAGGGTCAGAGCAATGAAAAATGGGCAGAGCTCGGCTCGAGTGGAGCAGTGCTTTTTGCAAGCCAGCTTCGGCTTCAATTAGCCAGAGAAAAACGAAAACCAAAGAAAAACTCTTTTCCCCTTTGTACACAATTCGCAAATCGCATTTCTCGTGCCGCAGCTCAACCAGCAACACACCATAAGCTCAAAGTAAAAGTAAAACATTCTCATGCAAATGGTTTTGTTTAACCACGAAATATTTTCAGCATTCAACACACACACACCCACACACAAACACACACACACACATACGAATACACACTCACACTTGCATGCATATATATATATATATATATGTGTTGGTGCTGCGTGCGTGAGAGTTCTGCGGCAAAAGTTTTTAGTGCAAACAAAATCAAACCGAGCGCAACAAAGTACACAAATATTTACCTACAAACACACACACACACACACACACATGCACACACACTGGTGTACTTCTACATGTACATTTGCACACACATCTGGTCAGCTGGAAAAGTCATAAAGGTAACGGCTCAAATCGAGTTGGCAGCAATAACAATGCGACAGATTGATGGAGTTAGCAAGCGTAAAGTGCTGCAAAGTAGAGAGCAATAATTTTGACCTGAGTCCTGGCCAAATGTGCAAGGATATGGCCAAGTTGACAGAGCTCTTTCAGCAGATTTTTCCGTGTGCATCTCAGTAAAACACGCTTTTTTGTAGTCACAGCCAGCAGAACTTTAGCTGAGTATACTAGAATTAAGAATTTTGTAGAAGGAAAATATCTGCTTAAAATCGAAAAGCGTTCTTAACTGTGCTCTTCTGCACAAAGGTTTCCACTTCTGAGACCTGCAAATTTGTGAATTTCTTGTGTAATGATTAATAATAAAGGAGATAAATAAATAATGATACCTTTCTATTCCTGAAATCAATTTGGTTGAGACTTATGCATAACTAAAGCATTTTAGTTAACTGAGATTTTAGTACATTTTTATCAGTTTTACTAAATTTTTATTAATTTTCTGCATTATACATTGAGAAACAAAGCGGCAGCATTTGTACAATTTAAGATGCTAGAAACAATGTGTAATAACTTGAAAAAAATATATATATAAACAAAGTAGTGAAAAGAGCGCATAATACTGTTGAAAATAGAATTAAATTGTAAACAAAGCTTATTTTAATTGTCTTATGTTTGTTTCTTTGCTCTTTTTGCAGTTTTCTAAATGAAATAATAATGATATCTTTATACTTGATAGAGTTATCCTTATGTCTCTTCACAGAGAAATATAAACTATTTAAAACAAGCTTTCATAGTATTTGTTTACAGTGAGAGAGAGAGAGCAAAGTGATGTTTGCATATCTCAAAGCTGCTTATCCTGCATTTTCGATAGCAGAAAAACATTCCACACACTTAAATGTTGTTATCAGTGTCATTGGTTGATAATTGATTGTACTTAAAGCGGATTAAAATGCTATTAAAATGTCGGCAAAGTGCAAATGAAAGTGCAACGCAACTCAGGCGAGCAGAGCATAAGTTCAGTGTGAGTTGCCAATTGATGCAGTGAAGTGAGGGCTTAAAATTATATTTGCTATGAAAGAGAGAGAAAGAAAGAGAAGAAGAGAGAGAGAGAGAATGATAGAAAGAGAGTGAGAGAGTGAGAGAGCGAATAAGTGCAACGGCAATAGTCATGTTCAATAGTTCTAATCCTTTGCAGCATTTCAATAGCTTAATTATGCAAACTCATAAAGAAATGTTGCTAATGCTGATAGAAATTGAAAATATTGTAGATAACCTAAGCGGTTCTTAAAATGAGAAGAAAAAACAAAGTATGATGGACTAGCAGATGCGCTGTGTGCAAATAGCTTTGCAGACTTAACTCATTCAATCATTAAATGACTTAATACTAACTTTATACACTCGAAATGCTTGTTACCTGTTTAGAGACAAAGACAACAGCGAAAGTGCTTCATTACAATTTTAATTTGACATTTTAGCAAGCGGTTGGCGCTTTCAGAGCTTAATTAGAGCAATTTGTGAGCAGGACAAGTGTGCTTAGTGCTAAGTCTCAGTCGCAGTATCAGTCGCTGGCAGAGACTTGAGAGACTTGAGTAAATGGCGGCAAGTCGGCTGCTGGCTGTTGTTCAATGCAAATAGAGAGAGAGAGAGAGAGAGAGTGAGTAAAGATAGAGAGAGCAGAAGTAGGCGTGTGTTGTTTTTTTTGTATTTACAGCGCAAAGTTAATTGAATTTTCACACCGAAAAGCGGCGGACAACATTGAGCCTAAGGCTATTGGCATTGTGCCAGCGAGGCAAACAGATATAGCCACAGCTACAGCTACAGCTACAGATAGAGATAGAGATAGATACAGAGAGCGAGCGAGAGAGTAGAGCACTCTATGTAAATGCTTTATTTGACAAAGTAATTAAGTCGGAATAATGCGCATGGAAATTGCTGTCAAGTGGCTCATAATTTGTTAGGCAATGCGGCAGTCAGCTTCTTTATGGACTGCCAAAGGTAAAGGTAAATTCTTATTGTTAGCTGCCATCATCAAATCATCGAGTGTGTTATGTTGTTGAGAATGCGCAGGCCCCGAGCTATGTTCAAGCAGTGTTACAAGTGGCTACAGCATCGTCCCAAAAGCAACATGGTCGTCACGCATCTGGAATTGCCGGATAAATCCGAGGGCGACAAGAAGCTCTATCGCACATTGAGTCTGTCGAATGGCGTGAAGGCCATGCTCATTTCAGATCCCAACATGGGACAGTCGAGTGCGTCATCATTATCATCCAATCAATCCGATCGCTCAGCCTCAGCCTCAGTGCCCAGTGCACAGAGCTCGAGCTCAACGCTTGAGCAATTCCATGGCAAGTTGGCCGCCTGTGCGGTATTGATGGCCGTGGGATCGTTTAGTGAACCGTATGAGTATCAAGGACTCGCCCATTTTCTGGAGCATATGATATTCATGGGCTCGGAGAAGTATCCAGAGGAGAACGCATTCGATTCGTTTGTCACGAAATGCGGTGGATTCAGCAATGCTCACACAGAGAACGAGGACACGTGCTTCTACTTTGAGGTGGAGGAGCAGCATCTGGACAAAACAATGGACATGTTTATGCATCTCATGAAGGCACCACTCATGCTGCCCGAGGCGATGGCACGCGAGCGCTCGGCCGTGCAATCGGAGTTCGAACAGACCCACATGGTGGACGAGGTGCGTCGCGATCAGATACTGGCTAGCCTGGCCGGCGAGGGATTCCCCCAACGCACCTTCAGTTGGGGCAATCTCAAGTCACTGAAGGAGCACGTCAACGATGACGATCTGCACAGGGCACTCCATGAGTTTCGGCGTAAGCATTACGGTGCCAATCGCATGACAGTCTGCCTGCAGGCCACGCTATCCTTGGACGAGCTGGAGGAGCTGCTTGTGCGCCACTGCTCCAACATACCGCCGAGCGAGGTGCCGCCAATGGATGTCTCCAAATTGAAGTACAGTCACGCCTTCCAGGAGAAGTTCTACAAGGAGGTGCTGCTCGTGCAGCCCGTCGAGGATATTTGTAAGCTGGAATTCACCTGGGTGATGCCACCCATGAGAAAGTATTACAGAAGCAAACCAGATTCATTTATTGCCCATCTGCTGGGCTACGAGGGTGTTGGCAGTCTCTGCTCCTTTCTGCGGCGACGCCTCTGGTGCATGAGCGTGATGGCGGGTGTCGGGGCGGGCAGCTTTGATACCAACTCCATATACTCATTGTTCAACATGTGCATACATTTGACGGACGAGGGATTCGAGCATCTGGATGAGGTAATGGCCGCCACCTTTGCCTGGATTCACTTGGTCAGCGATTGCAGTACACTGCCAGTCGCGTACAGAGAACTGCAGCAGATTGCATCCAATAATTTTCGCTTTCAAATCGAGATTCCCTCGATGGACAATGTGCAGAGCATTGTGGACGCACTGAGGTTTCTGCCGCCCAAGGATGCACTCACCGGCACCCAGCTGTACTTTGAGTACGATGAAGAGGCGCTCAAGATGGTGCGACAACATCTGACGGACTTTCGGTTTAATATCATGATCTCATCGCATATACCCTATGAGAACTATGAATATGATCGACGAGAGCCTTGGTTTGGCACAGAGTACACAAGCATTGCCATTCCCGAGAAGTGGGAGCAAATGTGGCACAATCCTCAGCCCCATGCGGAACTAAAGCTGCCCGAGCAGAATCCCTTTGTGACCACGGATTTTACATTGCAATGGATAAAGGCGGGCAAACCACACATCTCCCGCCGTCCGAAGGCTCTGATCCGCAACGAGGTGTGTGAGCTTTGGTTCCGCCAGGATGATACATTTCTCCTACCCGACGGCTTCATCAATCTGTACTTCATAACACCCTTGATGCGCAGAAGTCCGCGCGATTATGTGACAGCGGTGCTGTTCACCTACTTGGTGGAGTTCTACATTGCCGAGCAACTGTATCCCGCATTGATGGCGGGTCTAACATACGGATTGGATGCTGCCGACAAGGGACTGGTGCTGCGGGTGAGTGGCTACAATCAGAAGCTGCCATTGCTCATCGATATCATCATCAATGTGATGAAAACCCTGGAGGTAGATGTTGCGCAGCTGATGTCCTTCAAGGAACTGAAGAAGCGACAGCTCTTCAATGCGGTCATCAACGGCAAGTCCCTCAATCTGGACTTGCGTCTCACGGTGCTGGAGCACATGCGGTTCACGTTGCTGCAGAAGTACGAGGTTGTCGATGACATCACAGTGCAGGACATTGTCGAGTTCAAGGACAACTTCTATAAGCAAATGTATGTGCAGGCTTTGATACAGGGCAACTTCACCGCACAGCAGGCGATCGATGTCACACAGAAGGTGCTGGACACGTATCACAGCCAAAAGGTGGACAATCTGGTGGAACAGCACAATCGGATGGTACAATTGCCACTGGGAGAGCACTATTTGCGGGTGAAGAACCTGAACGAGGATGATCCCAATACGATAATCGTTAACTATTATCAGATTGGACCAAGCACTCTCAAAATGGAGGCCATGCTGGATCTGGTTGATCTGATAGCGGAGGAACCGTTCTTCAATCAATTGCGCACCAGGGAACAACTCTGCTACAGCCTGGGCATCTTTCAGCGTATTGGTTATGGCATTATGGCCTACATGCTCATCATCAATACGCAGGAGACTAAATTCACAGCCGACTATGTTGATAAACGTCTGGAGGCATATCGACTGCGAGTTCCAGTCATAATCAACGATATGGATGATCAGGAGTTCGAACAGATGCGGACAACAATCATCAATAACAAACGATTGGGCGATCACAGTCTCTTTGATGAAATGATGCGCAACTGGAGTGAGATTGCCAGCATGGATTACATTTTCAATCGCAATGAAATTCATATACAATTGCTCTCCGATGTCTCCAAGAAGACTATACTTGACTTTCTCTCGAACAACGAAAGGACGAATCTTCGCAAGCTCTCCGTTCAGGTTATAGGTACATCCACGATAATAAGGCGATCGCAAACCGAAATTCCCGATGCTATTTCCGATGCCATTGCCGCACGGCACGGCTCGACAACGGGTCTGGACAGGCGGCCTGGTTCGCTGGCCGTGATCCTGGATGAGGTGCAGCGTAATATATCAGAGGAGCAGATGTTGTTCGAACAGATTGGCGATAAAATAACGTTGGAGTTCATTGGCGATAGCAGCGATAGCTCTCACATTATGGATATCGATAATTTCAAGAAGAATCTCTACGTTTATCCTCTCATAACAGCCAATCCCAAGTATCACGGCTTGTAGGCATCTAGTAAACGTTCAAGTCTCTGCCACTGTATAATATTATTATTTGGCAAACCAAGCAAACATGTTAACACACATACACACACAGAGGGAGAGAGAGCAACGTGCAGCTCTAATGGTGGCTTGTTGCTGCTGAGGGGGAAAGTTTTCGCTTTGGTAAGCAACTGACGCCATTTTAATAACGCAAATTACTGTCAGCTGTAGAAATTTGGTGGGTATAATGAGGGGAGCAAAGGACGACAAAGGGAATGGCAATTGCTGGGCAACTGTTGCTGGCACATATTGCGGCTGCTGTTGCTTTCATTAACAACAACAATAACCCAAAATAATTGTATATATATATGTATATATATATACATTTAAATAAGACAAACGCTAACATAAATTATGTATGATTAACTACTTAATACTCTGTAAGAATCTTTCTATATTTGATAAAATTGGACTAAATGAATTGTAACAAAATATAGCATACTTTTATGCGCATAGTTAAATTTCGATGTCTGTACTAATAAAAATATATTTAAACAAATGCGAAATAGTTATGTGCGTGAAAATCAGAAATCGTAGTAAATATTATAAGCGTAACTAAATAAAATTAACTGAAACAAATCAAATGGAAATTGCACAAATATATAGCATACTTTTATGCGCAATTTTAAATTCGAATGTCAGCAATGCCGTACAATTTATATATGTAAGGAATGTATGAAAATAGTTGAAATAACTATATTTATACATAAATAAAACAAGCACTTTATTAGTAAAGTGAGCCTGAGTCTGAACAATACTCAGTGAAACGCACAAATATGTATGGTAAATACTATATCAATACGGCAGTACAGAAAATTAAAGCATACTTTTGTGCGCAATTTTAAATGGAATTTGATTTTGAATTATAGTAGAACGAGACTTAAACAAATTTAAATTAATAAAAACAATTGGTAATAGTATTAAATGCATAAATAAGAGAAATATAAAACAATTACCTTGTGCCAGACAGTAGAATGCTCCGCATAAATCCAGTAACTACGAGAAAATTCAATAGCATTCTCCAAATATAAATTTCACTTTAATTAAAATGAAGATATGAAATTTACTGCTTCGCCTAGTCCATAGCCAAATGAACTGCACAAACAACAAAGAGTGCGTTGGTTTAGAAGAAGCTGCTGCTGCTGCTGATGCTGGCGTTGCTAAGCATTGAAAGCATCATTATGCGAGCAAGAACGACATTGTTCGCACTCGACCCGTAGTTGTATGTGTGTGTGTGCTTGTGTATGTATAGATGTATATATATATATATATATATGTAACTGTGTTTGTCTGCTGCCAGCTTGGCAGCAGTCCAACTATGCAGCATTGTGACTCAAAATGTTTGGCATAGTCATCAGAGTTGCTGCAATTTTGCGTCATATTGTTTGCTTATTCCGTTTCGGGTCTAAATATAAACGCACAGCAGCACAAAGCAGCAACAATAACTGCTTAAATTGAAGCACGCCCACAAGCCGCCCACCAATCAGCCAATGAGAGCTTTTTGCTAATGATAAGCCTTGTTTTGCAGCTTAACGTAGTTGTTTGTGGCCTGGCATTGCCATAAAATCATTATGATTGCGTTTTATTGTGCCATTGATTTAAGTTTTAATGCGAAATTTATCAAGCGAGCATTTGCCTTAATGCGCTTAAATCTGTATTAATTATGCCACGCAGAGCTCAAAACTCAGAGAGCATAATGAAAATCACCTACTATAATGAGCTAGCTAATTATTAATTAATGCGGCTTAACTTACGGAGTGAGCAAAGTTATTCCATTGATTACTCGAAATGCAGTTGGAAAAATGAATAAAGTTTTTATTTACGCAATAATTTCTTGCACAGTTATGTGTATAAGTATATGTATATCACTTGTTATAATTAATTTATATAGTATATTTATTTTATTTTTTATTTAATCAACAAAAAAAAAAAGAACGAAAAGAAAAGAACAATACACAACTTTTATGACGTCAGAGAATTGATGCACTGCATTTTATTTGTATTTTTATTGTAATGTATTGTATTTAAATTAAATTTTAAACGCAACACACAGAAAATGTTTAAGCCAACATTAAAGTAGATAATATATTGTATTTATTAAATATATAATTTGAATTAAGCATTAATAAAAACAATAAATTTAGTTATGGTAATTTAATTCTGTTGCGCCTGTCGGGCGCCTAACAATAAGTAAACTTTTAGCAAACTCTTTATTTAATTATATATATATATATTTATTTTTTATTTTTTTGTTGTATTTTTCTTCTTTTTGTTTGTTTAAATTAATTAATGAAGTTGTGAGATTAATGGAAACATTTTTAAAGCGCGTTGATGAGAGTATGATATACTTAATAAGCATGCAATTCAATTGATTGTTGTTCCATGAACTTTGACATGGATTATTGCAAATGTAAACAAGTGTTAAGTTAATTAATGTTCTTTTTGTTGTTGTTGTTTTTTCTGTTGTTCTCCTTTCTTTCTTGTTGTTGTTTTACGGCGCATTTGAACGCCAGCATGACCTAAGCTACAATTAAATCAAGTATATCAAGTAATTTACTTATATAAAAATATATAATATTAATATTATAATTATACATTTTATTAATGTTTCTTTCATTTTCATTCTTTTGTGAAATGTGTCAATTAACATATTGTTGCAGTTGTATTATTAATTTACGTTTAATTTTTCGTGTAGAACACCTCGAAATATGTACGAATGCTAAGCATGCTCTCTCCGATTTACAACTTACACATTTATTTAAAACAAAACTATTGATTTATCAATAAGTTGTTGTGAAAGTTTAACAAACTGGTTGGCAAAACTTTCGTATGCCGAATGAAGTACTTGCCGCATTTAATTAATTAAATTAAATTCATTTAAGTAACGGAATTCGCTCAATTCGCATGCGTTTCAATATAATTGGCTTAAGAAGGCATTAAATGAATTTTTAGATAATTGCGTTCATTTAATTTAGTTTAGTTTTTTAGTTTTTTGTTTTATGTTTTTTTCTTCAATTTTATTTTTTCGACTACTTTTAAAGGCTTTTTCTTTCCTTGCAGGAAATACTTCTCAAATCGTTTAGTTTAATTTTAATTTAGTTGTAAAATTTAATTGTAAATTTCTCGTTTGCTGCAATTGAATTAAAGTTGTCAAAAGTTATGGCTAAAAAATGTAAATTAAATTTCATTTTAAATAGAACTTAAAACAAAATTCTTGAATGTGTTTTACTTGTTTCTCTCGCAATGACAAGACATTTGTGTTTTTTTTTTCTTCTCTTTTTCTTTTCTTTCTTTTGCATATGAATTCTTCTCTGTTTCTCAACTCACTACAGGCTCAACCAATTCTCTCATTCACTACGCTCTCTCTCTCTTTCTCGCTCTCTCACACATACTCTCTCTCTCTCTCTCTCTCGTTCTCTTTCTCTCGCTCTCTGCTAGACTTTTAGTTTGATTTCACTCGCGATATTTTCAAATTGGAATGACCTTAATTAGAAACATGTACTTTTTTATCTTTCGAGCTTTACAACATTTTTGCGCTTATTATATTTATTTATGAATTAAATTCTTTCTTTTTATTTTTATTTCACTTGTTTGTTGTTTGCTTTACTTTTGTTGTTGTTGTTGTTGTTGTTATTGTTGTTGCTGTCGCTGCTTATAGGAAAGGATGCGGAAATATTGTGGAGTGTGTTTTGCTCCCGGCAATTTTGGCTTTAGTTGTGTTTTTTTGTTTGTTTTTTTTTTCATTTTCTTTTTCGTTTTTTTATTTTTTGTTGGAAATAGTAAAGTTTTGAAATTTCTTCGTTGAAATTTTTCATTATTTTGTTTGCTTATTTGTTGTAACTATATTGTTCAAATGTTTTAAATGCATTTAGAAAATAAATAGGACTTCTTTTAGTGTGTTTTGTATATTTTTTTTCGATACGAATTTTTCAGGAATATTTTTGAGAAAAGCGAGCACCTACACAAAGCAACTGCCTGTCGCAATTTCCAACTGTGTGTATGTGTGTGTTTGTGTGTGTGTTGTGTTTAGTTTTCACCTGCCTTTTGCTGTTGTTGTTGCTATTGTTGTTATTGCTATTGCTATTGTTATAAATTGTTTATACAGTAAAATCGCCAGCTGCCCAGGTCATCTTGTAGTCATCGATGTTGAACAGATCAAAGATGTCACCACTTGCCACATTGAACGCATCCACGGCACCACCGCTGCTGCTGCTGCTGTCCATGGCATTGACGACACCATTCGCTGCCGTCGTGCTGTAGTCGTTGTGACCAACATTGGCTGGCTGCTGTGAGACCGCCTGCATGATGGAGTTCAAGGTGCTCTCGAAGTCATCACAGACATCCATGGGCGTGCTGTTGTAATGGCCATTTGAGTTGCCGCACTCGATGCTCGCACCCGATGATGGCTGGCTGGCGATGCCATTGTGATTGTTGTTGTGCGTGTTGCTGCTGTTGCTGTTGCTGCTGACGCTGCTTGTCACATGTTGACTCAACTGGGCGACAAAGCTGTCCGCATCGAAGTCGACGTCGGCAGCGTGATTGTTATTGAGGAGCACGCTGTCTGGACTGCTGGCATCGAGCAGCTCATTGATGCTCGGCTGCAGGCTGGGATTGAGATCGCGCCGCATGTTGTTGCTGTTGCCGTTGCCATTGCTGTTGCTGTTGTTGTTGCCGCCACTCTTGGCGCCACAATAGTTGTTCGAATCGTCGCCAATGTCCATTTCCAGCTGCTGTGACATCAACTCCAGCAGCTCATACTCATCGAAATGATTGAGCTTCGCATCCGGACTGTTTGGCTTGTCGCCAATGCTGTTGCTGCCGGCGCCGTTGACAACATTGCTGTTGCTGTTGCACTTGGCCGCGCCCGGATGCTCCAGGAAGATGTCCAACGTCTTCACCACACTCTCCGCATCGAGGGAGCCCGCATCTGGCTGCAACGGTGAGGCCATATCGATGCTCTCAATGTAGCCATGGGCAGCAGCTTGTTGATTGCTGGATGCATAGCTAACGTGGCTATCATTCGTGTCCATGGCCATGTCAAGATTGGGCAGCGATTGTGGCGTGGGTGGCGCCTCCAGTTTGGGCACCAGCACCGGCACAATGCTCGCCCCACCCGCCGCTGTGGTTGGCGTCACGCCATTGAACATGGCCAGCTCCGGCAGCGGCGTCAGTGGCGTTATGGGCTCCAAGGCGGCGCTCTCTGGCAACTCGCCCTGCTTGATGAGTATGTCCAGCACATCGCTTACCTGCTCCGACTTGATGCCCGTTGGCTTGCGTGGCACTGTTGCTGCTGCTGCTGTGGCTGGTGCTGGCGATGCCACTGGCTCCTCCTTGATCTTCATCAGCGGCATGTTGCCCATGGCGGCAGCTGCTTTGCTGGCCGCCAGCTGCTTGGTGGCCTCCTCATATTGCGGCGGCGGCGCTGTCGTCGGCTTAATGTCCAGTTGTATAAGCTGTTGGCCAGGCTGAAAGTGTTGCTGCTGCTGCTGCTGCTGATGTTGCAGCTGCAGCTGCTGCAGTTGCTGTTGTGTTATGATCGGCTTCGCATCAATGGGAAACACAATGCTGGGCAACGAATTGGTGCGTTGATGTCCATTGAGCAGCTTCTTGGTCGCAACTGTTGCTAGCGATTGCTGCTGTGTTGTTGCTGCTGCTGCCGTTGTTGTTGTTGTCGCCGTGAGACTGATGTTGCCCAGCGTGTGGGCCGTCATCTGTTGATCGTTGAGGCCCAACAGGAATATCGTCTGATTGCCCTCGTTCCACACGAGTCCCACATTGTTCTGATGCGGCACAGCAGCTGTTGCTGTTGTCAGTGGTTTGCTTGCGTGCAATATTGTTGCCGTATTGCCGGCAGCAGCGACAACATTTGTTTGCTTTGTGGGCGTGGCTGGCAGCTTGGGTGCGCTAATTGTATTGTTGTTGGATGGAATGAGTACAGTTTGTGTCTTTTGCGTTAGCAAACGCATTTGCTGCTGCTGCTGTTGCTGCTGTTGTTGCTGCTGTTGTTGCTGCTGCTGCTGTTGTTGCTGCATTGCTGCTGCTGCCGCGGCAGCCTTTTGCTTTTGTATTTTCGCTTCCAGCTGCTGTTTCACAACCATTTTCTGATTAATTGGCGGCGCCTGATTGTTGTTGCTGCTGTGATTGCTGCTGCTGTGATTGCTGCTGCTGTTGCTGGCGGGTTTCTTCGCTTGACTGCTGCTGCTGCTGCCATTCAGTTTGGCCGCCGCGGCCGGCTTCACAGTCACCTTCGCGGGTATGCTCTTCTCCAGCTGCGGCAGCACCGTCAACGTCTGCTGCGGCCCATTCGATGTTGTCGTGATCAACGTGATCTGCTGCGACGGCAGCGCGTTGACAACTTGCGCGGTGACTGTTTGCTGCTGCTGCTGTCGCCGTATCTGCTGCAACTCCTGCTGCGAGCGCTGCAATTGCCGCTGCAGTTCATCGATCTTGCGCTGCTGGCGCCGCAGCAACTCCTCGTTCTGTATGATGGTTGCTGTCTGTGGCTGCGGTGGTAGTATTGTCTGCAATGTCAGGGCATGATTGCTGTCCAATTGCTGCACCACATCCATTTGCTCGTGCTCCTCCGCCACCAGCATGGCCACTGGCGCTGGCTGCTGCTGTGTTGTTGTTGTTGCTGTTGTTGCTGTTGTTGTTGCTGTTGTGCTGCATCTGCTGCCCCACAATTGCTGGTGTCCATGGCATCGCTGATGGTAATCACTTCGGTGGCCGTTGCAGCTGCTGTTGCCGGCGCAACGCATTCGATGGGCTCCAGCGGCAAGTAGGGCTTGAGGCGTTCAATTAACTGCGGCTTTGGTCCGGACACTGGCAGATTGCGACGCTTGAGGTGTTGCTTCAGATCGGACACCTTCATCTTCTCCAGCCGCGTCAGATCCGTGATGGAGCTGGTCGACTCTGCGTAGCTTGTGGCCGGGCTGGGCGGGATGGAGGAGCTGATGGACAGTGCGGGCGATGGCAACGGCGGCGGATGTTGCTGCTGCTGCTGTTGTTGTTGCAGCTGTTGCAGTTGCTGCTGCTGTTGTAGTTGCTGCTGCTGCTGTTGTTGCGTTGCAGCTGCCACTGTTGCCGCTGGCTGTGCGGCATGTGTTATCAGCGACAGCGTGGGCGGCGTGCTCGTAGGCGTGGCCGTGGCCGTGGGCGTTGCCGTAAGCAATGGGTTGCTGCCATCTCCAAAGTTCAAAGGGCCAGCAACATTGCTGCTGGTGATGGAAATCGTATTCGGCAGCGTGAGCGGCGCTGGTGTTGCTGCCGTGGTCACCGATGTGGCCAACGCTGGCACCGTCTTTGTGGTCACTGTGATGCTATTGGTGGTGCTGATCGTGCCATTGCTGCTGGACGAAGAAGCAGCAGCAGCAGCGGCAGCAGCAGCAGCCGCCGCCGCCGCAGCAGCTGCACTTGCTGAGGGCAATATGGATTGATTCTTGTTGAGGTTCTCGAGGAACTTGAGCAGATAGTTCTGTTGCTCCAGCAGCAGCTGATACGAGGTTGTCTGATCCGACTGCGCCTGGTCCTGAGCTTGGCCCGCTGCACTCGGTGGTCCCTTGTACTCGTGGAATTTGATGGTGCGCGCCTTGGACACTGGCTTCGACTTGGACTTCTTGCGGTTCTTGTCCTTGCCAGGTGCATCTGATTTCACAGCGACCGGTTGCAGTTGCAGCCGCGTTGGCGGCGGTGGCGAGGCAATGGAAGACAATGGACTCAACGTGGAGGTGCTGGAGCCGAGGGAGCAGGGAGAGGCGAGCATGGGCAGCATATGATTGCCGGCCGAGCTTGGACCCGCAACACTCTGGCAGAGCTCCTCGAAGAGATTGGCCGTCTCCTGTTTCACCTTGATGCCACTGCCAATTGCAGCCACCGGCATGGGTGGTGGTGGTGGCGGTGGTGCACTCACAATATGTGTGCCACTCATTTGGCAATCGGCACTCGTGTTGAGCAGCTGTATCGAGGGCATCACGCTGAGCACCAACTGACCACAATTGCTGGGCGTGGCAGTGGGCGTGGTCAATGCCACGGTGACAATGCCCGCCGAGGCAGCCGCAGCCTGTAGCACATCCTTCGGTGTCGCTGGCAGCGGCTCCACTGTGGCTGGCACCACAGCACCACCACCGCTGCTGCTGCTGCTGTTGCTGCTGCTGGCCGCCGCCGTTGCCAACGCCGGCATGAGCTCATCCAGACGTGGTGGCGTTTGCCTGGTGTCGCTCTCCGAGCTCTGTGAGTCCTCCTCATAGGTGACATAACTGTGCGGATGCTGTGGCCGCGTCAAGAGACCCTCGCTGGTTGCCTTAAATGGCACCAGGCCCTCCTTCACGATCTTCTCGATGGGCTTCTCCGTATGCAGAATGTTCTTCTTGATCAGCTCCAAGGGGCCGGGTCGATGTTGGATCTGTGAGTTGAGCTGATCCGCGAGACGCGCCTTCTTCAGCATGCGCTGCTTCTCCGCCAGACTCGGATCAATGTGACACTCATCCTCCTCCAGTATGTGCAGTCGCTCCAGATCTTCGCGATTCGGCCGCTGTTGGATCTTGGCCTTCAGCAGATCGCTGGTCTTGGCCCGTTCCAGTTGCTTGCATTGTTCGTGGATGGCAGGCGAGGTTTTCAGTGCTGAATGAAGAGAGAAACAATAAGAGGGAGAGAGAGAGAGAGAGAGTGAGAGAATGTTAATATGCAGAATAGATAGCATACTTTGCAGTGTTGTTTAGCTTATATGATGCTAATTGTTCCATAGATTATATTTTCTTGTTTGGTATGTTGAGCTGCGTTGCTTGAGCCGTGTGCTTCTGCTGCTGCTATGCAAAGCAGACTCTTATTGAAACTTGGCACAGTTGCGTCTTTTTGCTGCAGACAGTATATATATAGCAATTGACCAGATCAGTTTACTATAACATATAGCTCTCATAGGAAGCTGCTTTTGAAAGTCAAGTTTTAGTAAGAAAAACTTTGTTGTTTTTTGAGCTAGCTTCAGCAAACTTACAGTTTAGACAACTTAAATGGGTTTATTTATGCTGATAATGTTTAGTTGAGATCGGCTGACTATATCACATAGCTGTCATGGGAACGATCTGTTGAAAATCAACACTTAGTAAGAAAATCTTTGTTGTTTGTTGAGCTAGCTTAACCAAATTCACAGTAAAAACAACTTAGACTTCCTTACATATAATGAAAAAGTTTGATTGAAATCAGTTGACTATATCATATAGCTTCCATAGGAACAATCAATTGAAAATCTGCCTTTAGTATGAAGAACTTTCTTGTTTGTTGAGTTAGCTTAACCAAACTTACAGATTAGGCAACTAACATTGTGGTATTTATACTAATGAAGTTTGGTAGAGATTGGATGACAATATCTTATAGCTGCCATAGAAATGAAATTTAGCATTTAGTATGCAAAACTTTGTAGTTTCTTTAGATATCTTAACCAAATCCACAGTAAAGGTAACCTATACCTTCCTATATATATTAATTAAGTTTGATTGAAATCGTTCAACTATATTATAAAGCTGACATAGGAACGATCGGTGGTAAGTCTGTCTTTAGTAAGAAAAACTTAATTGTTTGTTGAGTTAGCTTAACCAAATTCACAGTAAAAGCAACCTATACTTCCCTACATATATTGAAAAGTTTGAATGAAATCAGCTGACTATATCATATAGCTGTCATAGGAACGATCGGCTGAAAATCAACATTTAGTATGAAAAACTTTGTTGTTTGTTGAGTTAGCTTAACCAAACTTACAGATTAGGAAAATAACATTGTGTTATTTATACTGATGAAGTTTGGTAGAGATTGGTTGACTATATCATATAGCTGCCATAGGAACAATCAGTTGAAAATCTGCCTTTTGTATGAAAAACTGAATTATTTGTTGAGATATTTGAATCAAACTTACAGTTAGAGCAACTTAGACTTTCCTATATATACTGTTTAAGTTTAGTTGAAATCGGTTAACTATATCATTTAGCTGCCATAGGAAAGATCGGTTGAAAATCAACTTTTAGTATGAAAAACTTTGTTGTTGCTAAAGATATACTAACCAAATTCACTATAAAAGCAACTTATACTTCCCTACATATTCTGATAAAGTTTGATGGAAAACGGTTGACTATATCATATAACTGCCCTAGGAACAATCAGTTGAAAATCTACCTTTAGTATGAAAGACTTTGTAGTTTCTTAAGATATCCTAACAAAATTCACAGCAAAGACAACTCATACTTCTCTATTTATACTGCTTAAGTTGAATTGAAATCGTTCAACTATATCATATAGCTGCCCTACGAACAATCAGTTTAAAATCTGCCATTAGCATAAAAGGCTTTGTAGTTCCTTTAGTTATGTCAAACAATTTCACAGACAAGACAACAACTATTGAAATATAAACTGATTGAATTATAATATGATAAATTGATAATGATATTGCAAAGCAGCAATAGCAAAAGATCCAACGAAACTGCACACAAAAATCTGCAAACCTAACAAATCTGCAGCGTGCCCTAGTTAAACTTGCTTTGCTGCTTTCCATTTGCATTGATACAGCAACTTTTAGTGGAATATACAAGAAATCTTTTATATTTTAGGTGTATTTAAGTTAAAGCAGCTACGGATTATTATTATTATTATTATTATTATTATTATTATTATTATATCATTTATATTGACGCTCGTCGCACGCATTGCTGTCGAAAATTTGTCATTTAAATTCAAATTCAAATTGAAATTCACTTTCGGCTGCGTTGAGCACATTGAATTGGTTTGTAAATTCGCGTATTTTGTTGATTCTTTTCGGCTTTCTTCCGTTTGTGTTCGTTTCATTTGCATGCGCTATCCCTTTCCAACACGCGCGCTCTCTCTCGCTCTTGCACTCGCGTGTTTGAGAACTTTTTACTGAAGCCCACGCATAAATTGCCAAGCAAAAGAGAGACCATTGAAAATGCGCACGTATTTGCATATCCCTCTAAATTTTTTTTTTTTTTTGGTTATTTTTTGTTTTTTTCTCTCTTTGTTTTCATACATTTTACATTTGCCAGCATGCTCTGTACTGTGCTGAAGCACATAAGTGTGCTCCTCAATACTATTTATCGATTCAGCTAGACTAATATTAAGTATACGCCAGCGTCTCACTACTTACATGGTATGATGCCCTGTTCGACGAGTTGCGAGTGCGGTCGTCTCACCATCAACTTCACTTTGAGCGCTGCAAAACACAAGAGAATAAATCAAATATTATTATTATTATATATATATATATATCAATTCGCTGAGACATGCAGCAAATTTGACGGCCAACAAGCATAAATTATTCGAGAGATCAAAACATAAACATAGCTCATAAAAAATACTCTAAACAGCTGGCCAACAACGAGTTTTCAGCGTTTTCTTAGCGATTTCCCGCAATTTCTGTATTTTTGACAACGCAAAGCAATAAATGTCGAGCCCAACACAAAAAGCAGCTGCAAATGGAAAATGGAAAATGGAAAAAGCAAAACGCACAAAAATCTCACTGCAAAGCATAAGCAGCAGCAACAAAAAAAAAAAAAAAAAAAAAAAAATGAAAAACTTTTAATATGTTTATGTGCGGTCGGACTATTGTTGTTGTTCTTATTGTTGTTATGCTTGCTGTGCGAAACTTTTTCCTTTATTCATTTTGTCTACTTAACGCCGCTGAGTGTAAAGTTGTTGCCCAAAAAAATAAAAAAGGAAAAAAAGAAAAAGAAAAAAACAAAAATTAAATATTTAAGCCAAGCGTCAAAAGCAACTGTGCTCGCCTTTTCCACATGGCGCCATGGGGCGTATGCGTAATAATATGATTATGTGGCAACTGCCACTAAATGACAGATTGATGTCAATTAACTTGACATAAAGTCACCAAAGCCAGCCTGCGATGGCAACGGCAGCACGAGCGGGGAGCATAATCCCACAGCGGGGGCAGTGTGTGAAACTGGAGCAGAAAGCTGAATATTTAAATGAAGTTGATTGAATTTACACACAACAGCAAGGACTTGAAAGCAAATTAAAGCAAAATAAATGTAAATCTTATTGATAAGTAAATGAAATAAATATAGTTTATATATATATACAAATATATATGGAATATAAACTAATAATATATATATAGAAATAATTAATAGTTTTACAATTAAATTGTGGAATTCTCAGTGTAAATTGCATAATTAGATATATTGGAAAATAACGTAATTTGCGTAATTCAAGTGTTATATTTTTCTTTATTTAAATTTACTATTTTGATAACCAATTTAAATTAAATGAATAATATAATAATTAATTAACGTAAATTAATGTATAGTATATAAATTATTTGTAATTTAATTTTGTTATTCAAAGAACTAAATAATAAATGTAAAAATAATTCAACTTTATTTAATATAAACTCTTTTTATAGCTAACCACTTTCTAATAAATAAATAAATATATATATTATTAAACAAGTAAATTAAATTTTAAAATATATCAAAATTGTTAATTGCTCAGTTTCTCTTCAATTTAAATTTTAAAATAAAACAAAAAGCAGACAAAATATATGTTAAACCATAAGCTAACTAATTCTCTGTTTAGTAAACATTTGTATACACTTTGCACAGTTTTGTAGTGCAGTGTAATTGCAACTTAAGCAGCAATCACAACATATCTGCATATACACATGTAGTATGCGTGACTGATAGCCCTGTAATCTGTGTTATGTATACGACCTGTTGTCTTTAAGTGATTAACTCCAATTAAGCTCTGAACCATATCTAGAGAGATAAGACAATTTCATGTAATTAAAATGAAATAATGCGCATTAAGGCCCAGGACAAAAGGTAAATAAAGCCACACAAAAACCGCAAATGAAATGAAAACACAAATCTTATAGCCACCAGTCGAGTAGAGGCCAGTGCTCTGTGCTTTGGGGTTGGGGGTTTTATTTTTTTTTTTTGAATAGATTCGCCTGCTGTGCGGTTACAGTTCTGCCAAACCGCATCATATGGCAAATGCAGCGTAGATTTTGTTTTTTGGGCATTTGGTTAATGCGGTTAGGCAGATGCAAGTATATTTGATTTATTTTGCCTGCGAAACATGAAATGACAAGACTTTTGTGGGCCAAGCAAAACAAAACGAAACAACACTTGACGCCACAACAAAGTTGCCCGAGCAGCAAAGAACTAGAGAACGACGACGACGACAACGACGACATCAAAGTCGAGACGCTGACGATGACGTTATTAAAGTAATTTGGGCTCTTGGAAAATCATCATAAAAAAAAGAAGGAAAATAAAACACAAAAACAAATGCAAATACAGCAGAAGAGCTGCCAAGGCGCGTAATTGTCTCGAGGAGGCAAACTGACGGCGCTGGCAGCTGTTGGGCAGATTGAAGTGTGTGCACAACAACACAGCAACAACGCCAGCAAAGTGTGTGTAAAAATGTGTAAAAAATTAAATTATATCTTATGCTCATTGCTGTTGCTCTCTCCACTCTCTCTCTCACTCTCACTCACTCTTTCTCTGCGCTTGTGGCTTAGATCTGTGCAAATATTTGGACTTGTAACACGGCTAAAAACAATTCTGGTGACGCTGCCAACAATTGTGGCGTCTGCCAAATTAATTACGCGTACAATTTATATTTGTTGCTTCTTGCAATACAACTTTGCTCGATTTCTAAATGGACGCCGTGCACTGTTTACGTGTCGATTTTTACACCTACACACGCGATTGATAAAAACAATAACAACAACAATAACAACAACAAAAATTCCAAATTAAACACATAAAAACGTTTTTATGCGCTGGCAATAAAAGTGTAGACGTAGCCAAATCGTTCTACTTATTGTTGTTATTATGATTGTTGTTGTTGTTGTTATTGTTGTTGTGGTTGCTGTTGTTAGGTGGGTGGCTGCCCTTCTGCATGGAGGCCCCAGTTTCGCTGGCGAAGGTCAGGTAAACAAAAGCAAACCAAGACAAGCAGAGAGAGAGAGAGAGAGACAGCAAGCGAGAGAAAGAGAGCGAGAGAGAGCGGCAACAGCTGGCTGACCAGCACACACACACACACACACACACACACAGGCACACACATATATAAAAATTTATATAGGAAAATGTATTATAAAATCGATTACGTGATCAGCGGCAGCAGCGATTAAAGCCAAGACGCCAATCGCGTGGGCCAAAATCAATGAGCTAAACCACACACACACACACACACCCCCACACACACACACACGCAACTGCAGCCGCAATAGCACAGTGGTTTGGCCACAAAGACAACCCATTTAACACCAAAATAATATAAATACCAAACGCCGCGCATACCCCAAAGTATGCTATAAAATAATAGAAAATAAGTTAAAAATATACATTTGGATTGCGTTTAGATGCTTGTAAATATATCGTTCTTCCATTGTAAATATCACTGTTCTGCTAATCATGTCACCTATTATTCTTTTTTGTTAATGATAGAAAATATTTCACTTTGTTAGTGAATTGTATTATCTATTTGATTTAAAATTAGTTTAAGCTGCCGTGTGGTAGCAGTACGCTAATTAATCTAAATAAACAGAAAGAAAAAACTTTCAAAATAAAAAAAAAAAAAAAAGTTTAGATGCTGTTGTTAGCGTTCTTGAAAATGCAAATAGTTTTTGGCGCTACCTTGAACCACTGTGCAGCGTTGGCATTTTTACATGCCAGCAACGACTGGCAACGACTGGCAACGCTGGCTGCTATTTCCGCCTTGGCGTTTGCCTGCAGCATCCACCGTATGTTACAGCACATCGCCCAACACTGCGGCTGCCCCCAAGCCCCCTCCGCCCCTACTCCTTCCGCTCGCTTGCACATGCTTAACTATTTTCCCCCTCTTGCCACCTCGGCTGGCTCTGCTGCTCTCGCTTCTCAAGTCGCGTGCAGCGTGTTTATTTGTCAAAATAATTTTCTTTTCTTTTCTTTACTTTTCAGCTTTTTTTTTTTGCAGCAGCAGCGCCTTTTAGCCGCCTTCGCCTGTTTGGCCGCCATCTGTTTATAATAAATTTTAGCTGCAAATTGCAAAATGTTTACAGTGGGCCCAGCGCAGCCATTGCTGCTTTGCCTGCTTCTCGTTACTCGCTTTTGCTACTTCTGCTACTGCTTCCTCTTCCTCGTCTTCTTCCTCTTCTGCTTGTTCATTTTCTATTCGCTAATATGCAGCCAATGTTTATTTGTTAGATAACAGTTTGCTCTGGTTGCCTGTGTGCGCCTGCCGGAAATTTTGACCGCCCAAATGATTTGCCTTTTGGCAGTTTATACGCCTTTTAATAATATTGCCAAAAAAAAATATTAAAAAAAAATGCCAGAATATTTGTGAAAAAGCTGCAAAGAATTGCAGGTTTTTAGCTTATTAAATGTGGTATACTCTAGCTAAGTTTTACTGCTCACAGTTACTAAAAGACAAAAATAAATGCAAAGAAAATATTTACTTAAAGCAAATTCAATTTCAAGTTTAGCAAAAACTAGCCAATTATCTTAGCAACATTAATGAACAATAACAAGCTAAATCTCTTATCCATATAGTAGGGAAAAAAACAAGCTAAATCTCTTAGCTTATTGATTAGAAAAATGAAGCAAAATCTCTTTGCTTTATACTAAGCAAAATTAAGCTAAACATCTTAGCTTTATACTAAGCTAAATGAAACTAAATATCATAGACATATAATGAGCAAAAATAAGCTAAGAGGTTTAGCTTTACAATTAGCAAAATGAAGCCGAATCTCTTAGCTTTTAATAAGCAAAATGAAGCTAAATCTAATAACCGTTTAGTAAACAAAAACAAGCTAAATCTCTTAGCTTTACAATTAGCAAAAGGAAGCTGAATCTGTTAGCTTTATAATAACCAAAATTAAGCTAAATGTTATAGACATATAATGAGAAAAACCAAGCTAAATCTCGTAGCTTTACAATTAGCAAACTGAAGCTAAATCTGTTAGCTTTATAATAAGCAAAATGAAGCTAAATCTTATAACCGTTTTGTAAGCAAAAACAAGCTAAATCTCTTAGCACTACAATTGTAGTGTTCAATGAGCTTTCTCATTTCATCAAGTAAACTGCTTGCAACAAGAAGCCGCAGCTGTACCAACTTGCAACAGCAAAGCAAATCAAACAGTTGCAACATTTGGCCATGTTACGCACTGATTGGTGAAATGATGCGACCCTTTGTTAGGGTATCAAAAAACGCGGCAGTTTGCATTGCGAAATTGGGGAAATGCATGCAAATAATTGGCGCCCCTTAGTCAGGGTCAGGGTGTGTGAACTTTTACTAGTTATGTGAAGCTGAAAATGTCGCTGCTGTTGTTTGTTGTTTGTTGCTGTTGCCGTTGTCGTTGCTTTCGCTGCATTTGGCAGCCAACAAACACCGACAAAAATGTCAAAATGCCAGCCAAGCGCAGGCGACAAGAGCTGTCAAAACTATTAGCGAGCCGCACAGTGAGACAGAGATATTTACACACACACACACACAGACACACAGACACACTTAGGCCACATTCAGGCCATTCAAAATGTATAAGATTATTTCTATCTTCACTCGAAAATGCCAAGCAAATATGTGGGGCAACAAAAGAAACCAAAAATGAAAAACTGTTGACAATTTACGTATGTGTGTGTGGGTGGTTGGGGGGGTGAGGTTCATGAATGAGTTGGAGAATGAGGCGTGGCACATCAAGTGTACGCCTTAAGTGCCTGTAGCGCACTGACAGCTTCATTAAGTCTTTGTGCGCCTGTAAAATCGCCTCCAAGTCGATAATGAGGCACAGTTCTAGTTGATGCCAAATGATAGATGATGATGCAGACGTTGCGAATGAGATGATGATGATGATGATGATGATGGCACAGTTGATGATGCGGCTGCTACTGTTGGTCAGCGTCAGATGTCATGGCTGTATGACTAAACAAAGCCAAGAAAGCCAACAAAGAAATGAAGCAGAGCAAACCAAAGCAAAGCAGCAAAAACGTAACAAGTTGACAAATGTCAAACAGCCGCGAGATGGTCAAGAAGATGTGGGCGTTTGTACCAAATTTGTAAACAAGGGCCAAACACACAACGTTTACACACACACACACACACACACACACAGCAGACGAAAGGGCTACAAGTTTTGAGTCATTAAAACGAACATCGTCATCATCATTAACACATCATTTAACATGCGATTTAACAAGCAGCTTAACGGCCTTTGGATTTGTCATGTGTTGAATAGCTAAATGTTTCAACAGCGGGACAATCTGGCAACGCTGTTAACAAAGTGGAGCATCTACAACTTGTTTGCGTGTCAACTATTTATCAGCTAGTTATTTATATTAACTATATACAAAACTTTGCTATCAAATTTTCACTATGTGGCAACCCTGACAAGCTCGTTTATTGGCAAATATTTATGAGATAATAACAGGTCTTTAATAAGTTGACAGCAACTGCGGGCGCAGTAAAATTGTCATTAAATTGACAAGATGTTTATGGGTCTCTGTTCTTGTATGCTCTAAAAAGTAACAAGGTGGCAACTCTGACATTCAATCTGCATTAATAAGTTCGCATTGCAGGCACAGCATTTGAAGAGCTTGTTATTTAGTGCAAATTAAGCAAGCTGTGTTGCCATGTGTATAACAAGGTGGCAACCCTGTCAGCCAATTTCCAGTAATGAGTTCGCAGTGGAAGCTCTGACTTTGAAGATTATTATTATGAATTGCAATAATTTGCTTAATAGCAAGCTGTGTTGCCATCTGTGTCAATCATAACAAGGTGGCAACGCTACTCAACTAAACACTAGCCAAATATTTGCTATGAAGATGATAAACACCAAAAATATTTGCAGTTTTGCTTAAAAATTGAAATAAACATGCATTGCAAATTACAGGGTATCTGTGCGGTCACTCACATTCTTTATTCTTATCCATGGCCGGCTGCAGCGGACTGGAGTCGACAATGGCCTTCGGCGGCGACTGTCTGGCATCGTAGCAATCGGAATTGTTGCCATCATCGCTGCTGCCCAGAAACGTAGCGTGCAGACGCTGTTCACCTGCAATTAGAGCAATAGAGAGAGAGAGAGGAGAGAGAGAGAGAGAGAGAGAGAGAGAAGATTGATCAATTGATTGGCTGATTGAATAATTGTTCAATCAATACGCACCCTCGGACATATCGTCGTAGGCCTCGTGCAGCAATATGATGTCCTGAAATGTATGCTCCAAGGTCTTGCCACTGAGTCGTGTGGCAAGCAAGCCGTTGCAAGTGGCGTTTGAGATGAACTCAACGGTGGTCAGCGGCGATGTGGAGATGGTGGCAAGCAGCGATGAGCCGCCGCCGCCGCCGCTGCTGCCACTGCCACTGCCACTGGCGCTGCTGCCGCTGCTGCCGCTACTACCGCTGCTCAGACTATGCAACGATGCGGACTTGACCAATTGACCAACCTTTGGGCCACTTGTGTTGTGCGTCTTTTGTGTGGCCTTAAGCGTGCGTGTCAAACTCTTGCTGGGCGACAACGTTGATGTTGATGTTGACGTTGATTTGTTTAACAAACGTTGCGCCGTCGCTGCACTAACGGGTTTGTTGCTGCAACTGGAACTGTTGCTGCTGCAGCTGCTCACACTGATGCTGCTAATGCTGCTGCAGCTGCTGTTGGATTTCTTTGAAGAATTTGAGCTTATGGACGATGCGGGCGAGGCGGATGACGAGCTGTTGCTCAATATTGTTGCTGTCTGTTGCTGTTGCTGCTGATGTTGCAATTGCTGCTGCTGCTGTTGCTGTTGTTGGAGTGTATTGTTGCTGCTGTTGGTTGCTTTGGTGTCAATGCTTATGATGCTGCTGCTGCTGCTGCTGCTGCTCACTAACTTCTGTTGCCGCTGCTGCGCCGTCTGCGGCTTATTGACTGTATTTGCTGCTACTGCTGCTGCTGCTGCCGCTGCTGCAGCACCTGTTGTACCTTGAAACCAACTGGGAAAGTTGCCCTTGAGCGTGTCAATTAGATCCTGATCGAGCGTCAAACGCCACGATGCTGGGCCGCCGTCCACGCTGTGCGTAGACTCTGCAAATAAGAGAAAACACAATCAATCAGTACAAGTTCAACACATGGCGTATGCTTAACATTTAGTTTAACTAAGTGAAAAGTGCTTAATAGTAGACTAATTAGTAGTCATAAAAAGCTGCGTTTACTTAAGCAAATCTAAGCAACATTACGCTGCGTATACTTAATATTTAGTGATGCTCTTAAGAGTTTTTAGTTTAGCGAAGATATACATTTTAAGTTAACTCAACTCTTTCACGAGAGCATTAGCTTTGCTAACTTAAATGTAGCACAGCTTACAACTTGTAAACCAATTTGTCCTTGGGCTTGTGAGAGGCACAGCAGTTATGTGAGAAGAAGAAGCTCGTTAATGCTTAAAAGCATACAGAGCTTAACATATTTATAGGTCTAGCAAGAAGATTTCTCAACATTGTAGAAGTCTTGTAGAGAATTACAAATGTTAGATTGCTAAAACTGTAGATACTGTGTAATTCAGCTGGAAACAGGCAGTCAAAACTTGTCTAGCTTAATATGAAACGGTTCTCAATAGAACTTTGCCTTATGACAAAGATAAGCAGATTCGTTGAGACATTATAATACCCTGTGCAGTCTCTTAAATGAAGTAGTTTGATTATACTTAATACAACTAAGCAACTAACAGCTGTTTAAAGCATTATCTTTAGAAACACTTATAGCAGCAAACATACTCTAACAACAGCTGAATGCTACGTCACTTCATTTACATTTATAACGCAGTCATGCGCTGTCTCCCTCGCACACATGGACTAACAGCAAAGGGCACGGAATACAATGCAATAATTATCTATATTATTTATAGATAAAACTTGATAAAACTTTCAGCATTACTTCTATATGATATTATTTAAGCAGTTGTTAAGCTAGAAGTGTCTACGCTGAGAAATGTGATCAGAATTAGTTTATTTTCGATTTGCTAGGGAGTATGGAAAGATAAACCTAGAAACCTAGAATCAACTCGATCTGGAGAGCGTAAAAGGGAAATTTCATACCCAATTTGGTACCTCTAGCTCTTATAGTTGCTGAGATCGATCTGTATGAACAGACAGATCAACAGACAGACAGATAGAAGAACATGGCTCAATCGACGCAGCTGCTGATATTGATCAAAAATAGAATTACTTTATGGAGTTGCTTCCTTTTGTCTGCTACATACTCTTTACACAAAAGTTTACAGGGTATAAAGACGAAGGCTTTTTAATCAAACTTTTACTTATAACGAAGAAAATCTTACACTCACAGCTGTGCAGCAGCATTAACTCAAGGAGAAGCCAGAGCAACAGGCGATAGCAGACTAGTAGCGCTACTAATCAATGATAAACTATAGAGCTATAAATAGACAATCTTTTCTGCATTTCATAATCCCATTTTCCACCATTTTAGTTTACAATCTTTCATTTAATTAAGCAAAGCATTGTGGTTTAACTTGGCAGAGAATTACAATTACAATTGCAAATCCAATTCCAATGCAAAACCCCAACAACAGTTGGCTGTGTTGTGAGCCTCCCCCTTGTGGTCATTGGGGCAGCTGACCCTACAGTTCGCATGCAACAAGTGCAGTTGCAGTTGCAGTTCAGAAAAGTTCATTAAGTCATACACCAAGACTCTCAACGAGCCCGCTCAGCTGTGGGGCAAAGTAAACTCATTTACTTGGCATATAGACAGCGAATGAATAACGAGTATATTTGTATTTATTTTGTACACTTCATTTATTTGTTTATATTTAATTATTTGCTTTTTTTAAGTTGAGTATTTTGCGCATTTATTTATTTTAATGTTCACCCTTTGGTGGCAAAGCCAATGACGCAGCTGCCGCTGTGCTAGTTATTTATGCTAAGCACTGCCAAGTAACCTACTTAGTTCTGTTGGCAACCCGCGCGTCTCCAACCCCCCTCCCTCCACCTGCCACAGCTCATATCCCCCGCTACACACCACACAGCCAGTGAAAACTTAGCAACGCGCGTACTTGGTATTTATTTTCATACACTAACTGCGAGCATAAACATAAGGTCTATCATTCTGTGAGGCAGACATATGAGTTTTTATAGGGTATAAGCAAGTAGAATATATATAGAAAGTATATTATTATAGCAAACAAAGACTTAAGAGAACTGAACTCTTAAGCAATTAATTGTTAGAGTATTTGAACTTCGTCTTCGTCACAGTCTGTCAACTACTTTGCTGTTTCAGTTCCCTCATTTCTCTATTTTCACTCTACACTCTTTGCGCTTGTCGCTTTGCTCCATTGCGTTTTGCTTTTGCCTTGTGTTTATTTACGCACTTGTCAATAGTTTTTAATTTGGCTTTAAATATTGAATAAACTGTTTTTCCTTCCCCTGCCAATTGCGGTGGCAGGAGGGGTTGTTGCATTAACTTGTTGTAATAGTGCAAATGTTGGCAGCCTGCACAATTGCATCATACAACGTCGCATATACGAGAGCGCGACATTCCCAGACACGCCTCAAGTTATGCAATAATTTGTGTACATTTTTAGCTTTGTCTGCTGCAAATAGAATGGTACATTAGCCAGAAGAACGAACCTTTGAATACCCTTTGCCAAGTGAGTGACATGAGCATGTCAAATGCACAGCACCATCGCCACTTCTTCTCACCATTTTCTTTGTTATTTTTGGCAATTGCATTATGTTTAGCGTCTAAATTTAGTGCGATGTGTTAAAGGTTTATTTACTTTGTCAGTGAATGGGAGTTATTTATAGAGAGCTTAAGTTAAAATAAGAGAAACGTAGTGAAGAAGCACTGTCAGCAGCTGTGTTAGTTGCGAGAAACTCAAATACGAAATATGTAACTAAATAACTAATTATGGTCGTTATAATGTCGCGACATTTATTGCTCATTAATGTGGGCGCCAAATGGCAGCCACACGAGCAAACAAGCCAGTGCAGAAGCTAGCGTTGCACCACTGCAGCAGCACCACCACGCGACCGCCTGTTTCCGCTTGGCAGTCACACCACCATCGACAATGCCTGCCCCATCCTGCGTCCTCTGCACTTGTGTATGCTGCGGCAGCATAGCTTTGATGGCGCGACATGTTGTCCACACGCAGCCAACACACAACAACACACAACAACACACAACCCAACACAACACAACACACGTTCACTCTTCGACACTCACAAAGCCATTGCCAATTCTATTTATACTCAACCCAGCCAGCCACTAGCCAAAATGCAAGTGGTTTTCTTGCTTTCTTTTTTTTTGTTTTTCGTTTTGTTTTTTTGGTTGAAAATGGCTCCAAGTTGTGGCCAACAGACGGGAACGAGACGCAGTGGCAATTGCCCACACCTTGCCGTTAATAAAATGTGTCAATGAGGCGTATGCGCAATATTTACAAAGAATCGCAAACAACAACACTTTGCAGCCAACTAATTCACTCAATGAAAACTAATATATGAGTCGATTCCCTTGTTCAAATATACATAATAATCGTTTTAGCAACTTGATCTTGAGCAATTTAATATATATATTATATTTAAATTATGTTACAAAACTTTTTATAAATAAAATATATTTCCACATTTTCATTTCTAAAATTTCAACTGATTGTTGTGAGTTTTTTGTCTAGAAAAGAAATATATTTCGGCAGCTATTAGCCCAAACAAAGCAGTAAGAATTCTTTTAGCCAGTTCAATACATTGAAAAACGTCAAAACATTTCATTCGTTTACAATTTAAAGATGGACGAGTCACCAGATCGACAGGCCAGCAAGGATAATTTGGACGGCAAGGAGGCCAGTCCGGAGCAAACGGTTAAGGAGAAGCCAGCTGGCAAAGGCAAGGAGGGAAAGGATAAACGGAACAAAGAGGATGACAAGCAAGGTCGCACATCGATTGGCATGCCAGTTGGCGCAATGGCTGGGCAGGCCAAGCCAACGGCACGTTATGCGCCCACCTATCGTCTGGAGCCAAAGAATCCGTTGAGAAAGGAACGCTTGGAGATAATTGTTAAGGCCGAAATGGATAAGAACTATCATGAGGAGTACACATTTCATCCCAAGTACTCGTTGCATATGGCTGCTCAGGTCAGCGAAGATATTAAGACACGAATCAAGGCATTGAATTTCGATAGATATCGCTATATCGTATTGATAACAGTGGGCGAATACTTAATGCAGGGACTGTACTCATTGGCCAACTTTCTCTGGGATGCCGAAAAGGATGGCTATGTCAACTATACCATTGAGACGCCCAAATTCTTTGCCGTTTGCACAGTGTTCTACATATACTACGACTGAACATTGACGAAGAACTTCAAATTGACTTTTATACTTTCAGTTAGATCAATGTGTGTTCAATTTGCTGTGCAATAAAAATACAAAAAAAAAAAATAAAGCGTATAGAAATTGTGAGAGGCAACTCAAAGTGACAGCCAAAGGCAACATCGAGTTGATTTTATGGCCAAAAGCAACAGTCTTTACTACCAACAACGTCTTACGGTTCCATGATGGTCCATGCGCCAAACTAATCATTCAACGTGTAAAAGGAAGTTGCGGCGGAAGTTGTAGCAGCTGTTGAAGCGAGTCTCTATCTCTTGTAGTCGCTGTCTCGCTTGCTTTAGTTATGTAATCGCTGTGGCTGCTACAGAGTAAACATCAATTATGTATGCTCCTGTTTACTCGTGTGCCAGCAGCGCTATACGATTCAACGCGCCGTAAAGTATGCTACGTCTGTTGTCTGTCTGTCTATCTGTGTGTGTCTGTGTGTGTGTGCGTGTGCGTGTGTATGAGTGTGGCTGGCACTTCCTTTGGCAACAGGAAACAGGATGCTGTAAATGTTACAATTCGACATAATCGATGCTTGTCGTACGAGACTCGCATTTAACCTGCCAATTTGTCGGCTGCATAAACATTAAGTTTTATTTGCAGTTCATCTCCGTTCTCTGCCACATGTCACATTAATCAAATTGTTTAATGACCACATTTGCAACAGTTTCTTGTTTCTTTCAAATCAGGCCAAAAACCCAAACATACAAAACGTGCAAACACGCTGACCTCCGTGTGGCCACATGACGTTGCAAATTGTTGCTGCTGTTGTTGAGTTGAGTTTGTTGTAAGAGCACAAAACATCAACGCGACGCGACGTTTACATATTCATTTGAATGCCAATGGCAAGCGGCTGTGGCAGCGGCAGCGGCTGCAGCAAACGATGCTGCTGACAGCTACGACAAGCGAGGATTATGCAAGCGCCACAGCGCGTGAACAGAATCCGACAAAAAATAACAAAAATCAAAAGCACATATCGAATACAACAACAACGACAACAACAACGATATGTATAACAACAACAAAACGGTACACCATGTGTCGCTGTCTAACTAGGGTGGATGTAGCTATAGATACATGTATACATACATACATATATCTTGTAGTACAAGTCTATGGCTGCAAATTGAAATGTATATTTGTAAACAATATGCAGACGTCATAGACAAAACTCATTTAAATGGCCAACAACAACGACAACAATAGCAATCGTGCAGCAACAACTAATATAAATACTAAGCATAAGCAAGCGGAAAAGCCACAGCCGAGCTGCTCGACAGTATAAGACCCGGTATTCATATCTAAACACTCACATACATATACTACTTATTATAATATAAATATAATTATATAGAGATTTTACATGGCTAGCGCCTGAAGTAAATTTGTCTAAGAAAAAACATTTAGAAATTCAAATAAAAAAAAGTGAAAAAAAGAAGCAAAAGGAATCGACTGGGATTCGAACTCAGGACCTCTTGATTGTTGTGTCAACGCTCTAGCCACTGCGCCATGGCAAATAACCTCGGCGATCGGCAAAAACAAAATATATTCCTACTTCCCTTTCATAGTCCGCTTAGCAAGTTTCTGTTGTTTCAGGGATGCGCTCTCTTAATAGCTCACTCTTAACAGAGAGAGGGAATAGAGAGCGGCGAGAACTGAGCGCAGTGCCGTTACTTTATTTGCATTGCTGCGTATGCATCTAGTACATGTACAGACATATTTAGTTATTTATTCTGCTTAAATAATTAATATTTTGTGACATGTGGGCAAAATTAATAATATACGAGTAAATAAAATAATAGTTAAATGTTAATAAATAATTATTTAAAAAAAACTGTAATAATAAATTGACAGCAGTGAGATTTGAACTCGCGTACTCGCAGAGTGTCTAGTTGTTGTTGTTATTATTTGCCGCTGTACCCTTTGCGCACTGGGTCTAAAACATTAGAAAAAGCACAAAGCCAAATCAACACACAGTTTTGGTACAATCTTAATATACCCTAACAAAAAATAATACGAATTGCTAAACAAAGGCTGTAAAGCATTTAAATAAACGTTTTTATAAACATAAAATAATATGTTTATAGTTTAAAAGGCATATCAAATTATTATAAATAATAAGTAGCTAGTTTAAGTAACTAGATCTAAATGGAAGCGGCTTTAACTGTGTCTTTGTCAAAATCAAAAATATTATGAAGATATTTTAGTCCGCAAATATGTAGTTGTTGAAGTTGCCGAAGCAAGTGTAATTTAAATAGTGGCTTTAAAATGCCAAAAGTTTTTAGAATTCCTCAATATTTTGTTCACATTGCTGGCAGAATTTGACTAAAACCACAAAGCCAAATAACTTGCAGACTATTAACTAAAAGCAACTACTATAATTAGTGCATAGTTCAGTAAATTGATTTATTTTATATTAAAGATGAAAGCAAATGAATTTAAATTTCCGATAGAGTATAAAAATGTTACGTGCTCAGGTTCAACTGGGCGCTTGTTTAGTTTCTTTGTTTTTTTGGTCATAATGTTACAAACTTGTTTTGCTACTCGACAACAACAACGACGACAACTATAACAGCAAGTTAAAAGTGTATACATTTAATAAAAATTTATAGCAAATGTTATTTTGTTTATTTTTTCTTTTTTTATAATTTTAATATGCAGTGAGTTGCGAGTTGTTTTGCCTTTTTGGTGCTTGGCAGAAATTTCGCATGTTATCGCAACTTGTCAAGTGTCAGCAATACGTAAAAAGTTCAATAAAAACATATATAATATATATATATATATATATATATTTATTACATATTGAGACTAACAATTTGACAAAACATGTTAGTTATAGACACAAAAAAATTGAAAATAAAAACATTTAATAATTAATGCAGCAACATTGAGCAATGTTTCGGTTTGGCTTTTCACAAGCTGCTTATCAGAGTTGTGAGTCACTTAAAAGATCAACTGAATGTGATATCTATATATGTATATATATATATAGATAGTGAGATTAACTTACAATAAGTTGCCAGTTATTGCTTAAACAAAGTTGCACATTTTTCTATTGATTTCTCAATGTTTACTTTCGTTTCACATTTATCTTATCAAATTTGCAAATTACTAACAATTTGTTTATTATTTTAAATGCTACAAGCATATCACTATTGAAGAGCTGACTTTGCAAATGACTCATTGAGTTGTTTTGCTTTTGTTGTTGTGTTTTTTGTTTTTGTTTTTATCAGTTCTGATTGCGATTGTGTTGAGCGGAACGCGCAGCGTGAAAATTGTTGTCCAGCGTGTGGAGCGCGCACCGGCAAACTAAGTAAACTGTTTGAATGTGGCGAATGAACCGAACGAACTGGATGAGAATACAGTGGAATCAAGCTGATGACGTGCACAACAACGACTGACCAACTGACTGAGTGACTGACTGACTGAGTGACTAGATGACAGAATGTTTAAGGTGAACTGAGGTGGGCGTCAACTAACGACTTAACTGGCATTATGTGAGGTTCTCTCTTTTAATTTTGAACAGCATTTTATGCTGTAGTATTGACATATTTATGCGCTGATTGATGGCACACTCTCTGCGAAATGGAGAATAACCACAACAATGCCTGGTTAATAAGCGAACAACGACTGTTCGGCTGCTGCTGTGGCAGCTGCACTGCTGTTGGCTGCTCAAATTGAATTAAAGCTCTTTTACTGCCTCTGCTGCATGCAAATGAGTTGAGGCAACCGTCAACGCCTGCGGCAACTTTGTCTGTTCAGTCGTTCAGTCGTCCAGTCTCTCTCTTTCTCACTCTGTCTTTCTTTATCTCTCTCTCTGTTACCTGACCAAACAATTGCAGCTCAGTAAGAGTCAATTGGACAGGCACACACACACACACGCAAGCACACACACACACACAGCCGGCACTGCCAACTGGCTGTCTGACAACATGCTTTGCATACAAAGCAGCGCCAGTAATGACGTCGAGTCCTACCCTCCCCGCCGCCCATCTCATAACCATCCAGGATGTGCTGCGTTATTGTATCACTTGGGGCACAATGCTGCATTGTGTGTGCTTTGTGTATGGCATACACTGTGTACCCTCACGTCTGTGATGACTTCCCATTGGCAGCCGCAGGAATTAGCATCAGCATGTTTTAAAAGCTTTGCCTGTGGCTCAAAGCTTAGCTCTACTTTACTCTACTCTACTGCCAGTCTTAATGTGCTTTGAGTGCTGCCAAAGTACAAAGTACACATTTATTTACGACAGAAAGTTAATGATTTCTATATAGAAAATAAAAATCGCTGCAGTTTGAGTCTAGTTTTGAGAGCCTAGATTATAAGCTCTATTATTGAAGCTTTAATGTGCTTGCAAAGCTTTGAAACAAATTGTGAATGGACAATAGACATTTTCATACTCAAATCATCTCTTTATATATATATATATTTGGACCAATTTTATTTTTGGCAAGTATCATGTGAACTTTGGTCAAACGAAATTGTGTTTTGTTACGACTTCCTTCTTAATGAAAATGCCAATTTATAAATAGTTTATGCCTTTTTATGTGAATTAAACGCCTGACAGTTCATAAACAACATTTGCCATGCATAAACAAATCAAAGAAATTTATCAATTAGTTGCACATGCCAATAACAAATCAGCAAATCACAATAGACGCTATCTGAGATGCCAGACAAACAAACAGTGGAAACGGACTGAAAATCGTAACAAAAATAGTGGAAACAGGACGGTTTTTATACCCTGAACAGGGATATATTTGTTTTGTGTAAATTGTCCGTCTGTCTGTCCGTCGATCTCAGCAACTATAAGAGCTAGAAATACCAAATTCAGCAGGAAGGTTCTCCTATACCATGCGCATATCAAGTCTATTTCAAATTTTGAATACCTTCCCCCTTCCAGAGAAAATTGCAAGAAGCCGATTATGGCCACATTTCTCAACTTAGATGTTTCTAACTTAGCAGATGCTTGGCAAATGCCATAGTCAAGCTGAGCTGAAAGTTTCAGCAAGTTCGGTCTATAAATAAGAAAGATATTCAGAAAAGAAAGAAAATTTAACTGCCTGCGCTTTGTACGTTGCGGTCAGCACTTGTGTGCGAGTGTTGTAGCACTCAGCTTTGGCGCGCAAACAAGCTTAATGAAACTGAACTGATTGCTCTGCTTAAATTGCATTCGATTTAAGGAATTACCAATGAAAATGTCTGTATAACTTTGATAATTGGAATATTTTCATTTAAGAAGTAATAATTATGAAAATACTTTTACTATAGAGAACTGTTCAAGGTATTATAGTATCGCATGCGCTCGATTTTCGCAATTCTTTTTGTGACATTGTGGTA
This sequence comes from Drosophila macrospina, assembly GCA_035042075.1. Lineage (NCBI taxonomy): Eukaryota > Metazoa > Arthropoda > Insecta > Diptera > Drosophilidae > Drosophila > Drosophila macrospina. Next base: position 253,869 of record JAWNLW010000455.1, on the reverse strand, counting down.
ATGTTGTAATCTTGTGAGAGGATTTTGTGCAGGGCCCAAATGGCGGGTGGCTACTGTTCCGGCTAGCGAGCGCCATATAAATAGCCAAGTCGATGGCCGAGCTGTGTGTCTATGTGTCCTCAATTAAAATTAATTATGCCCAAACGATACGCTCAATAAAAATTTAATTTGCAAAAATATGAGTCAAGAAAATGAGACAACATTTAATTTCATTTTTTTTTTCTTTCCTCTTACATTTAAGTGTGCACACACACACACAACCACACACACGTATTGCGGCTCGAATAATTGAAATTGAATTTTCAATGATAGCACAGAACACAAGAGACGATGACGATGTCATCTCACCTCACCTCATCTCACCACATCTCATCACATCTCATCTCATCTCTTCTCTCATTTCAACGCATTCTCCCATTCTCAAGCTCAGTCCATTGCTATGCGAAAATTCATAACGTTGTTGTTGCTAGCCACCCCCACAAGCATTTTGGCAAGAAGAACTATTTTTAATCAAGTGCACACGTTGGTTTGCTTTTGGCAACTGCAATAGAACGCACACACACACACGCACACACACACATGAAGGTAAATATATTTTGTGGGCCGGATGTTGTGGGCGAAGGAAGCGAAGTGGGAGTGTGAGTGCGAGAGGAATAAACTGGCAACCCTTAGCACTATCAAGAGTTAACAAGCAAATATCCAGAAGTGGTCTTCAAGTGGGCCGAAAGAACAATAAACACTTGGCCGGAATAAGCAGCGCAGACGTTCGATTGTTGTTGCTTCTGGTCTGTTCTGTAAGTTTAGTTTTTAAGCGAACGAGCGAGAAATTCAATTAAAAATAAATAGAAAACAAAATCAAAAGTGTAAAATTCAACTTGTTGGCTACTTGGGCTAAGTCGCTGCCGCAGTCGCTGTTGCTGTCGCTGCCGCAGTCGCAGCCTCTTGGCCATGTTGCGTGCCAAGTGGAAAATATTTCGCAAGTTTTTCAACATAGTATGTACGTATCAACAGTGTTGTTCTTGTTGTTGTTGTTGCCGCTCTACACATTTATTTATTGTGCGAAAAAAGAAAAACAACCAACAGCAACAACAAAAAAGTCAAGAAAAGAAAATAGAAATACTAGAGAGCAGATGGACGGACGGACGACTAGCCAGGCAGCCAGCCGGGCAGGCAGCGTGTTATGTTTAGTTTTTCTACATTTAATTTGGCATTGTTGTTGCTCTTGTTGTTCTTGTTGTTGTTGCTCCTATTGCTGTTGCCGGCTAAACAATAAAAAAGCATAATAAGCAATAACAACAACAGGCAGCAACCAAGCGTAGAATGAACATTTTTTGGCAAACAATTCAGGGCTAAATATTTTGTTTATGTGTTTTTATCACACGGCAGCAGCAGCAGCAGCCGCAGCCGCAGCAGGCAAACAGCATCAAAAGTTTTTCTCAAGAAACAAAACACAAGAACAACAACAACAACAACAACAAGAAGAGCATTGAATGATCAGCCGAATGATCAGCTGAGCCCAGCCATATCTTAGTTGGCATTCCATTTGTGGGCGGCATCACCTGATTAAACAAATCAAACGAGCATAATATACTAAGCATAAGAGCTAAACAATCCATTGTTTAGTTTATAATAACATTTAATTAGTGCAAATGTTGCGAGTAGTAGTGTCTGCCAAGTAGTCCAGCTGAAGGACGTCATAGTTTAGTGTGAGTAAAGTGAGAGTAAACTGAAACTTGTATATGCTAATAAGACATATATGTTGATGGGAAAAGTATGTAAAAGGCAGAAGAAGGCGCAGTATATATATTCCAGATAAGTATCAATAGGCGAGTCGTTTAAGCCGTGTCTGTCCCTCAGTCCGACAACTATAAGAGCTAGAGACACCAAATGGTTTCTGTTTAGCCTCTCCAGATTGTGTTGTTGTTAGATTTTAGATAGTGAGATAGACAGCGAATGACTGCGATACATGCACATGTAAATAAAGTGACGTAGCATTCAGCTTTTGAATGGCCAAGTTTGCTGCTATGAGCCTGCTTTATAAGTGCTACAAAAGAGAATGCTTTAAACAACTTTTAGTTACTTTTATTACAATTAAAATACTTTTTTAATAGAGCACTCTACAGGGTATTATACAGTCGCTTACGCTTGATTGATCCACTTGTTTATACTACAACGTATTGCGGAAACGATTATAACGTTTATACTATTTAAATGCACTCATTCGATTACAAATAAAACTAAAAGCTTATGATAAAGCGACCACAATTATACAATTACTTTGTTATTATTCATAATTGTTAATATTACTTTACTTGTCTTTATATTTAGATTAGTTTTTCTGATAAAACTATGAATAATATGAATGAAATCAGTTCTTAACTCACACTCAAAGTGAGTGCAACTAGAAAATATTTCAAAACAATAAATATTTCAAATAAAAGTTATTAACTTTGAGCACTGCTTATATTTGTTGTTTATTTCTTTACTGATAAATGTATTATTTAGCTTTCGCTTATCGACAAAGCAGCTAAATCAATTTAAGTTAGTTTGGGTTTGAGTTTTGGGGTTTAATTTGATTGTTTTGTGCGTGTTGTGCGGCGACGGGGTAAAGGTGTCTCTACACACACACACACACACACACATCACCTTTAATTGCAAAAATGCTTAATTATGCATGAAACATTGAAATAAGAAAAGAACGCACACACCCACACACACACACACCACACGCAGGCAAGCACTGAATAATTCATTTAGGGAACAGCAGGCGAAGCATTTGTTGATCGGCTACGCGCTGTCTCTCTTTCTCTATCACTCTCCCTCTCTGTCACTCTCCCTCTCTTTGATTGTATAGCGCGCGTTTATAAAACAAACAAACAAACAACACGGCACACTGAGCACACAACAACACACCGCTGAGGCCGCGCATTAGCAGCATATAATTTGTGTGTGCCTAATGACGTCGACGTCGACGTAAACGTTGACGCGCCTTTCCAGACGCCAAACAACAAAAATGTATCTGTTGGCCTGGCCAACAACATTTCGTTTGCAATTTAGCAAAACACAACACAACACAACACCACAACACACCGCAGCACCACACAACATATTCCTTTTGCACACGCTGACAGCAACGGTCAAGTTTGTTGTGCTATTGAAAACATGGCCTAGCATACCCTACAGCATAGGGTATAACAGCTCATCTATCAATTGGGCCGTGCAGCTCTAACTGCTGTATTAATCATAATGTGTCAGTAATTGATTACGCACAGGCAGACAGTGGGACGTCGCTAAAACGAACTGCGATTGCGCTGCAAAATTAGTTGAAATAAAGTAAAATTTGCTGGGAAAGTAGAAATTGAAGAAGACATTAAGAATTGCTTTAGTAAAAATTAATTATATATCGATATAGTTATCGATGTTGATATCGATGTATTTATCGACACAGTTATCGATACAAAATCGATAATGGCGTTAAGAATTGCTTTTATAAACTATTACTAATTTACCGATCGATGTATCTATATTTAATCTATATATTTATCGACATTGGTATCGATATGTTCATCGATAACACTTATTTCTTTGCTTTATGCTTTACTTTAATAACTTTTTGTTGAATAAACTTTTAAATATATCTATTCAAAATTTAACTTCTTCAACTGGACTCCAGGGTATTCAGCACGTCATCTTAGATGAAGTTGCCTTTACCTTTTCTGTTATTGTTATGCACGCAAATTCACACACAGAGACTTGTTTACATCTGGATAGACAAATACACTTACCAGCCGCATTTGTAGGCTTTTATGCTTACAATTTGCTTGCGTTAACTTGGCCAATGAATGGGGCGCCAAGAGCAACAACAACAACGACAACAACAAGAACAATAAGAAGAACAAGTTGTTTAATGCATACGAAACTTACCTGCAAAGATACAAACAGAGAGAAAGAGAAAGATTAATCGTTAGCATATATCAAATAAGTAGAAAGAGTAGAAATATTAACAACAACAACAAAAGAAAAACAACAACAACCGAAACAACATCTATCTATCTAATTAGGCGCCCACATTGCGCATACGCCATGTTGCGTTTTGTGCTTTTTGGTCAACGCACTCTCAAGGCTGTCGCCGGCTGTTTGGCGGCAAAATGAAGCAGCTGCATACATGTCGCTAATCATAATTTTTGATCTACAAATTAATTAACGGTACGCCCGAGTGTGATTGCAATTTATTGGACACCAATTGAGATGAGAATTTCATTCATAAACATTCGCAAGTGGCATCCGCATGTAAATTTATTAATTGCCAGCAAATGTTGCGCGTTTACTAATGTTGTGTTGCGCGCGTGTGTCGTCAGTGGTGCAGCCTCCCAAAGCATCCCCCCTCTCGAACAGCGCTGCCAGCACCACACCCACCACTGTCAGGCAAGCCATATTGCAGCTCTCAAAAAAAAAAGTTCAAAGTTGCAAAAATCTTGAGAACATAAAAGTTTTTCGCACGTTTTGAATGTGTGTGCGTGTGTGTGTGTGTGTGTGTGTGCGAGCCAAGGTAGGGGAAAAGGGGACTGCGTTGCGGTATTATTCATAGCGCATATTTCGACGGTTTGGCAATAACTGAGCACCTCCCGACTGCGCTGCCACTGTCGCTGTCGACGTCGACGTCGTGCACGACGCTGGCAAATTGAAATAAATAATTGCAAATATTATTGGGCACTCAGAGCGCATGCCAAATGGCAACAACTACAGCTACAACTATAACCACAACAATAATAATAATAATAATAGCAACAACAAAACAACAATAATGGCTAACAAAAATTCGACTCGCATAGTTTCGCAATAAATTTGCGATGACTCAAAAATTGTGCTAAATGAAAATTATAACCATAAAAACAAATATATTACACGAGCTCGTACAAAATGTAAAATACAATAAAATTCACGAAAAGTGTATAAACAAACAAATAATAGATAGATTATAATTCTGACAGCGCACGACGAGTAAATCGTTGTCTTAGCCAACGTATTTATAGACCATAATCGACTGTATAGCAACATGGCCAACAAGGTAGATGCAGATAGATGCAAATGCAGATGCAGTTAAACAAGTATTGTAAATTTCAATTCAATAAATTAAGAAATTACTGAAATTTAGATAGACTCATATTTAAAGTTTAATATGAAATAATAAAATTTAATTTAGTTAATTAATGTAGCAATAATAATGATGAACCAATCAGTGTTATAATATTTATATATTTAAAACTAAATACTACAAGAACTTGTTAATTATATTTACTTTGAAAACATATTTAATATATATAAATATAAATATATTAAAAAAAAATATTCATTAAAATAAATAACTACAATTAAAAATACTTTAAAAAATATATTTAATATATAAAAATAAAATAAAACACTTAAAATTACATTTAAAATATATTTAATATATAAAATAATATCAAAAAATCAAATAAAACATTTAAATTTACTTTGAAAATATATTGTATTAAAAATATATCTAATATATAAAAATAATCATAAAAATAAATAATGAATAATATAAGACAATTAGAAATACTTTAAAAATATAAAAATAATCATAAAAATAAAATAAAACAATAAAAAATACTTTCAAAATATGTTTAATTAAACTATATTTAGTTTACTATATATTTATAACTTTTGCAATCATTTTCTTATAAGAAAAAATCAAAATTTTCTATCAATCCAACCAGCGTTGCCAACTGTCTAACAATCAGACCCTTATTTACCTCATTTATTTATCTATGCTGTATTTTTGTCATGCTTCCTTGACGCACACACACTCACACACTCTGGCACAACCCTTGCTAAGGCTTAACATGTACAACTACAACTAGAAGTATTTGCACAATTGCATTGTTAAAAGTATTTGTTGTGGAGCTTCTCAATGATCCTGCACTTCAATGGACATACAACATGCTCAGTGCATGTACCCTGTAATAGTGGGAGCTCAGGTTGGGGCCAGTTTGGTATTTGTTCATTCAACAAGCAGTTGCCAGGCGCTCACCTTCATTCACTTTGTGCCTGCTCAAAGCCAAAGGCAGCCACAACCGCACGTCACTAACACACACACACACATCCACACACATCCACATACACACAGCCACACATATAGATGAGTGTAAACTTTATGACCGAAGCAAAAACTACAAACTACAAGTAAGTACAACAAAACTGCAGTTGTGGTCGCCCATTTCTTGGCAGCAGCACCAGCCACAACAGTGTGTGTGTATATATATGTGTGTGTGTGTGTGTGTGGGTCATTTGGATTGAATTTATGCGGCTCACGGTCGCCGTGAATTTTCAACGAATTGAATTACATTAAATTCGATTTTGAATTATTTATTTATATTGCATTTACAAGCGAATTCAGGATGCGTCCTTGAATCTTCAAGCTGAGACGGATACGAATTTCGATTTGGATTTGGATTTGGCTTTGGATTTCGATTTCGATTTGCGGCTGTCGTCTGTTGGATAAGTTGACGTTAATGCAGCGCATCGTCATTCTATGACAGATTTAATTAAAAACGTTGCAAAAGCGCAACAAAAGCCCTCTGATTTATGGGCTCTAATTTGCAACCAAAAAAAAATATAGAAAAAAATATAGAAAAATAGAAAAAAACATACAAAAATGATCATCATTATTCCGTGCGCTAATTCCGCTCGTTGCCCAACAAAAATTTGCATGCTAAATTTCGTGTAATGGTAAAAATGTTGAAGATATTTTCATAATTTTCACACTTGAAAGCGCGACGTTATTTCTTAATTAAATTTATTAATTGCACACAGCATGAGCCAACGTATGTGCAACGCCCACAACAACACACACACACACACACAAGAAATATGCAAAACACAACTAAATTTAGTAATTAATATTAAAAATAATAAAATCTAAATGATTTATTTGTGTGTTGATAACTTTATAAGTTGATTCGGAAAGAGTTTTCTAGTTTTGCTTAAAACAATTAGTCTTAAGTGGTGCAAAGCTGTCTTTGTCTGTGACAAATGCAATGTGAATATGAATATGAATGTGAATAAGAATATGAATATGAATAGTTTTATAACAACAAACCCTAAGCAACAACTACGAGTTTGCAGCCAAAAACTGTGACAAATGCCAAAGTAATTAAGTGGCCCCGCAAATGCAGGCAAAGAACGCTTGCCAAAATGTTCCACAACAACAACAACAACAACAAATACAACAACAAGAACAACAACAAGAGCACAGATAGCTGTGAGGGTGGCAGGCAGCAGCAAGCCTTGGTAACATGTTTTCCATGACAATTTTCAACTTAATTTAATTAATTAGTTTGCAATTTTTAAGGCAATCATTTGAGCGCTTAACAAGCAAATGTTTTGAGGGGTAATAAATGATAGACAGAGCAGATACCCAAGCAATGTAGAGAGAGTACTGAGAGTGAACAAATTGAACAAAAGTGCCAAGCTACCCGCTTATATGACAGCTAGGGTATGCAACTATTTGCTAGCGCAACCACCCACAACAAAATGGCGTTGCCTTAGTCGCTTTTAGCCAGAGTACTGTGTAACAGATGAGAGCAAAGCCATCAAGCGATCAGCGCCACTTGATGCTTGGCTGCAACTGCAACAAGAACAACAACAACAATAACAGCAGCAGCTGTGTGTGTGCAACAATGTTGCATGTGGGTGACTGTGGCAGTTTTGCATGCAACGTGAAGTGGCTAAAGTGAAAGATGTGATTGGAAAATCTTTGCGCGTTGCACGTTGCAATTGCGATGGCGTTTTATTCGCATTGCCGTAACTTGTGCTACAGGTGTTTGTCTTGTTATGCTACACAAATTTACATAGAGCAAAGGAAAGCGAGAGAGACAGACAGAGAGAGAGACAGAGAGAGAGAGTGAGAGACAGCGCAGCGTCTATTGAATGGCGTTAAAATATTTGCAAGCTGTTTTCAGCTTTTATTTTTGGCAATTTCGCTTGCTGTCGCTTTTGCTTAAGTTTTTTGAAAACGTTTTGTATTTGATTTTAGCCTTTTGTTATTTTATTTTTATAACGTATGCATAATCTGTGTGATTATTTAACTTGCGCTAAATACAAATATTTAGAAATATTTTGTAGCAAACGTTTTTTTTTTTAATGCTATTTTTCTTGGCTCTCTATGCTGTGCTATGCTGACAAAAATGAGGGTCATTAAAGTATATATATATACATATATATATATAGACTATATAAATATATATATATAGTCTTAAGTCTTTAAGTTCTTTATATTATAGTTTCTCTTATTGTCAGACTTTGGCTTAGACCACACAATTCCCCTTGTTATTTGTGACCTACAGGTGGAAACAAAAAAATATATATTTAATATATTAATATAGAGATAAAATGTTTTCACTTTTGCAAAAATATGCTTAATATAATAATAAAGAGATAATAAGTTTTCTATTTTGCCATAGCCTTGAAAATGTTCAATGGGTTTTGTCTTAAAAAAACGCCCACAGCTCCATATTGCTGGCCTCATAAACTAATTTCTCAACATTTGTGGCTAAAGACCGGCCGGCATATAAGCAGAAGAGTGCTAGGCATTTTTGAAAATAACTAAATACTTAACACGGCACAATATACAGCATAATGATTAATAAATTTAAAGTGTTGCTACAATAAAACAAATAACAGCCAAACAAACCAAACAGCTGCCGTCTGGCCAAACTATGCGTAGATATAGTATAATTAATGTTTTGACAATAGAAAACAATAGAAAACTATTTAGCACTTGATAGGCAGACATTTCATTTAGATTTCAAACTAATAAATTGCATATATTTATTACTTATTTAGATGTGGAGGTCAGTGAACTAAGCTTGTGAAATTAATAGAAAATGCAAAAGCTAATTACTCTACTGACAGAGACAGAGAGAGCGTTGTGCCTTGGCACACTTATCAGCTATGGAACAAGCGATTTATATAGCTGCAGTCATCAATGCAGTCATTAAATCAGCTAATACAACATTAAGCCAAAGCAGCTGAAACATAAATTATAAACAAAACATTCCAAAAAAGAAAGAAACTCAATTAAGTTGCAAAATGTGAAACATGCCTTAAAAAAAAAGGTGTTGTCTGCAGCACAAAAATGCAATAAATAAACAAAACACAGCACAAATAAAAAGAAATATTAACAAATATACAAAATACCAAATTAATGGCAAATGATGCTAGAAAAAATGTAGACAAGTTTGAGGCGCTGCGCCAAAGTGCAGCGCCATTTAACACGAGCATAAATAAATTTAAAAATAATAAAAATAAAAATAAATATAAAATACATGTGGACAAAAAATAAAAATAAAAGCAAGAAATGCGAAAGCAAATCACATCAAATGGGCAAATAATCAACGCGTCAAAGCGACCCACGCCATTGACTTGCATATGGCAACATTTCTTTTTTAGCTGGAAAACGCGAAAACGAGAAAATGAGCAAATGAAAAGCGGGCAGACAGTTTGTCAGTGAGAGTTGATAAATTTCTATGGAATGAAATTAATTAAAAACCTGTAAATCTGCACGACAAGCAACAACAACAACAACAACGACAATAATTATGCTACATTTTTATTTGCAGGCAATGCCATAAAGTTGTCAACTTACTGAACGACTGACTGACTGACTGACTGACTGACTGAGTGAGCTGCTGACTCATTGAATGACTGAAGCTGAAGCTGGCCAGAGATTATGATGGATGTGTGTGCGACATTTGGCAATTGCTCTTGTTTTTCTCAATTCACACTCGCACTTTGCCTTTGTTGCCTGCATTAACATTAATCATCTTTGTTTATGCCAAACACAAGCCCAACAACAAGCACAACAACAAGCACAACAACAAGCCCAACAACAATGACAAAAGACAACCCAAATGCTTGTCTATTTCATTTGCAATTTATTAGCATTTAATTTATTTATTGTATTGTATCGCTGCATTTATTATTTTTATTTGCGCACATTCTTCTTTTATTTCGCATCATAACTTTTAATTAATTTCACATTTTTCAACAACATTTTCGTTGAATATTTTATGCAAATTATGCACGCAAATGTAGAATATTTCATATATTTATTTATATATACCAAACAAATTCAATATATAAATCATTAAGTACAGGCTTTACATTTTGACAGTCTACAGTTGCAACCTTTGGCAATTTATGGCACTTTAAGCTGGAAATAAAAACCTTTTTCCCTAAAATTGGTTAGCAAACTTGTGAAAGAACGTATTAAAATGCCAAATTAATAGATATCTGTGTCTTGGGGCAAATGAAATTGGAACACACACAATTGCGCCCACTCGAAATGCTGTAAAAGTCAGCATTTTCCCAACATATTTTCACATATATACTTATGTATATATATATACATATATATATATATATGTATATATATATGTATCTATAATTATTTGTTGTGCTACCTTTAGGCAGCGTCAAAGGTAAAAAGTTTTTCTTGAACATACGGAAAAGTGAAAATGGAACGCAACAAATCTTATCCAAAAATAGAAGACGACAGCAGCGAGGGACAGCGAGTTGACACTGTTGACTGTTTGTGGCAGTCAGTGTGTGTGTGTGTGTGTGTGTGTGTGTGTGGGGTGCGAGGGGGAAGAGTTTTGAGTGCAAAAGTTGCCAGCGTAACTTGTTCACGCATTGTAACTAAGTATCTAAGCTGGATTTTGTGTAGCACAAGCAGGACTTCCCACACACACTCTCCTGCGCTCTCTCTCTCTCTCTCTCTCTCTCTCTCTCTTTGCTTTGCCTCACTCTACAGCTGCCTGTTGAACTTTTGGCTTGTTCAGTGGAAGTCATTGCACAAGGCCAAACGGAAATGGGCAACAGTTGTCAGCGTTTTTACTCAGCCCCTCAACATTGCGTTACTTCAAATATTTACATGGTATGCGGTGTGTGCGTGTGTGTGTGTGTTTGTATATGTGTGTTTGTTTGTTTGTGTGCGTGAAAATTTTCCACGCTTTTCGCCGGACAGCGTAAATCAAATTGGGGGCGCTGCATTTGCTTTGAAGGCAACTGTCAAAGGCATTTGACAAGATTTTCAGTTATGTTTGAGTTTGGCTAACGTTGCTGCCCCCCTCCCTTGCTTATGCACTGCCTTTCTCTCGCTCTCTCTCTCTCTCTCTCTCTCACTCCCTCAATTCATTCAGCTTTCGGCTTTCATATATAGCACATTCTTGGCTACCTTCTTCAAGTTGTTGTATTTTATCACAAAGTCAAAGTTACATTCTGAAATCTGCTCAAAGAGAAATCAACGCACACACACACATTTACACACTCACACACACACAGCAACTTCAGCACACTCTCGAAAATACTTTTAGCCACAGGCTTGTCGCCTTTTTTTTCTTGTTCTTTATATTTATTTTTATTGTTTTCTTTTGTTTTGTTGTTCTCGTTTTTTTTCTTTCCTTCATTTTTTTTGTGAATGTTATTTACATGTGATGCAGTTGCCTGACAATTGACAGCATGCTCTGCCCCGGCCACGCCCAACGCCCACACAGTTAAGGCAACTTTCCTCTGCCAGCGGTTATTCGGCTCAGTCAGCTAGTCAGCGTTTTTATCAAACGTTTAAAATTTGTTGACAACATGTTGCGGCTGATTGTTGAAACTTATCGCCATCTCGCTCTCTCTCTCTCTCTCTCTCTCTTTCCCATTCTCTCACACTCTCATGCTCCATCTCTTTCAGCCATTGTCCCATTGTACAACTCAAACACTGTGCTATCTAACGTGTGTCTGTTACAGTTGAACAAATCGATTGATTGATTTCTCAGGTGTGTTCGATTGCGCTGACGCTGTGCAGAAGGCCGCAATGATTTTTTATGCTGTGAGCAGTGCTGGCATTTCAGCTGTTTTCAAGCTAAACTATTGCTTAAAGCCAAGCAAACTCAAAAGAGGAGAACGAGAGCTAAACTTAGAGCTTTCCCCTAATCCATTGCATGCTTTTAATGATCGCTTTGATTTTATTTACAAGACTAGACTTAAAGAATATTTGCAGTCAAGTTGAACTTAAGTTTAACAAGCATAACTTAAGCTGAGCTTTAAATAAAACTCTTGTGCCTTTGAAAAGCTCTCTTTGCAAATATTGATAAAAAAAACTTAGGAAAATCCTTTTAAATAACCTAAAACTGGCAATACACTTATTAAACTCTATACAATAAAGTGGTATAATATAAGCTGAGCTTTTACTTAATCTCATGTGCTTTTGAAAAGTTCTCTTTGCGAATATTTACTACAAGAGCTTAGGCAAATGCTTTTAGACAATTTAATTCTGACAATTGACTTTATAATCTCTGTACTAAAAAGTGACAAAGCAAGCAATGTAGCTTTAGCTGAGCTTTAAGCTCTCATTAAGACTTAATATGACAGTTAATCTAGTTAGCAGCATTCTGAATTACTTTACAAAATACTACCAGCATATTTAACTCAACATTTTCTGACCATGCTCAACACTGTTCATTGTCAGCTTACAGCGTGTAGTGTTGTCTAACGCCATTTTGTTTTTTTATGACACACACACACAGAAAGCCGTTGGTTCAGCTTGATTTAGCGCAGCTTTTAGTTGCTTTTCTGTGGATTGTCGTCAGGGAGAGTGTAGCAAATATTTGTGACTAGATATGAAATAGTTGTGTTGACAATGCAACTTGCAGCTATTTGTGTGACTGCCACAACGACAAGAACGGCGACAACTAAGACCAACTGACTGATTGACTGTCTGACTGAGTGACTAACTGACTGACTGACTGCATGTCTGGGCATTTTATAGAGCTTGGCAAACGTCAAAGTGATGCGCATTGAATGCGTTTGGTTGAAACGACCTAAAACCTAAATACGGCGCTATTTTCGAAAGTGCTTTCAAGTACGCAAAAATGCGTACTTGTCGTTTGATGTGCATCAGAACAGAACAGAGCAGAACAGAGCAGAGCAGAGCAGAAGAGAAGAGAACCGAAAGAAAAAAATAGACAGCAAGAAGCACAACTGCATAGAACGGAGCAACGCTGACCAAATGTGCAAATAAACAAGCCAAATCAAGTAGAAAATGCCAAAGGATTTTGCTTTCTATGGCCAGCAAAAATTAATTGCAAGAAGGCATCGTTTGTTGCCATCAACAGAGAAATAAAGCAAAAACATACAGAAAAAAGAAAGTCACAAAAATAATAATAATAAAGCCAAAAAAAAAGAAATAAAAGAGCCACGACAAGCCAACTGAAGAAAAGGCGAACAAATGCTGTGCATTTTTTATGCAGCAAGTCCTAAATAAACAAGACCAAAAACTGCACGGATACGAGAGTTCGAGTCGTTGCCCAAACTTTGCAACTCAGCTCTTAACTTGGTGTGTGTGTGTGTGTGTGTATGTGTGTGTGGCAACTGTAGGCTGTGGCAAGTAAAAATGCATTAGAATCTTTAGCTCATGCATGGCCACGACATCGTGAGGCAGTCTATGCGTCTGTCTCTCTGTCTGTCTGACTGTCTCTCTGTGACTGCGTGCCAAGTTATTTGCATTGCTGCTGCTGCCGCTGCTGTTGCTGCTGCTGCGTATCTTTGAGATACAAGTGCGTGGCATGCGTATTTTAGCGCTTATTTGGGCTAAAAACTTTTGCCGTTTGGGGCTCAACATGGCTGACAATGCTTAGATTTGCATGCCACACGGCTGCCTCTGCATTTTGCGGCTGACAGTTGGCTCGTGTCGATAAAAATTTTGTAGCGCTGCCACGAGCTGTGGCTTAAGTGGCAACGTTGTTGTTGTTCTGCTTCTTCTGATGCTTCTTCTTCGTCTTCTATTTTTAATGCTGCGCCGATCCGCAACGGGGCAGTTCTTGATCTTTTGTCTGAGTCCGTTCGCATAAATACAAAACTAAACGAAGTAAACTTAAAAAAAATTGCTCACAAAAGTTGTAAACAAAGCAAGAAGAAAAGTATTAAAATGCAAAATAAAACTGCAGAAAACTCAAATTAAATCACGCATCCAATAAAAACTAAGACAGCAACTAAATATATTTAACATATAAAGCAAACTTAGCAAAGACGAAGTGGCAATGCTCTTAGAAATAAATTTAATAATAAAAATATTAAATAAAATATTAAATATAAAAAGAAAATATAAATTTAGTTGATTTTTAAGTGCTTGCATTTGCTGTATTTTATATATATATATCTTTAGCTGCTACTTATTGTTAAGTTGTTGTAACTTTTCTACTATTAGTTACAAATTTCCCAATAATCGCAGATAGAGCATAAGCGAAGCTGGCAATAACGGGCAGTTTAAAATCATATTATGCACATAATTTATATTCAAAACCTCAAGAACAAGAACACACACACACACACACACACAGTCGCACACACACCCACCTACACCATCGCACACCTAAACCGAGAAAAATTCGACTGCAAAAACTTTTTATTAGTCCGCCGCCCTCAACATTATGCTAGCTGCCCCAGCCCCCTCCTCACCTCTCCGCGCTTTGCTCCACTGAACATGCACCGCGCACCGCCCCGCTGCGGAGACCCCCTAATGCCACTACCAATTGCCACGTCGACGACTCTGTTGTTATTGTTGCTGTTATTGTTGTTTGTTGCTTGGCTCGACCATTCAATATTTGTCCTTCATTTGAAAGTCAAATGCGTGTGGAGGCAAAGAAATCTGTTGCGCCACTGCCTGGGCATGGAGATGGAAATGGGGATGCGAATGGGACTGAGACTGAGACTGGGTAAGAGAATGGGAATGGGAATGGGAATGCGAATGGGAATGGGTATCAGAATGTGAATGAAACTGCCTGGGATTGTCTGGGACTATGGACTAGCAATGGGTATGGGTATTATGTATAGGAATGACACTGCGCTGGTCACGGCGACTGAAATGGCCCAGGCAAAAGATTTTTTATATAGAAATTCATACAGAAATATAAGCAGCTAATATAAATCAGTCCCAAGATACCCTGTAAACAGACATGTTTTTTATAATTCAACCGATTGCTATGAAATATTTAGAAGATAAAGATGAGAGCTTAATATGTTTTATATAGAAATACAAACAACCAATAGATGGCTAGTACCAAGACACCCTGTAAACGGAACTTTGTTATATTATTGTTATGAAATATATAGAATATAAAAATAATAGCTAAATATGTTCTATATAAAAACATATATAAATATAAGCAGCCTATAGTAAAAGCACCAAGATACCCTGTAAACGGAACTTTCTTATAAATCATCAGTTTGTAAAGAAATATTTATCATATAAAGCTGAGAGCTAAATAAGTATTACATAGAAACATATATAAATATAACTAGTCGCAAGATACCCTGTAACTTTGTGATAAATTAGCCGATTATTATAAAATATTCAGAATATAAAGATAAAAGCTAAATATGTTACTATGTCAAGAAACGAGGCTATAGATTTGCAAATGCAGTTATAATTGATATTTATAACTAGGTTAATATTAGAAAATCGAACTGCATATATAAACAATAAGCTAATGTTAATGAAATCTGCAGAGCTTAAAGATTATGAATAAATATAATACTGTGTTTAGTAGCAAGGCTTTAGACCTCATCATAAAAGTTGTTATTAACTTTTAAAATTAAGGGAATATAAAAGATCTTTCTGTAAATAAGAGGTGATCTTTATGATTTAAATGTTGAAATAATTGCGAATGATTCTATACATTTTGTTTACTATACATAAAGATATTGTTGTAGCATGCCCACTAGTTTCATTTGATGACTACAGGGTATACAAAAATATAATGAAAATCGAATGAAAACCGGCAGCAGACAAACCAAAGAATGTTATGTGAAAAGAACATAACATAAATTCTAAAAAGTCTGACAAGCATATATACACACATAAAATGACACACACACACGCACACACACAAGAAAATAAATAATAAAATAATGTTGATATAAAAACTACGAGTCGAAGACGAGTCGGAAATTGGTTTAAAAATAAATTGCAGGGCACATCAAAGTTTATGATTATGTTATGATATTTGTCGACTCGAACGGGCAACTCGAATCAATTTTGAGCGATTAACTCGATATATATCGAATGCCAATCGAATTTAAGTACATGTATTTAGTAGTGAGTGCGACTAGCTGGTACTAACAAATGTTTAAGTTAACAATCACATTGTGAGTTAGCGGAATGTAAACAACCAAATGATTGTGGGAAATGGGAAATGCGCAAGCGAGCAACAAACACCAATAAAAAAGTCAAATACTGAAAAATAAAGAAGTGAAGAAACTGAAACAAATGAAATGAAAACTAAACAAAATGTCGGGAAGAAATAAGCAAATTTATGCAAATGAACAAATTTCCACATAAGATGGCTCAAATGCCAACGGACTGGGCCATCAATTAAACGCAAGGTGGCAAAAATCGCAATCGCAATCGCAATTGAAATAGAATTTCAATTTGAATTTGATCGAAATATGGGCATCATGTGAATCCCAATTTCAATATCAAATGTGTTAATTGCCATTTCAAAAACAAAATAAAAGAAAAAGAAATCAGTTTATATATATATATACATAGGATGATCATAGAGAGGAGGGCAGGGGGTTTGATTGCGTCTGCCAAGTTACATTTTCATTATGCTGCGTGCCACAATTTTCCATAATTTTCATATTTATTTGTTTGCTTTCAAATGAGGACACCAACGGTCGCCGCTAATGGCAACAAATTGCCAAAATGTCAATGAACCAAAAGTGTCTGCATGTGCTTGCTGGCCAAAGACGGCCAGGCAGATAGGCGTATGGGCATTTGAGTGGTGTGGGGGGGCGTGGCTGAAGCCGCTATTATCGAGCACAAAGTTCAACGAATTCGCATACATCTTCATTTACATTTTCTTGGTACAGCAGCAGCTTGTCAGGAAACGATTTTCAATTAGCTGCCAAACAACAACATATTTTAGCTTTTTTGGCCAAATACTTGCAGCAGAAAGGCGTATTCAACAAATGATAACAACAACAATGAGAGCAACTACTGTTGATCAACTTGGCGCGTGTGTTTGCCCAGCTTCCTCACTTG
This sequence comes from Drosophila macrospina, assembly GCA_035042075.1. Lineage (NCBI taxonomy): Eukaryota > Metazoa > Arthropoda > Insecta > Diptera > Drosophilidae > Drosophila > Drosophila macrospina. The sequence continues at coordinate 236,753 of JAWNLW010000455.1, read as the reverse complement.
ACCAGGCCAAGACCAGGGGGCAAAGTGTTTAGCTTTAAGCGAACAAGAGTTGGTTAAACTTGACTCTGACTGTCTGGCCTAGATGAAGTATATAAAGTAAATATAGAGGAAGTTGTTATAACAGTTTACTAGCAGCTTTCCACATGTGTCAAAGCTCTGCACTTAGCTTGGAGCTAACATGGAAAATGGAAAATGCCATTAAATTGTATTAGTAAACATTCTAAGGACATAAGTTGTATATACGTGTTAAATACACTCCAAAATTTGTTAACTCTCACTATGAAATGACTAAGTTTGCTTCAGCTAAAGCAGATAGCTTGAGTTGAGTTTCTAAGCACAAAACAAATAGCAGTTTTCCCATGAAAATTAGTCCAAAATCTACTGCAAATTTTTCAAAAAAAAAGAGAAGGTTCTCCCGTAGTATATTAATAGTATATTGATCCATTGATTTACAAGCATTACATAGATCTTGAATAGAAATAGATCCTTAAATTGCTTGTATGAACAATTTAACGTTTTAAACACAAAAGATTTCCATTAATTTTCTTTAATTTACTTTAAAAACTCGCACAATTCCGTTATCGAACAGCAATTGTAAAAACTGTAATGTAGCTATTGAAAAATTTGTTATAAGTACAGGGTATAAAGTGCAGAGCGTACTTAAGCACGTAGCGGCAATTTGAAGTAGCGACTGAATAAATTCATATAAAAAAAAAAACAAATTGATATAAAAATGCAAGCAAAAACTAAAAAAAAAAAAACGTTGATTTTATATGGTTTAAAGGCTTATAAAACGTATAGAAAGTGTGATATAAGCACGTTGTCAAGTCGCACATTAAAAGAGTCTAGTAACGACTTTGTGTTTGTTATTAATTAAATCAGTTAAATTGTATGCAAATTTAAAGCAGTTACTGCAAATCATCTTGCACTCTCTCTCTCTCATTCTCTTTCTCCCTCGCTCTTTCTGTCTCTCTCAGTCTATTTACATCTCTCTCAGCACTAAACTGCGGCCAGTTATACCAGTTAAGAGGCCCAGCGGTACAATGTGAACGTGGGTGGCTTAGGGCAACTTAAGCGCTTAAGCCATAGATGGCGCCACAACGGGAGTGACAGAGAGAGCGAGAGAGAGGTACAGCACATTGCACATACGCCCAGTTGACCAGCCAAAAATTACTTTTTATGCCCTTTTAAGTTGACAGCTTTTTAGGGGAAAGGGAAATGTAAAGTGTGGGGGGAGGGGAGGTCAGATAACTTTTCCATTACGACAACAACGGAAACACTGCAGCGGCGAACTCAGTGCAGATGCCACGAGTCAACATTAAAATAGTTTGGGGATTTGTATTTATGTTGATTGCATTGTCGTGCCACGTAACTGACATGGCCAAGAGTGTGTGTGTGTGTGTGGTTGTGTGCGTGTATGGCAGTGTGTTAGAAGTGGGATTTGTGTGAGAAATTGAAAAGTTGATGCCACGTAGCGCTTTGCTGCCTGCAGATTTGCGAGTTGAAAGCAATTTTGTGCCCTGACACATGCAAAAAAGTGAAAAACTGATAAAGTACAAACTGCAAAACTGCAAAACTGCAATGTGAAAAGTTCAGAGTGCAAAGAATCAAACAGTAAAGTGCCTGGCCAGTTGAAGAAGCAACTGCAACGTGCAATGCATATACGTAAATCAACAACAACAACAACAGCAGCAACAAGAGCAGCAGCAGCAACAACTACATAAAACAGCAAACTTTATGGCCAACACACAGCACAACATGCCGCACTGTGGCATGCACCTGTTTCAACTTCACTTGAAGCTGTTTTTATTTATAGACAGTCTTGCAGCGCCGCCTGACTATTTGCCATGTTTGACCCACATCAAGTGCCTGACAATTTCTAGTTATTAATATACTACAGACCCAAGGGAACATCCCTCCCCTCCCCACCTTTTGGGTCTCTAGACAGCTGTTGGTTGCTCTCCCTCTGCTGGCTTCACTGGAAATATAGTTATCAGCAAAAGACTTAGGCTGCTCTGGCCTGGCCTAGGTTTTAATTGCTGCAACTACATAATTGCAGCAAGCCAGAAATTTGCTATAACTTTTTGAAATGAAAACCATTTGAATGCAACTTCTTTTCTGCTTGTGCAAAAAAAAAATTAAAAAACACTGAAGCACTTGAACTACAGCCTAATTAATTTGCTAGTAACTTTAATAAAAGCTGAAATTTGACTCAACAAAAGTGCGAATTTTGTTGATTTGAAGTCTAGAGTTTAAAAAGCTTCAAAACATTCAAGCAGCAGCAACAAGCAACAAGGAAATAACGTTGCGTGTGCGTAGAGTGCTCATAAAACTGTTGCATTGCAGTTATAAAACATTAAGTAAGTTAATGATGCTATACAACACTGACATTAAATATGGTTTAGTGTTATACAATATTGTTTTTAACAACTTTTTAAAAAGCTTTTTTATTATAGTTGGTTATTTAGAGAGCAGTGTCAACAATACTTTTACTTTTAAGGGTTTCAGAGTTTTGCAACACTGCTTAGCTGCAGTTGGTCTGGAGTGTTGATAAAACTGACAAATTAGTTCTACTCAATTACTGATATAAGAGAGTTGCACAACAGTTGCACTCATCATAAAGTTATACAACATTGCTAGCTTTCTAAACAGCATTACACAACACTGATTTCGCTATAAAACTACTCAAAACGCAGTTTAGCTAGTTATGTAGTTAAAAGACATCAATTTAAAGCTATTCAAGTGTAATTAAGCTATAAATATATTCAGTTCATGAACTCTTCTGTATATAACTGTTACTAGTGACTTTTACAACACTATTTAACTGTTTAAATAGTAAAGTAGCGCTGCCACATACGTTTTGTAGTTAATAGTTTCCATTTTAAAGCTATTCAAGTAGAATTAAGCTATATATATGTTCAGTTCATGAACTCTTCTGTATATAATATTCACTAATGACTTTTTCAACACTGCTTTAACAGTTTAAATAGTAAAGAAACGTTCTCACATTGTCTGAGATTCCACACAAATAAGTCTACAATTTTGTACTTGCAATTAAAGCCTATTTGGGAGAAGCTTAAGTTGTAGCACATCATTTCTCATTCAGCTCTCATTTCCAGCTCGTAGGATTATAATTCCATTTACTTGTAAATCACACACACACAGACACCCACACACACAGACACACACACACAAATCTCACATCGATCAGAATTAGTAGAGATTTGCCATTGTAGCTAATTAGACAGTCATCACATGAAGCAAACAAAATCATTTTTAGTTGAGTTCGAGGAGGACAAGAGCTGGTTAGAACGGTTGGTAGCTGCTCCATTGGGTATTGCAGTGAAGCGCCTGTTGGCAATTTATCTATATCGAAGTGGCATTAAAAATACAATGACCACACTGCTTGACGTGCCATGGTCAAATTTTTGTGCATTTGTCAAAGTGAAAATAAATCAGAAATCGCCAAACAAACAAACAAACGCAACACAACGCAACGCAACGCAAAATGACAAATTTTTCTCTTTTGCTTTTTGGCAATTGTTTTCAGAGTTTGTTATTGTTGTTTTCTTTTCTTTACTTTTTTTACTTTTTTTTACTTTTTTTGTGTTTATTTTCTGGCTGCTTTCAGCTATTTTCTTCAATTTGATGTTGTTATTTTTTGGCTTTCTCGCTTAGAATAAAGAAATGCTTCATGCAAGCGAGCTAATGAGCAATGTGACACAGTTTGCAGGACGCCCACGTTTGGATAGATTACGCTGGTTTCTTTTTTTTTTCTTTTTAGTGAGGATTCAACCTCGATACGTTGACAGCGTAATGCAGCGGCAACTCTTGTTGTTGTTGTATACAAATACAAATATCAGAAGTATATAAAATATGCAAATTTTATGCCACATTTCAAATAGCCGGCGCAATGTTTTGTAATTTATCAACGACCGCCCGCATATAGAACGAGCTGGCAATAAGACGCAATGTGGGGCGTGGCAGGCGTGTGACTGCAACTACAGCTGTGCTGTCGACGCACGACGGCAGCGACAACGTTGGCGAAATTTGTTGCAACTGCAAATGCAACAACGGGGCAACGGCAACGCCAATGCAGACATTTCTTGACACTTCTCTAAATAGTTTTGCGTGCGACGCATTGAGAGTGTCGCAAGTGCGTTGTGCAACAGCGAAAGAGTGTGACAGAGATAGACTGAGAGAGAGAGACAGCAGGGGGCTGCCACACGGTCACTCGAGTGCCAAAATGTCCCCGCACGCCATTAAAAATGTTGCGAAAATTACACAGCAAACTGAAAGGTGTTCTAATGAGGCGTGCGCCGGAGTCTTCAATGTGTGTGTGCGTGTGTGTGTGTGTGTGTGTCAGTGCATATATGTCAGCGCATGTGTGTGTGTGTGTGGGTGTAAATGTGATGTGGGTTGCTCGAATAACTGTGGCATGAGTGAGATCTCTATGCTTAGAGCTGCTAAATGTGTTGAAGCATAACCTAATAGCAACAAGCATTTCATTTGAACAACTCGATTATTCCAACACATTGCACATTTAGCTTATAAACTAAAGCATGGATTAATCCTAGTTAAAAAATAAAAGAGCTTTTAAAGCATAGTTAACTAATCTACTTGCGTGAACAGCAATAAAAGAGCTTTTAAAGTATTGTAAACTCATGCTTTAACAGCATTCTGTGTCGCAGCAGCTAATGCGCTTAAAGCTTTCGGTTAACTTAATCCTAGACAGTCAGTAGAAGAGCTTTTAAAACATTTAACAGCTACTTTTATTACAGATACAGATAGCTATCTAACTTAAAGCTTTATGTAAGATTAATACTAGACAAACAATTAAAGAGCTTTGTAAACCTAGCTTATGCTTTAACAATTGTATAGTGTTTAACTTAGTAAAAAGTGAATGCGCTTCAAGCCAGATTCATACTAGACAATTAATATAAGAGATAAGCTACAAGTAATATGATAAAAAGCTTTAAGCTTTGAAGCGAATTACTTGATTATCTTTAATAGATTTCTCGAATTCACGTAAAAAGCTTAAAGCAAAGGCTTTAAGCTGTTCTTAAACAATAAAACAGTATAAGTTTCACATAGTTACATAACTTTTAATCTTTCCAAAGCTCTTTAAAGCTATACTCTCATTGTAGAAAGCCCTTGAAAAGAGTTCTTTGCAATAAACAAGTGTCACTTAATTTGATTATTTCTAGCCAAGTTCAATAACCATTTGTGGCTAATGGATTCACCTGGCCCAAATGCTGACTCAATAACTCAGCCATTGGCCTCAATTTTAATGCTGCAATCCTCAGCGAATGAGTTCAAAATCAAGGTCGTCCCCTGCCCAACACACGGGCCAGGAAAGAGGAGGAGGGACTAAGGAATGGTCATGCTACATCATCCATGACTCAAGCTCGATGCCATGAATACAAATTGTTGCATTTTATGCAGAAGGTAAAAGGGAAAGAGGAGGGAAAAGTAAAGATGGAAAATGGAATTCCATTTCAATAAAACGTCGCTACAGTCAAATGCAATTGAAGAGAAACAGTTGAAGCTTATTAAATATAAAGCAATGCGAGCGATGATGTAGAATGACCTTAAGCAATGCTGGATGAAGGCAGCGGGGAGAAGGAGTACACACACACACACACATGTTGCACGGCAAAAACTTTAGAGTACACGGCAATAGCCAAGAAAAATATTTTTCAATAAGCCAGCATACAGAAAGCGAAAATGAAAAGAATTTAAAAATACATAAAAAACAATAAAACAGAGAGAAGCAAAAGGAAAACGAAAACGAATTGCGTTGAGAAGGGAGCACAAAACACACCTGCAGATTGCCAGAGATCTGGCTCTCCCTCTCCCTCCCTCTCTCTCTCTCATTTTGGCACTCTTTCTAACTATGTTTCTCTCTTGTTTTTTGCTTTTTTGGAAACTGGAATGCAACATTTTCTTCATATCTATTGTTCCTTCTTGTTTATTTGCACAAATGCGTGAGCTTTCATTTGGATTTTTCCGGCGAATTCCATGGCAGCATTCAACGTTAATCAAATGTGTGGATGCTACACAACAACAACAACAAGAACAACAACAACAACAAATTTGTGTAGCAATTGCTGAAATACGAAATACGAAATACTGGAAAAATACAAAAACTTGGCCTGTTGCTCTGTCGAACATATGTCTGCAATATGCAAAAGTAATGCACAAGCTCCCGCCCGACAATGGCAAAATGCTCGTAACCGCCCCGTAAAGCAAAAGCCAAAGCGAACTCATAATAATCGAGCCCCTTCCCCACCCCCTCCTCATGGCACTGCCAACGTTTTTACATGAATTTTGACTTTGGCGCGCATGTGTGTCTGTGTGTGTGTGTGTGTGTGTATAAACATTGCGCAAAACCGAAAACAACAAATTATTCATACGCCACGTTGTACGACGGCAAAGACGTCAGCGAGACGCGGCTGATTCAGACGGGCAACCAAAACGAAATTTGACTACAAAAATGGGCAAAATACAAAACAGAAACAACAGCAACCATGTGTCTGTATGTGTGTGCGCTGTGTGTGCGTGTGTGTGTGTTTGTGTGTGAGTGCGTGTGGCTTTTTCGGCAATTTTGCGGCATGTTTTTCACACTTTGGCGCGCAGCTAGGCTAAAAACAATTGAACACGACGGCCTGGCTGCCAGGAATATTGTTGTTCTTGTTGCTCGTGTTGCTCATGTTGCTCTTGTTGTTGTTGCTGTTGCTGTTGTTGCTGTTATTGCCACTGTTGATGATGCAAGTGCAAATTTATTTGCCACTTTGTTGCGCGTCCCACGTCCAGCGGCCAAAATTTCAAATATGTTTTGTTGACTGAGCGACCAATAAGGGATTTCACATTGATTTCCATTTGCCACATTGGCAAAATGTACAAAAACTAGTTAAAACTATAAAAGCTCTTAGCATCATCTGTAGTTGATTGTACTTTAATTGCTTAAAAGTATTTATAAGATAAGCGAAATGATTGTAGATTATTCTAAGGAATATCTATTAACTTAGTTAATCCTATCGGCAAAAAGTAAATTACTTCTTTTAGTTATGAAACCAAGCAAAGTTCAATTACCACGAGATCAAAACTTTCTATTTATTCAAAGTAGATGAAACATTTATCGTTTCCTTTTATATATAAATCTAGAATAATGAAAGTGAAGCTGATTAAATTAAGTAACCTATGAAGACAATATCCCATCTTTGTTACTTTGTATTTATTATTTAATAATATTATAATTTGTTTAAGTTTTAGTATTATTTATTTAATTATATACTTATTATTTAATCATATATTCATTGCTATTTAAATTTATATTTCTTTTTAATTAAATATCTTTATTTATTCAATTATTTTTGTATTGTTATTTAAATATATATTTTACTTTATTAAATATCAATTTTGCTTAGTTATATATTTTTAATCATTTCTAAATTTAACAAAATGTAGTATCATTTGTTATTTATTCATATATATTTATTTTGATATATATATATTTATTTATTTAGATTAATGTATTTATTTATATTTAATATTATTATTTATTTATCATCATTTATTCAATGATATTTATTTAAAAACTTTTATTTAGTTTCATATAATTTATTTTCATTAAATTAAATATCTATTAAAAGGGCATAACTTTATTTACTCAATTATATATTTATTATAGTTTATTTAATAAAATATGAATTATTATCTATTTAGTTATTTATTATTTAAATATATATTTCATTAAATTATATATGTATAATAAATAAATTTTGTATCAATAACAATATATATTTATTTATATATACACCTAATTATTTTTATTTAATTGAGAGCTTTATTAAATCAACGGCTAAGCTCATCATTTGTCAATAATAAATTCCCTTCAAATGCTAAAAAGAATGCAGGTAATAATTAAATAAGTAACTAATGCCGCTCTTTAGCTAACTAAGTTCTACATTTCCAGTCTTCTTGCACACCTTCAGCCTATTAAATAAGTAATACAAATGTTGAGTATCCAAGCAATAATGTTGGACAAAAGAAGGAACAACGTTGCGGGCGTTTGGGGACAAATGCTAAAAATAGCAGCTGCGACACTTACTTAAAGTGTTTAAGAGCACAAAACAACAGCACACAAGCACAAGCAGCAGTCGCACACACAACAGCAACACCTTCTGCCCCACACACACACAAACAAACACAACACTAAAAAATTACATTGAAAATGGTCATAAAAAAGGCAGCGAACAACAACAAAGCGGCCCTTTTGCCTGTTGTTTCTCATTTGGCTTTTATTAAATTTGATTTTATTATTGTTGTTGCTGTTGTTGTTATTATTATTGTTGTTGCTGTTGATTGTCGCACGGCAGCTAATTTTGAGCGCTTTGCTTTGTAAATACAAAAAGCCATAAAAGAAGAATGAAAATTCTTCTTCAATTCTTTTGGCATATCAAACATAAGACTGCAGTTTACAGCCACGCCCACACCACCCACAAGTTAGTTATAGCACATAGAAATACAAACATATATCAAATAAATATAGAAAAATATTTAAAATCGCAACAACAATGATTTGAAAGAGTGTCAAGGCTTTTGGGACCAATTTGAGCCGCAGAAATGAGTTTTTCTTGCGGGTTTTCCAACTATTTGTAAACAATGCACATTTGTTGTAAACAAGACATTTTACGAGTATTTGTTGGCTCGTTGTCTATTGATATGCTCCCCCTGCCTCTCTCCATCTCTCTCTCTCCCACTCTCTCACTCTAGTTGTTGTTATTGTTTTGTTATTGCCTGCTTTTTAGTGTGATCAATTCTGGGTATTACAATAATTTATTTATTTTTAAATGCGTTTGATTTTGAGGCCTCTGAGTTGTTCGACTGTCTGGCAGGGGAGGTGGAAGAGCAGCAAAGTGTTGGAGAATTTAAACTTTTTATTGTTTGCCTTAAGCAAATACAGGAGATGATTAATGGGCTTTGAGCAGCTGCTAAATAGGAGACAATTGTATGGACTTTGAATTGTATGTAGAAGTTTAGTAAATATTTTTAATTTGTTTCGCATTTCTTTGAACTTTTATTATGTTTTCTATATATTTTGATATTTCTAACAATTTGCATTTATATATCCAGTATTTTTGTACAGTTTTATTTCGAATTTATTTAAAATAATTTCGTTTAAGCAACAGCGCAGCTTATTAGTCATAATTCACGGCACATTATTAATAATATATATAATATTGCAAATTATCTGCATTAGTTGACAACATTTGCACTGCACATTGTTGCAAAATTAGAAGTACATATAGTATTATAAACAGCTCGTTAGCAGGCGAGTGAGAAGGAGGGCAACACATTGACATTGAGCGCGTGCCAACGCTTGTGGCTTGTAGCCCTTCCTGCTACCAAATTGTGGCTGCCACAATGCTAAACAAAATCCTTTATTTATATTTATTTATTATTTATTAATTTAGTGAATTTAAATGCAATTATTTGTCATTAACACACTCTTCTCACCACACACTTTTATAAATGCAAAAATAAAACTACGCATATGAAAAGAAACGACCGGGAGTCGAACTCGCGATCCCTTGATTAATATGCTAACGCGCTACGTCCTGAGCCACTGCCGAGTGACGGCGGCGGCTGGCAAAATCGGAATATATCAAAAGGATCACAATTCGTATTTATCTCACATAGCAAGTTTCTTTAGCTTAAATCCGCTCTTAATATCGTTGGCTCTTGAAAGAGAGCAGCAATAGTGAGCGAAGGGAACTACCGTTATATTTTTTGCATTTCTATGTAACTGTATGTGTGTCTGTTTGCAATGAGACGAAATCAACGGTAACAATTAATGCCTTTTCATTGATTTAAAAAGATTACAAAAATTATAAATTTGTAAAAATAAAATAAGCTATTCTTGTAATTGACTTTCTACGAAGGTTCGTAGACATTTCATTAATTTTAACTATTTTTAAAGTTACTATAATTAATATTTTGTTTTGACATTTCCGGCTGGGAAAACATGCGAAAAATATTTAAAAATACTATATACATATGTATATAGTTTGTATAAAATTAAAAATTTCTATTTTGTTGGGCTAATTTGGAGGCCTAAGAGGCCGGTTGGCTGTCATGATGTCGAAAATGTTAAGTAGACACGTCAGCGGCTTTTTAGTGGCAGCAAAGCAGGAAAAACAAAGTGCGCCCATTTCCCTACACAACAATTGCTTGGCGTTCCATTGCAACAATAGCAACAACAACTGAAAATTAAAACAAACAAATGACGGAACGGCAAAACTAAGAGCCAAACTCGAGGGCACAAAGTTAATGCCAGTCAAGATAGTCAAGTGCCGCCCAACTGACTGACTGACTCAGAGAGCCAGACAAGCAATGAGGGAGAGAGAGAGAGAGAGTTGGTCGGTGGGTGGGAAGGAGAGGCAGAGACACGCGTGAGTGTAAACGTATGAGAGAGAGAGAGCAAGTAAATTATGCATAAATCTTTCAATTGAAGCAGGCAAGCAATCAGATTGAAACGTTTTGGGAATCCAATGTTTGGATTTGCCGCTAGTTAATTACCGCGAGCAATCGATACAAGAAGTAATCGTAATTTTGTTGATGTTGTTGATGTGTGTTTTTTTTTTGGTTGGGTTAGTGAACTTCGCTTTGAATGCGAGTTGATGTACGATTAGATAGATACTACGTATATATAAATTCTAGGCATACCCTCACAATATTTGCAACATTTTGCTGGTGGCTCATCGTTGGTGGCATCGGCAATGATCGGCATGGTCCCGTGCCGCGTTTACGTTTCCGTTTCCGGTTGCGGTTACGCTTGCGGTTACTCCAAAACCGTTAACACACGCTCGCACAGTCCTTTATCGTTATATATATATATATATATCTATTGCTGTTGTTGTGTTGGACTCCTCGCCGCCTCCCTCACGACCAACACAATGTCAGTTGGCACATCATTTGCACACAACACAACGCAACACAACACAACACTTTCAACACACACTCGGCACACACAGAGACACACACACACGCACACACTCGCGACACGCAAAACGAAGGGGCGGAGGGGCGGGTGAAACGACGGGGCGGACTTTAAGGGGGAATTCTCTAGCGGTTCGACGGGTCTTAACCACCTGCCTGGAAAATCGTCGTAACGCTTTCTTGCCAAAATCTTTTCAACACTTTTGTTTTTGTTTCTGGAATGTTAACCGCATTTTCTGCACAGTTTAGTTAAATTATTTATTTTTATTATTTATTTTTTTTCTTTTTTTTTGCCTTTTGTGTCCTGTCTTTGCCACCTCACACTTTGCTGGCCATTTGACAGCGCACAGGATCTGCGAACTGCGAACTGCGATCTGTGTTCTATGATCTAAACAGATCTTAACCGAACTGTTCTGTACTGAACTGGGTTCGCTGCGGTTTGCTACTGTCAGTGTCTAGTCTGTGTTGGGGACGTCACGCCGTGGCTATTTCTAGTCTTTCGCTTTCACATTGCGCTTTTCCGTGAAAATTGTACGAGACGTTCAAACGTGAAACCTCCGCAGAGACCACTGAGAGAGCCAAAGACGACACACACGGTCAGCCGTGCAACGTATTTTGCCAGAGTTTTCGAATGTGATTTTAGAATACATTTTGTTGTTGTTCTTGTTTTATTTATTTTTTTTTTTTGTAGCCAGGCTGCTGCTGCTTGTTCGAAAATACGAAAGAACTAACGAGCAGAGAATTCTCAAATACGGAGAGCATCGTCAGCGTCAACTGTTAGATAATTTGGCGTCGGCGCGGCCAAAAAGTTTTTCAACATTTTTCCTCAATGAAACAATGAACTTTCACATTTCGAACACAACAGACGCGCGCGCCCGCCTCTCTCTCTCTCTCTATCTCTCGCTCTCTTTGAGTTTCGAAAACGTTTTCGAAAATAGCAGCAAAGCGAGCAGCGAGCACGTCACTTAGATAGAGAGCGAGAGAGCGCGCGCGCCTGCCAGAAGGAGATCGTTTCGATTCATTTTCGAAAAGTTTTCAACAAAAGTTTTTCCATTTTCTATGCTCCGCAATTTCGTGCACCCTACGCGACAAGTTCTACACGCGGCATTTCAGATTCAATGGACAATACGTTTGCTAAGTGGGTTTCTGGGTCAAGGTGCGAGCAATTAGCGAATTTCTGGTATTAATGGATTTTCAGGTGATATTCACACTCAAGTTCTGCATTGACGCAAGTCAAATCAAGGCAGTTCCTTAAAGTTTGATCTCTCAATTCACTCTACTTAGCTGTTAAGTTGACAGCACGTGCTTAACATAATGTTAAGTTAACAGTGTGGTTGATTTTTACAGCATGTTAATGCGAACTCAATAAAGTTATCACTTCTTTAACGTTTTCAATTGTGAATGGCTTGTCTATGACCTCTTAACCTTTAGGCATATTAAATAATTGATATGTAGCCTATATTTATACCTCACGGAGCTCTGTTACTTAACTAAACCCGAAGCAAATGGCAAACTTAATGATTTGGCAATGGGCCAGCAAAATTTTAACTACATACAGACCAACCAAAGCGGAGCACTAAGAAAATCCTTGCTAAGCGGCAATAACAAATAGACAATGACCTTGAACAAGCAAGTAAGAGTGAATTTAGGGGGTGTACTCGACTGCTGTTTGCCCTGCATTGCCATAAAAATATGCACTGCTTGCAAAAGCTTGGTAGAAAATGCAGCGCAAGCAGTTTGATTATATATCAAATAGTTTTTCTTGTCTGAATTATATTAGGAAATGCATTCGATTTAACTACCATAACTTTTAGGCCTAGACTGCTAACGCATTGAGATTTGAATAGCAGAGAGTTGAGATATTAAGCTATTAACAAATGTCCCTTTTTGTAGAGACATAACCGAAACGGATTAAAGCTCTATCTGCCTTAACACAGCCACTGTCGAGCATTTGCAATGTTTACAGGGTATAAGCAACATAAGTTTTGAACAACTTTCGCCAGAATGTATGCTTACACTTTGCATAAACAAATGCACAAATTGGCAAGCGCCAATTAAGAGGCCAATTATCGATAACAGCAAATAAAATTTATACGAATTTATAGAAATTAAACTAAACATAGCGCAAAATCGATTTGAGGTAGAAACACCTGAATGACTAATCAAACACGTTGCCACTCTTAATCACTCACGCTCTCTCGCTCTCGCTCTCTCTCTCTCTCTGCATTTCTCGCTAGAGAATTAAGTAAATTTGTGTGTTTTAAATTTAGAAATCAGATAAATAATTAAGTTAAATATAGCATAAATATGATTTGAACTCACAATATGTGCATATACTGGCAATTCAATAAAAATCTGTGATAGAAATGATATAGAAAATAGCTTTTGTTAAAAATAAATCGCAATCAACCAATTTACAGCCTCTTACGCCCCCTCCCCACCCCCTAGACATAGTGACACTCTGCCCAGCCCCCTCGCAACTACACTGAATAGTCAAATCGCAACTAAAAATACGAAAATTGACTCAGCTTTAGCTTTTATTGTTGTTGTTATTCATCTATCTCTCTCCCCCCTCCCCATCCCTTGCTACGGCAGCGCCCCCGCTCAAGCGTACTCCTCCCACTCTTACGCCTGCTGCTTGTTTAGCGACAACAAAATTTTTGTGCACAAAATGTGAAAAGATTTTAGAAAATAAAATTTGTATTTTCTTTTTGTTTTATTATTTTTTTTCTTTTTTGAAATTTATTGCCAAATTGGGCGCAAGTCAAGAGTCGTACGTCAACAGCTGTCGGTGACTGTAAAGCAGTTCCCTCTCCCCCTCCTTCCCCCTTCTCATCTCTCTTTTGTAGCAAAGGTATGCCGTATTGCATTTACGTGGGCAGATTCCCCAGACTTACAACTAATTACTAATTGCTAACAGTGCACATTTTCGGCCAACAAGTCTAGGAAAAACTGCACAATTTCCATGCAGGAAAATTGGCAAATTTACATGCACATATTTGCCAGCAATGCGGCAATGTCAGGGGCAACTGAAAGGGAGGGGAGAGCACAAAAAGAGGCAGCAGAGGGGGTTAGAAGAAGGGTAGAGGATGGAGGGAGGTAGGGAGGGGAACAACATTCATTGTGCACATGTTTGCATACATAAAAAAAATAAAATATGTGCAATGACATGAAGCAATCATTAGCATTGTTATTATTATTGTTGTTATGGCGGTTGCTGTGGCTGCTGTGGTTGCTGTGGCTGCTGTGGTTGTTGTTGCTGTCAAGCACCTCAACCAGGGTCAGTGGAAATAAAATGTGCAAATAGTTTTTGGCTTATGAATTCTGAGTGGGTCGTCTAGCTTTATGGTCCACTGTGCTTCATTTATCGAATGTCTTATTTGTTGCACACAGCAGCAACTACAGCAACAATTGCAACAACAACAGTAACAATTCCAACAACAACAACAACATAAGCATCAACATTTGCTTATTTATTTTTCTACAATTTTTCTTTGCCATATAAATTATAAAAGCGGCTAGCATAAAAAAAAAAGAAAATGAAAAACCAAAAAAAAATAAAGAAAAGAAAAGATCAGCCGGAAAAAACTGAAATCGAGCGCGTCAGAAATCTTTCTCTTCTTTTCTTGCTTTTCTTTTATTTTCGTTTTGTTTTTTTTTTTTTGTTTCCACAATTTTCTTTTTTGTTGGCGTGGGCGTAAAATTGAAAAACATTTTTCACTATGCGAAAGTTGCTCGACTTGACGTCGTTTATAATGACGAAACGCTAAGCATTCAGTTTAGAAATGCCATAAACAAACTGCAAAACGGCCAACAGTAAATGGCCAATAGCATTGCATACAGTTTCAGTTAGCTGGCAGTTTTAGCCATTTGCCAAATTAAACATTTGCCTGCAGTTTATATTTGCAACAAGTTTTCCAGTTATTTACATAGTTTTAGTTCTTCCTTTATTTGTTGCCTACATTTTTAACAGGTGGCAACGCTCTGTGCGATAATTTAAGTAGTTCTTTTGAACTAGTTTAGTAATTATATTAATTTATTACTATAAATATTTGTTTATATATATTTTATTATATCATTTTCTACATTTTTAATGTTTATTTCAATTTTTCTATTTCTATTTTTATATTAATTATTATTTTATTATATTATTTATTACATATTTATTATTTCTATTTTTTTTAATTTTAATATAATTTTAAATTAAATTCATTATATATATTTTTTTATTATTATTATTTTAATTTAAATTTATATTATTTATATAGTTCAATCACTTATTTCATTATGTGATTATTTTAAACATGTGGCAACTCTATTTGCCTACAGCGTACTATTGAAGCAGTCGAGCAGTTCATTGGAATCAGTTCATGAATAAAGTCTTATTTTCATTATTATTATATTTGACATTTTAAATAAATAAATAAATTTGCTGTGCAACATTTAATATTCTAATAGATGTCCAAGCCTGTTAAGGACCCCTGCAAACCCTGCGCGAGTCGCATAGAAGCCTGCTTGCAACACAACAACTATCAGGAGCACAAGTGTCTGCAAGTGCTCGAGGAAATGCGGCAGTGCTGCATAAAGTGGCATAAGGAATCGTTTTGTTGCAACGGCATTGACTTGAACAAGTCCTATATGAAACAAACAGCAGCCAGGGTTGACAAGCAGCAGAAATAAATAAATGCAATGTGCGGAAAGAGATATAAATGCAAATGCAGTGAAAACGTATCGAAAAATAATTAAAAAATTGTTTATTTTCAAATTAATAACAATTAAAGAAACATTTCTTTGGCCGACCGTGGTGTTGGCCAAGTTGACAGTTGTCTGTTGCGCTGAGGAAAATTGCCGATGGAAAATTTGAACTGTTTTCTTTCATAATCTGTGATAATTTATGTGATTACTTAAATGAGCAATGTTATGCCGAGCAAAGCAAGAGAATCGTATAAAACTATGCCAAGAACAACTAATTGGTGCACACAACACCCAACACACACAACAGCAACCCAAAAAGAATCTAAATACGTATATTTATAAGAGAAACAGTGGGGCTGAAAAGTATGCGAATGAATGAACTGCAACAGGTGCCAGCAAGTGTTAAACATGAACTTTTAACAGGCACTGTCTGCGCCAAGCAACAACGCGACAACACGCCACAAACTAGCAACATTAACAAACACGACAACAACCCATTAATTATGGCATATAAAACTAGCGATGCTACCAAAAATATTCTGTATTCTTTTCTTTTTTTAATATTCATTTTAATTGCTGCAGAGCATGAAAATGAACAATTAAAATGAAAATCACGATTTCTTAATTTGAATCTGCGATAACTTGCAGTAATCGTAAATAAAGGTATCGATTAATTTTCGTGCAACTGCAGCACGATAACTTCAGCTGCAGCTTTAGCGCCACTTTTGTTTAGCAGCGGAACAGCTTTGCTTAAGCTGAGACTCAGCGCAAGCAGTTGCTTAACTGCTTTACCAGCTTAACGCTGATTTCATTCACTTTTCGTGACTGTTCGCAATTCTGTGATTTATTGCTCATCATTGATGCTAGACGCTGCAATAAATACTTAAATCAGCTAGTAATATTACAAAGAATTCAAGAGAAAAACTGTTGGGCAAGCAAAGCAACAGTTGAATGCTCTAGCTAATAAGATTCTTATAAGAATTGATATACTGGCAACAGGTTGCTGGTACTTCACTGTAGAAAGAGTATGCTGTTGTTGTTGTTGTTGCAATAGTTGTAATGGCTGCGGTTTACAGTTGTTCTGACGTATCATAAAACGTTAATGGACCAAAGAAAACAAACAAAATAAATAACAACGGCGTCGCCTACAACAACTGGGACAGTGTTGCATAGGGTTAGGTATATACACCCGCTGTCCGCACAACCACAAGTTATAAATATGCGAATACCCAGAAATTTATTATTGTTTTAATAGGCAATGAAGGCTGTTCAATGAGTTTCGTAGAAGTAAAGTGATTCCAAGTGTTTCCTATTCGATTGCACGCACACACGCATAGAGAGAACGAGAGTGAGAGAGAGAGCGAGAGAGAAGACAATCGGACCAGCTGCACATGCGACTTCATATTGGAAAAGGGCGTCGCAACAAAGCCGGCATAACAAAGACGCGAATATGACACAAAAGCGACGAGGCAAAAGTCGCAAGCCAGTCAAACAATAAGAAGAAGAGACCGCAAAGCGTTTTAAACTTTTAGCATTTTCTCACACACACACAAACAAACAACAACAACTACAATAATTATGTGTGAGAAGCGCCAGCGCCTCAGTCTCCTCCAGGTTGCAACCAAAAGCAAATATTATAAATAGAGCAACTACACACGCACACTTGCACATAAAAAAAAGAACTCACACCAGCACGCATGTAAAAGGGGAAATAATAAAAATAAACAAAAGCTACATAAACCACATAAAAAATAGCAAAATTACCTCAGCGCTGCTGCTGCTTCTGCCTCTGCCGCTCTGCTGCTGCTTCTGCCGCGATTGTTGTTGGATTCCGTTCCCGTTTGCGCTATGAAGGCGTCTCGGGCGACGATTGTTATTGTTGCTGCGACGCTGGCCAGTTGGCACTATAGTTCCGACATGGATACTATGATATGTATTGACAACTTTAAGCACCTATTGCACATTGGGGCACAGCAATTAATTATTAAAACGCATTAAAGTTGCTTAATTTTAGAATTTTATGCACAGACGTCGCGGAATTCACAAAAACACTTGCATTGCACTGTGGCGCCGCCTGCAGCTGTTCGCGTTAACTAACAAAACAACGCAATTACAGGCAGTTGGCAGCGCACAACAGACAGAGTTGCATACGCTGCGATAACGATAATAGTGCTATACAACGCTGGCGACGCCATCATGCAGTCTGAACGTTTTGCAACCAGGCTTGCAAGTTGCAACCCTATTAAGACGCCGGAGAGGGTATAAAGAAAAAATAGAAAACGAGCCGCTTAGCTCTGAAATTAAAAAAGAAAAAGAAAAAAAGGAGACGTGCATTAAAAATATAGACAGGTGAGCCAACAGTGAAATGTGCATTTCAATGGCAATAAATTAAACAAACGCACAACTCACGTGTGCAATTCGTTTGCTTTTCGCATCTTTTCTTTTTATCAACTTTGCAGTGCTGACGAAACGTGTCTGGTTTCTGAGTCTGCGTCTGAAAAACGAATCACGAACAGCGAACAACGAACAAACGAGACGAGCAAAATGTCGGACATCTCCAGCACTCAGCTTAGGAGCGAGATTCAGGCGGTGCTCAAGGATGCCGATCTATCGACCATTTCGGCCAAGCGAGTCCGCGAACAGGTTGAGGGCAAATTGAATTGTTCTCTGCTGAGTCGCAAGAAGGAGTTTGATAAGATTGTGATGGAGGTTATCAATGAGCAGCAGGAGGAGGACGAGGATGATGATGATGAGGATGATGGCAAGGATCCTGATGCTGAGCCTCAGGATGATAGCGAGCCCAGTGAGGAGGAGGAGGTGGCCAGCAGCAGTGAGGAGGAGAAAAAAAAGAAGCCGGCACCGAAAAAACGTCCACAACCGACCAAGCACAAGGTGTCCACCAAGAAGAAGCGCAAGACTCTCAATGCCGATGATTCCGGCACCGAAAGCGATGCCGGCTCCGATTCCGATTATGAGGTGGTCAAGAAACCAACGCCCAAGAAGAAGGCCAAATCGGCTGGCGCCTCCGGTGGCAGCGGACGCAAAAGTACCGGTTTCACGCGCGCCTACAATCTATCACCGGAATTGTCCGCCCTCATGGGCGCCGACTCATTGCCACGCCACGAGGTGGTCAAGAAGGTGTGGGCCATCATCAAGGAGCGCGATTTGTATGATCCCAAGAATAAGCAATTTGCCATATGCGATGATGAGCTCATGAAGGTCATGAAAATCAAACGTTTTCGCACCTTTGGCATGCTCAAGCACCTCAAGCCGCATTTCCTTGATTAAGCTGTGCTAGCCCCCCACTCCCCCCGTCCGCAACCCTACCAACATCCACACTCGCCGCTGATCCCAAGCAGCGTACATCTTCCCAAGACTCCCAGCCAGATGCAAATGGTCAGCATGCACCAATACACAGACAAACACCAACACAAACAGACGCACACACACACACACACCGACAGCGACACACACACACACACACTCATACATACATCGCTTCACATTTAGTTTAGTTTCTCTTGCAAATTTTCGGCTTTGCGACATTTGTTTGTTCCATTTTCTGTTTAAGATTTCCATAATTTCTTGGCTCGCGGTGTAGATAACGTCGTCGATGACTTATTTTTTGGGCCCCTGGCAATGGGGTGGGGAAAGGGACCATCCCGCACCCTTCCCTTCACCCGCCCCTTTAACCAAACCCCACCAATGGACGTTAGGATTAAAACCTAATTAAGACGAATCTACACATACTTTCATGTAGTCTAACGGCATTTTAATAAGTAACGGTAATGAAAACGAACACGAAAACAAAAATAAATAAAACAAAAACAAAAATTAATGATATAATTTTTTGTAACGTGTAATTTACGATTTATGGTAAAAATATCAAAGAAACAAAACAAATTTTAAGGCATAATATCAAATAAAAATAGACGAGTGATGCATCTGATTAAAATAACAACAAATTGTGTTAATTTCTTTATATAAAAAAAATGAACAAATGGGGGACGTTTACACGATGAAGTTACGCGTATTTCTATAAGTCTATTTTGGAATTCTACCAAATGGGACAAACTTCAGCATTGGGGACTCCCACGAAGTTTACACGCTGTGGAATACGCAAATTTACGAATACGTTTACTTGGAATTTGAGAAATTATGAATTTCCTTAATTTAAAAAATATATATTTTTGTGTAAATTTAGAAATCTCGAAGGCAAACTTTATATTACTCAAATATTAAGCAGTACTGCCAGAAATATTAGACAAAGAACTGCTTAAATAGTGAAAGCTGCAAATTTAAAGCGACGTTTACACGTTGAAGTTACGTGTATTTCTGTCAAACTTATGTAACACCTTAAAACCATTTACATTTACATTTAACAAATGTGTATAAATGTATTAAAATCAGCTTTAAGTCCAGGTTTACACCATGAAGCTATTCATGATATACATGATATACGCAACTTGTTGCTCAATAAAACTTCTGTTTTTTTATTGTTTCATTTTTTGTTCTTTCGCATTTCTCACAATTTTTGCACAAATTTTAGTTTTATTTATATTTTACAAACATTTCGTTTAAATTTCACGTTTTCTTGGTTTATACATAAACTTCTCTAATATATGTATGTATATGCTTGTGTATATATATATATATAATTCTTTATCTTTATCGTTATCATTATCATTATCGTTACCATTAGCTTTATCTTTATCTTTATCTTTATCTGATATATGCCTGCGTGTACCATTGTGTACCACAATAATTGAATAAATGGAATTCTTTGCACTGCATTTTCATCAATTAACTTTCAATTTCATTGAGAATACAAGAATTGCGACAGAGAGACGAGGAAGGGGGTTGGGGCAGAGCTAAAAGCATTGTAACAAATGGTATAATTAAATGGTAAGTACATAAACAAAATGGTACAAATACAAAAGTTATATATATAGTAATAGTATTTAGTATATAAATGTAAGTAAATTCCTAGCAACGGCAATAAAACGTTTCAAATTTATAAATTCCAATTCCCACGGCTGCCACATTTGGTACATTTGCATAGAAACGGTGTTGGTACACTTCTTTTGCATGTATGGTACTCTTTTGAAGCACTTCTTTCGAAATGGTACTATATAATTTGGTACTTCTTATATGAAGAGTTAAATTTTGCTGTTATCAATAATGGTACACTTTTAAAGCAATAGTACGCATTTTGCAGAATGGTACACTTGCTTCACGTGCTTAAAATGTATATAATTTATGCATAAAATTACCAACTTCTTACATTAAATGAAAAGTAATTTTACTTTTTATCGATAATGGTACATTTTTTTAAACAATAGTACACTTTTCGCAAAATGGTACAGTTTTTAAAATGCTTCAATTTTATCTGATATTTTAATTGCACCTATAATGGTACCAATAGTACACTTTTTTTTGGACAATCAAGTTTAGGTACTTTTAACGCGAATGGTTAAATGGTTAATTGCAAAATGGTACAGTTATCGAAATGCTTCAATTTTACATATTTTTATTGTACCTATTTCAAAACAATAGTACACTTTTTCAAAATGGTACCAATAGTACACTTTCTTTTGGACAAACAAATTTAGGTACTTTTAACGAGAATGGTACTATTTGCAAAATGGTACAGTTTTTGAAATGCTTCAATTTTACATATTTTTATTGTACCTATTTCAAAACAATAGTACACTTTTTCAAAATGGTACCAATAGTACACTTTTTTGTGGACAAACAAGTTTAGGTACTTTTATCGCGAATGGTACAAAAGGTGGTACCAAATATTGGCGACAGGTGGCAACCGTGTTTATGTTAAGTACACCAATGACTGGGGCAGAAAAGAGAGGGAGAGAGAGCGGTAGTCGATGGAGGAGGGGGTGCGGTGGGGTGATGGAGAACATAAGAAAGCTTCGAGTGTGGGAAGTGCAAGTTTGGTTAGTCACCGAAACCGTTAGTTCAAGTGTTGCGAAACGACAAAATGCGTTGAAAATCAAATACTTTTGCGGCTGCAAGTTGAAAATAAAAACTTGTTAATTGTTAATTGTTAAAATGTAAATGCTAGCAACTAAAAAGCGTTCGTTAAGTGTTAATTTGTTGTTTGTTTGTGATCCGTTTTGGTGTCAAATTCAATTTATATAGTAACTTTTGTGTTAATGTTTAGTGTTAGTGTTTGTTGTGTTGTGTTTTTGTTTTGTTTTGTTTTGTTTTGTTTGTTGCTTTCAACAAATATTTTGAGAAGTTCAATTCTCGCATAAATAGTTTATAATCTTTGCAAAGAAAATACTTTCGTTGGCGTTGTGTTTCTAATTGTTGTTGTTGTTCTTCTTCTTCATCTTATTGTGTTTGTTGTTGTTGTTGTTGTTATTGTCCCCTTTTTTAATAGCGATAGTAATTGGGCTTGAAAGGACCGGCCTTGTTGAGGCCCATATACTTGGCCTGCTCATCGCTGAGCTCGGTTAGATGTGCATCAAATGTGGGCAGATGCAGGCTGGCCACATACTCATCCATCTTCTTGGGCAGCAGATACACATCGGACTTGTAGCGTCCGGGCGGCGCATTGAAGAGCTCAATCAAAGCCAACGCCTGCGTGGCGGATGTGATGGATACGGCAAAGGATGGTATGCTCGAGCAGCTCAAATTGACAAGTCGCCCCTCGGCCAGCAATATAATATACTTGCCCTCGGGCCAAATGATGTGATCGACCTGGGAGCGCACCTTCTCCCAGGTTAAGTCCGGTGTACGCAACCCATTCACATCGATCTCCGTGTTCGAGTGCCCCATGTTGCAGATGATGCAGCCGCTCTTCATTTTATCCATATGCTCACGGACCACAACATTCTTGTTGCCCGTCGCCGTCACCACAATGTCCACGTTGCGGATCACCTCATTCAGCTTGACCACACGGAAGCCATCCATGCTCGCTTGCAATGCACAAATCGGATCGATCTCTGTGATATACACAATGCAACCCTAAGAAGTAGAACTCCCATTAGGAATTGTATAACAGCAACAACTGGACACATACCTGTCCCTTGAGCGCCTGGGCGCATCCTTTGCCCACATCGCCGTAGCCACAGACGACGACTTGTTTGCCACCAAACATGACATCCGTGGAACGCTTCAGGCTGTCCAATATGGACTCCTTGCAGCTGTAGAGATTATCAAATTTGGTCTTCGTAACCGAATCATTGACATTCATGGCCGGCACTGTCAGTTTGCCAGCCTTGGACAGCTGATACAGACGATGTACACCTGTTACGCTCTCCTCAACGATTCCCTTGACCAGCTTGAACATGGTTGGATACTTTTTGAGCATCAAATGGGTGGCATCGCCGCCATCATCCAATATCATGTTGGGCTGCCAATTCTCGGCATTCACACAGCGATCAATGCACCACCAGAAATCCTCCTCCGTCTCGCCGCGCCAGGCAAAGATCGGTATGCCCGATTCCGCCAAAGCAGCGGCCACTTCGTTCTGCAAATGGTAGACAAAAGAGAGAGAGAGAGAGAGTGTGTGAGGGGAGTGAGTGTGTAAGTAGGTGTGTTGACTGCACCTAAGCACAACACTTTGGCTGATAAGCCGCCAAGCTTGTGTGTGATTCAGTTGTGTCAACAGAAGACATCGATAAGGGGATCGCTACGTGCTTTTGTGGCTGATGCGATTAATTAGACGATACATAAAATACAAAAGAACAACCACAAATATTCATAAATAGTGTGAAAACATGTTAATTGCATTCGACATGGCCGGCTCCAAGTTAGAGCCGCTCTTAAGCGCCAGAAACCAGTTACTTTCCCCTATACCCTTTCCGCCTGCGCGGCCCTTCGTGCGTGGGGGAGGCAAGCGGCAGCAGTGGAGTGTCGGGTAGGGTAGGGCAGTGGCAGGGACAGACCCAATTTCGGGCGTACACACATCAATTATCAGCGTCGACTCTTTGATTACCAAACCAGCCACTTGAGCCGCCCGCGACCCCTTTAACTCTGTTGCCTGCGTCATTTGATTGATGATTTGTTTGACTTCGTATCTGCTTTGTGTATGTGTGTGTGAGTGTGTGTAGGGAGTGTGTGTGTGTGTGTGTGTTTGCTGTGCGTGACCAACAATTGGCTCAAGTGTCTGGCGTTGTCATAAAGATCTATTCCCACTTGGCACTTGTAGAGATCTCTGCTTCAACATTCTGTTCACTAGTTGTGCTTCCTCTTTCTGCTTGTAGAGATATGTGCTTCATCTTATATAAAGATCTCTGCTTCTGCTTCTTTCCAGTAGAGATCTTTCCCTCTTTTGTTGCTACAGAAGTTCTGCTTCCCTTCACTGTTCTAGAGAACTCTGCTTGATCTTCTCAGAAGTTCTTCTTCCCCTTTATATTTATAGAGATCTCAGCTCCATCTTTCTCCTAGACGACATCTTCTTCTTCTTCACGCTTCTGCTCACTAGAGATCAATATCTTCCCACAAGAGCACCTCTTTCCCTTTCACTCATAGAGTTCTCCTCTTATTCTCACAATTTCTGCTCCCGTTTCAGCTTCTTTCCAGAAGGGAGATCTTCTGCTTTGTCTTGTGCTTACGAGAGAACATCATCTTCCCATAAGAGAACTTCTTTCCCCTTTCAATTATTCTCTGCTTCACATTTTCTCCTCCATTCCACACAACTTCTGCTCCCACTTCAAGTTTATCAACCTCATTGCTCCATCAACTTCTCACAATTATTGCCCTCTCTTCACAGCTTCTCTCGCTAGTTCGCCCCGCTCTTCTGCACCCACTGCTCTACTCACTTGCGTGGAGTAGATGTTGCAAGCAGCCCAACGCACGCTCGCTCCCAGCTCCGCCAGCGTTTCGATTAACACCGCCGTCTGCGCATTGATGTGAGTGCAGCCAACGATTTTGGCATCCTTAAGGGGTTTATCCTCGGCAGCACGCTTGCGTAGCGCCATAATGCCTGGCATCTCCTGTTCGGCAATCTCGATCTCACGTCGTCCAAACGCATGCTGGGCAGTAATGTTGCGCACACAGAAGTCGGAGCTGCCCTTGGAGTTCTTTTGCACCTTTTCGCGTGGCGGCACATCGTCGCCATCCTCGCTGCTGCCCGTATAGGAGGCGGAGCTAAACGAATCCGTTGAGGAGGCGCTCAAAGAGCGACTGCGATAGCGACTTGTCTTCTTCAGAGCCGACGATTGCTTGGTGGCAGGTGGAGGCACCACAACACTGGGATCCTGCGGTTGTGTGGCTACAGCCTGTTGTTGTTTATCGCCACCGCCGAAGCCAGGATCGACCACAACCGTGTCCGCCAGATTGTTCATAATTTTGCCGCTTTTCGTTATGTAAAAGACGCGTTACAGGATGTTTGTGGGTTAGGGAAGTCGTGGGGGGTCGCCGGGGTCCACAAAACTTGGCAGGAACAGGAATATTACGTATGTACGTAATTATCACGTGATGTGCGATCAGTTATCGACTGGGCAGCTTCGTTGCTTCGTTTACGGCCTCTTGCTTGTCCGCAAGCAAACAATTTACAAAAATTAATTGTGTTTTTGTGTTGCGCTGCGCCGTCGCCGTCGCCGCCTCCTTTGTTTCACCTCTCCGCTGTTGCTGACTCTGGCAATATATGTCTGCTGCTTCTTCTTGCTCCAGCTGGTGTGCAATAAAAAAAATTAAACACAAGCGGCAGAATTATGGGGGAATATAACGCGTTTCGTTTATTAGTTGCTTTTAGCTGTAGAAGAGAAACGAACTGAATGCGTGAGTGCCGCAAAACAAAAGGTATTTATGGTAGAGTGGAAAAAAAACAACAAATTGCCGTCCATCAATCTTCCGACCACCACAAACTATCGCCCGTTTCGTTTCACATCGATACATCCTGACTGCGTATCGAAATAACAGAACGTATCGATTACAAAGTGCAAACAAATTTAATATCTTAAGGAATGTATGCCGTTAGACATTAATTAATTAAATTAATATTCGAATGTTTGGTTGTTAACAAGTGGTTACATATGCTCCTCCAAGTACCCACACATCTCGGTGTCATCCAGATCTGTCACAAGATGCGCCTCAGTCAACAGCGCACCTTTATAGGAATCTCGCTTCTCCACAACACGCGAGAGAACCGGCATTGCCAGTGGTCCCTGTTTGGCATACTTGCGAATGAAGTGCCCCACCTGCTTACTGTCCACCACTGACATGCTCAGACTGTTCCGCCATGATAGCAACGCCAATGGTCTCTCTGGCGTCAAAGATTGCGAGGGAGTTATAAGATGACGGTAGAGACAACCCCGCACAATACGCTGCAGTTGCTCTACCTGACCTTGATATGCGCAGGGATGGTACAGCATGACAATGGCACCCTCGGCAAGATTCCGCATATAACGCTGAGGTGGCAAGTACTTATAACTGCCATAGACGGCGGGAAGAGGACGAAACGCTCCACTGCAAAGATGATAAAGAAATAGAGCTAACTTCTATCAAACACAAATGGTATCTACTTACTTAGTGGGCGGCTCGTGGGTGTAACCAATTGACTCATTCATGCACTTAGATGGCGGCACGTAAGCACTGGGTGAAAAGTGAGCCGTCAACAGAGCTTCATTGTTCATATTGGGATTAAAGAGGCTTCGGTTACTTTGAAGGCACAGATAATTGTAGTTGTAACGTATATCTTGCGGATCGTAGTCAACAGATAGATTGTGCTAATGTAAACAAATTGTGATGAGTAATCTTAAAATAAAAGGGGAAAACCCAAGCGCTTGATTACCATGCCATCATCGCAAATGGAAAACGTTTGCTGCTCCGTGTGTTTCTCTCTGGAATCCGTCTGCTCATAAATATGAGGCTCACCTGGCGCAAAGGGAAACCATTTTCCCAGCCAACTATCCTTGAATTTTGTTGCTGGCTTCCTTACAGGTTGATCCTCTTCCTGTTTGGGAATATGCGGCTCGCCAGGAGCGTAGGGGAACCACTTCCCCTGCCAGCTATCTTCAATCTTTGGTATTTCATTTGACTGCACCTGTACACGTTGCACCTTGTTTAGCTGGGGCTCCTCGGGGCCATAGGGGTACGACTTGCCCTGCCAAGGGCTGAGCTCTTCAAGGTGCCTCACCAGACTCGCCTCGGCTTTCTTAATGGTTTTTGCATGGCAAATGTTGAGCGTGGCACAGATTAAGCACAAAGCAATAAAACAATGCAAATATAGCATTTTAATCCAATTAAAATTAAAATAAAAACATGCAACAGTTGTTAAAGAACAAAGCCGACTGCGCAGTAAACGGTAAGCGTAAGAAAACAGCTGTTTTGTTACCAAGCTGCCTTGCACAACACTGGTCGATGGTTTGTTTTTGAATTTTTAATATTTTTTGGTGAAATTTTGGTATTATAATTGGGACTTGTCGTAATCACAAATGTAGTTTTGGGTGGTACATATTTACACTAATTTGAAAACAAATTAATAGAAAAATGCCTGGAAACACAGTCAACAAAAGGGCGCCGAAGGCCCATCGAGGCAGCTGCGGTTAACTTCGTTTTGTTCCGAGCCAGACCTTAACTTGTTTGCCACTGTAAGTAATTAAGTAAGTAATTTTAATACAAATATGACCTATTTTAAAATGCTAACGGAGCCGATAAAATTGAGTTATCGAAATGGTCGAAATCTGTATCGTATTATCGATACGTTATTACTCACCCGCAATGTGGGGTTGTTGCCGCCTTGACGTGCCGCCTCCTCCTCTCTGCGCTCCAGCTCTTCAGCCCGTTGCTGCTGTCGCCGCACTTTGTCTAGATTTTTAACTCCTCGAGATTCGCTCTCCTGACGGCGACGCTCTGCCGCCTCTAGCTGCTGCCTGCGACGCTCCTCCTGTAATTGAAGCATAAATATAAATACTAAAATGTATACAATTATTGCTATTACTTACGGGGGACGGCATTAGGTTTGTCTCCTCGGCACTATTGCCGCAGCAGGATAGGCACATACCCATTTTGTTGTCGTTCTGTTGCTACCACACGAAACTCTAAGAAGTTATTGCTAGTAAGGCTTCTTTTTGCGCAGTTTTGCTTTAATTACTTTGCATTACTTTTTACTTTTGATTGTTGCCCCTTTTGTTTTGTTGTGACATTTCGCACAGCTGCTTGGTCACCAAAGTGCCATCACTAGCAATCAGCTGTTCGGCTCGTTGTTAGAGATGCACTTCAATGTGAATGACTGCGATATATAATGTTATTTTATTGGATACATATATACATTTTTATGCCAGTTGTTAAAAATATTCACATATCATTTTAGCGGGTTTATTTACTAATTATTCATATTATGCAAATTGTTATTATTATTCTTTGTGAGTTGTTTGTGGGTCGCAATAACTGGGTCGCAGTTACGCTAACATTGCTCATCTCTATTTCTTGTGCCCGCTGCGTTCTCCAATTAGAGAACTATACAACAACGGCATCAGTTTTATATCGTTTGTAACCGCTCTTGTTGTGTTTTTATTCAGTTAATTCAAATTCTTTGCGTTGCGTGGTCGTACGCTGTGGCACATAAGTAATTAAACTTAAGTAATTTAACAGTTATTAAATAATAAACACAATGTTGGATATACCACAAGAAGCTAAGGTAAGTTCTTTTTTTTGTCAACTTTACTTATCTCCGTATTTCATTCTCGCGTTCAGGCTGACTCTCTGCACTTACCACTCTCTCTCACACTCACAGACACTTGCTATGATTTTGAGTGCATTTTGTCTGCAGAGTAAGTTCTCCAGCAAAAATGCAACAATTTTTGCCGGTTTTTTACTCTCTATTTATAGCAATGCGAACTAATAGCGTCGGTTGTTGCACTTCTGATTGGAATATCCCATATGCTGCACTGTTGACGGTTAACCTTCAAGTGACCTAGCGGCCCAAGTACACACGAATGTCTGTTTGTCTGCTATGTACACATAGCGCGTGTGTCTTATTTGAATGTGTGTGTGTGTGTGTGTGTGTATATATGTATGTGTAGGAGTCTTTGATTCGTTTGTTTTGTTTTTAGTTTGTAAATGTTTTTGGCAGATTAGAAATTGCTCGTAATGATGATAATAACCCAATTGGAAATGATCATAAACTTCTTATCGGCGTATGAGCTCTGACAGACTCTTCTGATAAGATAAGAGTTTGCTGGGAGTGTTGAAATAATTGCTTACAATTCTTGACCTAATTGGTTGTGGGCGTGGCTAAGGCGCTGATATTGTTTATCTATTAGCTGCCTCCATTTCATATATTTCCTGCCCTTAACGTCGCAATGTCTCTGTCTAACAATTCAAATCTATGCATAAGTTATTTGCACTACTTTGGCTGTGGGTATTGCCGATGTGTCATGCAGTTTGTTAGTTTTGTGTCAACAACTGATAATTTTTTGTTTTTGTTTGTAAATATTGTAGTAAGTAAATGATCATAAATATATATTAAGTTATTAACTAGTTAAAGTTGAAGTGCTTTTAAGAGCATACAAAGTGCGTTGTGTTGTTCTCTTGTTTCCTTTGCTATAGTTTTCTACGCTTCTCATTAAGAGGTCGTTCTACTTCACTTGCCTCTTGTCTGTCAGCGCGCTTCTTACAGTTTTTTGTTATTTTTTTCTTTTTCTTTCATTTTTTGTTGCTTTTTTTTTGTTAGTTTTATTATATTAACTGCTGTCACAAGCACACACACACACACACACTCATACAAAACACTTACACTAACACTTACACCGACACTCGCTATCACTTGTTGCTGCTTCACTTGTCGCTCTGCCAGCGTCGCTGTCGCTCTGTCAGCATCGCTGCCGCTGCCGCTGCCGCTGTCGCTGCCGCAGTCGACGCAGCGCGTACTGGTGTTGAAAAATTGTATTGAAATTCAAATTCATATTGAATTCTAGCTGTATTTTCAATTGCACAGTCGACGCGCAAAGTTCGCCTTCGGAAACGTTTGTTTTAAGCGCGCTTTTGTTTTGTTTAAACAAATTAATAATAATAAAAAAAAAACCTCGAATAATTATAAACGTCGAAACACAAGTGTCTTGAGCAAAAAAACAAAAATAGTTACTTAACTTAAAATAAATAAAAAAGAGGGAATTATAAACATTTGCATAAGTTGCCCGCTTAACGATGACGTCAAGCATCAGACCCATCGATGTGTTGCTGCAACGCGCCGGCGTAAGTTTTACAAGCCACGGGCTATACGAGATATGGGCCAAGTGCAAGCCGCGTGTAACCACAATTAACAATTGATAGTAATAAACAGTTATAAAGGAAACTGTTATGGAAATAGGAAACATCTGCTAAAGACAGTAGATCTGATTATCGACAAGAGTTCTAGGAAATTGTAACAATCTTATCTTGCTGAAAAGTTCCGCTTACAATGTAAACATTTAAAAGTACTTAAATTAAGCAAAGTTTGGACCTACGATATGATCAGAGAGCAGCAAAGGGAGAGACAGAGAGAGATGGAGAAACATAGAATTGTTTTATTAACAAAAATTTCATCAGCTGTTGATTTTGTTATCGCCTTTTTCAAGCTGCTCTGAAATATTATAATTATTAATAATTAAATATAATAATTATATACAAAAAACAACACTATAAAATGAACAAAAAGAGAACGAAGAAGCCGCAGCAGCAGCAACGTTGTCTACTTTTTGTTGTTTTGTTTTGTGCTCGTATCTGCAACAGTTTTGACCTTCCTGAAGTTCAAACACCTGCCCTCTGACACTTTTGAGCCTTATCAATCGACATTTATTTATAGCCAACACATGCAAACCTCTTCGCAGTGGGCGTGGCATCTACACTGTTTTGCATGCGCAATTATCTCGTAAAAAACATGTATTAAACTCGATTATGGACAATTAAGAGAATCATATATATTTTGCATATGTTTAATTGCCGCACCGCACGCTAGATGGCGCTATGCATTGGTCAGCAAAAGTGTTTTTTTTTTTTTGGGAAGTTCAAGTGTTGATGTCTTGATTGATTTGTCAGCTTCTTGGCATGCAACCTTCGCTGAAATTCGCAAATAATTACACAACAATTTCAAGCTTTTGCCTCAGTCATTGCATATTTACCAAATCATTATTAAACGAACAAATGATGCACGAAAACAATAATATTGATAAGCACACTCCCTTCCCTAACTTGGCTTAGTTGCTAAATGATTTCTATTGCGTTTGCGATTGTGAAAATAGTTGAGTTTGTAGGACTGATATATTTTATCTAATATTATTTTGATAAACTGCAAATGCTACAAATACTTTCAGAAATGTTTACCAAATATAGGTATAATTTCTAGTGACAATTTATATATTATAGCCCATCTCCACTGTAACCAAGCTTTACTGTTTATTAGCCTCACTCTACTACAAAGCTAATGCATATTTTTACACCTTTGTTTACTTGATTAAAAGTCTAGATTACCTGCAAATTGTAGAGACATTTTAAGTGCATAACTTAATAATGGAAAAATATATATAAAAATGGAGAAAAATTTACATAAATCTGACAATGTAAATAAAGTTATATTTATGAACATTTTTACTCCTTTCTTTTATATCTTTGTCTATACAAATTTCTTTATATATTCATACCGATATTTCGTTATATCTTTATATATCGATATGTGGATAATTCTTTAAAGCATTGCCTATCGATATATTGATATTTTCTTATATCTTTATCTAGTAGTCTGTTAATAAATATTTAGTTTTCGAACTGTTGACCTATCAATATTTCTTTATATGGTCATCTATTGATCTATCGATATTTATATATATATCTTCATTCATCGATATATGGATATTTCTTTATAGTATAATATTCTTCTTCTATTAATCTATGCTTATTTCTTTATATAATATATAGTTAATATATCGATAAGTTTATATATCGATATGTATATATTTCTTTATAGCTTCGATCTATCTACTCATATTTTAGTATAGGAATATATATATATATTTGTGTATATTTCCATCTATCGATCTTTACGTATATCTTCCTCTATTGATGTATCGATATTTTGTTATATCTTCATCGAACTGTCGATTGTTACTGTTTCATATTAGTGAATTTTCCCATTTTTCATTATCAAACACCGTAATTTTAGCAGACACTTGACATTTGATCGAGTCATGATCACACTGCACACTTAATTAAACCTCTTGATAAGTACATATGTATGTACTTTGGAGTAATCCATTGCAAGTTATAGATATATACAGCTATAATACAGAAGCTGCTTATCAGATAATGATAGCGACAAATTGCTAGCCAGGAAAATGCCTATTTGGCATTACGCGTTACATATAGTGCTTATGGCAGATCATTATGGTTAGCTAGCTGCGTTTTAGAGGTCGTTTCATGGAACATTAGCGCCATTATGGGGCGACTCTTATCGCTGAGGTCGTCGCTACAAATTGGAATTCCGATCTGATTATAAAACAAACTGTTGATTTATTGATGAAACTAAAAATAAACTAACAATGATGCAAGTTGATTATGCATATGTGTCTAGTTTTTATGATAACAGTGCTTTTATATAATTTACGGTCACTCTAATTGGGGTTACCTCTGTCGAGTTGAAGTTGCTTCCAATAGATCAATAGAATTATAAATAAAGTAATCATTATGCAAGTTGATTATATATGTTTATGATATTTAGGATTACCATACTCTAGCACAGTTTAGGGTCACTCTAATTAGAGTTACCCTTGCCGCATTAAATATGCTTTCAATAGATCAATATAAATATATATAAAGTAATCATTTTGCAGGTTGATTATTAATATGCGCTTATATTTGGGGATACCATGCTCCAATACAGCTTAGGGTCACTCTAATTTGAGTTACCCCTGATTCGCTGTTTTCAATATTAGATTACGCGTTTTTAGGCCTATCCTGCCTAGGAGCTGCTAAGGACTTTAGGGTTACCATACTCCTGCTCAGTTTACGGTCGCTCTAATGTGAGATTGCGTGGACAATGCTTAGCGAAACGCGTCTCACAGCCCACGCCGTGCTCCTTGTACTCATGCAAACTGGGCAAATACTTGAAGAACATGTTTGCATTCATGTAATTGTCATCATCGGGTTCATCGGGTTGCCCGACTAGACGCTTCTTTAGCGATTCCTGCATGCCCCAAATGATGGGTGAACTTTTGCACATGAGCAGCTTGAGGCAGGCGGCTTCGTTGCCATCTGGCGACTCCTTGGCCTCAATCATGTCCACAACATGTTCGGGCAGCTTGTGATCCATAATGCGACGCAACATGCGTTGGGTATGCGGTCCAGGACGCTGGAGGAACCAATCGATGGGGCTGCCAGGAGCCAAAGATCTTGGCTGATGCTCGCTGGACTCAAAGAGAGCCTCGGGTCCCGTCTGCTGATCACCGCCACCACGGGTTGCCTGAAAAATAGAGCTGCCAATCTGGCCGATAAATGCAGGAGAGGATTACAGAAGTGTAGATTGAAATGATGATGATGAGACTTACGGCCTGTGCAATCATCACAATGGCATTGAGAGCCAGTGCACCCAGCTTGCGTGGATCGAAGCCAATCATGCGCATCATATTCGTCAGCATTTGTACGCTGTTGAACTGCAAAGGACGTCGTCGTGATCCTTGCTCCACTGGCGGCGATTCTTGTGCGTTCTCTGGCTCCGTTTCCTGCTCCATCTGCTCGTCTTGCTCCTGCTCCTGACTCTCCTCCTGCTGCTGCTGCTGCTGCTCTTCATACTCCCGCTGCGATTCGAATCCTTGCTGCAGCACACTCAACAAATCGGGTTTCTTGCGTGTTGTTGTTGTTGTTGTCGCCTTGGAGAAGGCCTTGGCCACCAAATTGGCCACATCCGCAGCCGTATTGATGCCAAACATTTGTCCAGCCAACTTCAAGCCATCATTCACATTATCCATCACACCGCCCGCTGCCTGTTCGCTCACACTGAGCAGCAGCAGCACAGTAGCCACAATCGCCGTCCAACTGGTTGCCATAACTGTCTCTGACGAACTGTCGCCACAAGCGCTAACAACGCCCTCGTCTGCTTGCCACACGATGCTTGTAATTGCCTCAAACACGCATTACGCCAGCAGCAACAATTTGTCTACGCTTCGCCGTCTTGTTGTTGTTACAACTGTTGTCACTTGAGTGCTCTTCAGCTGGTTGCGCTTTGCTGGACACTTTAATCGTTTGCTTGCCACAATTTCGCTCAGTGTAGGCAACTTGAAAACTTAAAAGAGTCTAAAAAAGCGACATTACTAATGCGTGCTTCAAGTTACAGCCTTGATTTTTGGCATATTGCTTACTAGTTAGCTTAGTTTCCTGTTCTGAATATTTCATGAAGATTGGAGTTGTATATTTTCAATATTTCATTGATTTCCTCCTAGTAAATATGGAGAAAGTTCAAGGAAAAGTACAATAAGCTGAGTATTCTTAATGCTTAAGTCTTCAATATTGTTAAACTCTTACATTTTGAAGTTAGTTTCCTATTCTGAATATTTCATGAAGATCGCAGTTTCATATTCTCAATATTTCAATGAGTTTCCCTTAAGAAATATGAAGGAACTTAAAGGAAAAGTACAATAAGCAGAGTATTCTTAATGCTTAAGTCTTCAATATTGTTAAACTCTTAACTTTTGAAGTTAGTTTCCTATTCTGAATATTTCATGAAGATCGGAGTATCATAATCTCAATATTTCAATGATTTGCTCCCAGTAAATATGGAGAAAGTTAAAGGAAAATTACAATATCCAGAGTATTCTTAAAGTTTAAGTCTTCAATATTGTTAAGCTCTTAACTTAAGTTAGTTTCCTATTCTAAATATTTCATGAAGATTGGAGTTGTATATTTTCAATATTTCAATGAGTTTCCCCTAAGAAATATGATGGAAGTTAAAGGAAAAGTACAATAAGCAGAGTATTCTTAATGCTTAAGTCTTCAATATTGTTAAACTCTTAACTTTTGAAGTTAGTTTCCTGTTCTAAATATTTCATGAAGATCACAGTTTGATATTCTTAATATTTCATAATGTTTCCCCTAAGAAATATGATGGAAGTTAAAGGAAAAGTACAATAAGCAGAGTATTCTTAATGCTTAAGTCTTCAATATTGTTAAACTCTTAACTTTTGAAGTTAGTTCCCTGTTCTAAATATTTCATGAAGATCGCAGTTTGATATTCTTAATATTTCATGATGTTTCCCTAGCAAATATAGAAGGACTTCTTAGAAAACTAGAATTACTATTGTATCTTTAAAGTTACAGCCTTGATTCTTAGTAAATTGCTTACTTTTGAAGTTAGTTTCCTATTCTGAATATTTCATGAAGATTGGAGTAACATATTATCAATATTTTATGATTTTTCCCCAGCATATATAGAAGGACTTATTAGAAAAATACAATTACTATATTATCTTCAGAGTGACTGCCTTGATTCTTAGTAAATTGCTTACTTTTAGAGTTAGCTCCCCATTCTGAATATTTCATGAAGATGGGAGTTACAGATTATCAATATTTCAATGATTTCAATGAATGAAAATATAGAATGAATTACTAGAAAAGTGCTTAAAGCTTAAGTATTCATTATGAATATACTTTTAACTTCTGACGTTACTTCAAAATTCTAAATATATGGAATAAAAACAATAATATTGCCTAGGAAATATGTTTGAAATGATGCGAAAAGTACAATTACTAATACAACTTAAAAGTTTAAGCCTTAATTTTAGTTATACTCTCTTATTATTAAGTTAGTTTTATATTCTCAATATTTCATAGAGATCGTAGTATCATATACTCAATATTTCACTAGGAAATTTACCTAGGAAATTTAGAAGGAATTATTACTCTCTTATTATTTGGTTAGTTTCAGTTGACTCAATATTTCATGCTGACTTTCTTGTTTGCCAGGTGCGCGGACATCAGCGTGCGCCCTCCGATTCCAAGGAGTTCCACGAGGTGACCAAACGCGATGCACTGCGTCTGCTGGAGAATGATGTGGATCGTCTGTTGCAGACCACGGAGCCGGCCAGGCGTCCAGCACTGCAGGCTGAAATGGGTCGCTTTGCTGATCTCTTTGGACGCTTTCTGCAGGAGGGTAAGTCGCTCTATTCAAGTTTCGTAATATGCATTAACTAATTTGTAATTCTATTTTATAGAGGGTCCCGCCTTGGATTGGAATAAGATACAAAAGTTGCCGGAGAATGCGGTGATGAACTACTCCAATCTAAAGTCACCCAAGAATGAGCAGGTATGTTAGAGTTGCCACCCAATGCGATTGCACCATTTCAAGGGTTGCTCGCCACCCCAAATTCCACATCCCCAAAAGACAAAACTACGAAAACTTACGCCTACCTCAGGAATCTTAATGATAATGACTTTCTTATAAATAATTGTTATATATTTTTGTTTTTGTTTTTTTTTTTTCGTTTCTTTTTACAATCTTTGCATATTTTCATGTACTTTGATTTGAATACTCATTGTCTGACGTTTGTAATTATATGGCTACTGTCTGCCTATATATACCATATCATATATAGAATGAGGTAAAAGCGTTTTCTTTAACTCAATTCTCAAATCTCTATCGCTTCTCTGGCGCTTTACTTAATTAGTTGGGCTTATGGACGCTTATACGTAATTCGTTTTCTTTCTTATTATAATATGTATTATTTTTAGTTATTTGTTTTAACTTTGTTGCGATTAGCTACTCTATTGCCTTAGCTACTCTAGCACTTGTTACTAAATTCCAAAATGCTGCTTAACCAACTCCTTTTTGTGCTAACCCCGCCGTACGATAGCCATGAAATGTGTAAACTAATGTGGAATCTTTGATATAGATACGTAATATGTTGGATAAACTGGTGGTGATTAAGCTGAATGGTGGCCTGGGCACCTCGATGGGTTGCCATGGTCCCAAGAGTGTCATACCCGTGCGCTCCGATTTGACATTCTTGGATCTGACCGTGCAACAGATTGAGCATCTCAATAAGACCTACGATGCGAATGTTCCACTGGTGCTGATGAACTCCTTCAACACGGACGAGGATACCGAGAAGATTGTGCGTAAATATAAGGGCTTTCGTGTCCAGATTCATACCTTCAACCAGAGCTGCTTTCCCCGCATCAGTCGCGAGCATTTCCTGCCCGTCGCCAAGGACTTTGATGTGGAAAAGGACATGGAAGCGTTAGTATACTCTATATATTTCCATTATCCTTCTGCTTATCTAGTTAACTTTACACTTACAGCTGGTATCCACCGGGTCACGGTGACTTCTATGACACGTTCCGCAACTCGGGGCTGCTCAAGAAGTTCATTGGCGAGGGTCGCGAGTACTGTTTCTTGTCCAACATTGACAATCTCGGCGCCACTGTCGATCTGAATATACTTAACAAGCTTGTGGGCGAGGAGAGGGCCAGCACTCCATTCGAATTTGTCATGGAGGTGACTGACAAGACACGTGCTGACGTTAAGGTAGGTTTCCCACATTTTTTGTTCCAGCATTTTCGTGTTTTCAAAAACTTCAAAGTCTCATAGCTTTCTCAAAACTAAGCCAATTTCGATTATTTACGGTTTTTCGATACATGTTTCATTACGAAATTGCACACACCCCTTGACATTTCATTGTTTTCCAACACTTTTGTGTTTTCAAAAACTTCAAACTCTCATAGCTTTCTCAAAAGTAAACCAATTTCGATTATTGATGACTTTTCGATAAGGATTTCATCACGAAATTTCGCACACCACTTTGACATTTTATCAAAAACTTCAAACTCTCATAACTCTATCAAAACTTAAGCGATTCCTATGAAACATATTAATTGGATCAACGTTACATTCTTTAATTGATTCTGCATTTAAATTTTGCTCATTAAATGTTTTTCAACACTTTCGTGTATTCAGAAAAACTTCTCTCTCTCATAACTGTGCCAAATACAAACCAATTTCGATTATTTGTGACTTTTCAATAATGTTTTTAATGCTAAATAGCACACACCTTGACATTTTAACAAAAACTTCAAACTATCATAACTCTATGAAAACTTTATCGATCTTTATAATTAGTATCCTTTTTGATCTTTGTTTGGCTCCTTTATTAATTTCTCATATCAATTTGTCTTTAATTTGCTGGCATTTAATTTTTAAAATTATGTAAAAACTTCAATCTCTCATAACTTTGACAAACATTAAACGATTTCAATTATTGACATTTTGTTAAGCATTAATAAATAACTAAATTTATTATATCTATAAATTTCGTTCTTAAACTTTACTTATATATAAAATTTTTAGGGTGGCACGCTCATACAAATGGAGAACAAGCTGCGCTTGCTGGAAATCGCTCAGGTGCCGCCCGAGCATGTGGATGACTTCAAGTCCGTGAAGACCTTCAAGTTCTTCAACACCAACAACATTTGGGCCAATCTCGCCGGTATAATATGATAAAAGCTAAACTCTACTTTTAGGCTGAGCACTAAAACTGTTTACCTCTTTGGCTGCAGCTATTGATCGCGTGCTAAGGGAACGCACACTCAACATGGAGATTATTGTTAATAATAAGACGCTGGAGAATGGACTGCGTGTTGTGCAGCTGGAGACGGCGGTGGGTGCGGCGATGAAGTGCTTTGATGGCGCCATTGGCATCAATGTGCCACGTTCACGTTTCTTGCCGGTGAAGAAATCCTCAGATCTATTGCTGGTCATGTCCAATCTGTATACGCTTAAGAACGGCAGCCTGGTGATGTCACCGCAACGCATGTTCCCCACCACACCGCTGGTCAAACTGGGCGAGAATCATTTCTCCAAAGTGAAAGAGTTCTTGGGTCGCTTTGCCAACATACCCGACATCATTGAGCTCGATCATTTGACCGTCAGCGGTGATGTGACCTTCGGACGTGGCGTCTCTTTGAGAGTAAGTTCTACAGCATCTAGAAGAAATGTATTCTCTGACTTTAACTTAAATTGTTTTGCAGGGCACTGTGATTATCATTGCCAATCATGGGGATCGTATCGATATACCCGCTGGCGCTATACTCGAGAACAAAATTGTGTCTGGCAACATGCGCATCTTGGATCATTAAGCAATCAATCGTTATATATACATATATACATGTGTATATGCGTATGTGTGTATATATGTATATGTGTGTGATATATGCCAGAATCTAACATTATCTCTGTAGCATAATTAACTAAGTTGTATGTAGTAGCCATGTTCAAAAGTTCCCAATTAACAAGCGCGTTTCATTTAGCCCAATTGTTGTTGCAAGCACAAAGTGTCATTTAGCGAGTATATTTATATCAAATATATATATATATATTTATAAAGTGCTGCAAATTTGTATATAGTTAAATCATTCAAATGATTTTCAACACATTTGCAAAAAAAAATTGCTTAAGAAAAGCTGTTAACAGTCAAATTGATATATTGAATAAAGGCATGTTTATATAATTAACTATAAGCTATCATTTATAACTGTACAAATTCGTTGTTTATTTATACAATAACAATATTAATTACTTGAGATCATCGATCAACTCATAATCTGACTGCAGTGCACCCATTTTGATGGCCTGAGCCAGCAGCTCCTTTGCCACGTTCCTTTGACTTGCCGTTGGCAGCGATTGACAGACGAAGCCCACAACAAGTCCCACAAACTGTGGCACATCGCAGCTATAGTGCCAGCCGCGACCCACATACACATTGCCATCGCCGCCCACCACAAAGTTGTAGTTGAGGTCCTTGTGCCGCTGACTCTCGATGTGAAACGTTTGCAGGTAGCGCATCCGAAATGTGCACATCGCTTGGGTGGCACAGAACTCCGAGGATGTGGAGACGAAGCGCACGTGCTTGACGGGCAAATTGAGTGGCTGCAATTGCTCCACCGCTGGCTGAGCCAGCCAGGCAGCGCGATCCACAAACCGTAGCGGTTCGTTGTTGAGGCGACGCACTGCAAAAAGGTGAGAAGATTGCATACATTGGAGGCTGACAAGCACAAGTTGAGCACTCGTTGAGCTTACGCGAAATGACATTCTCGCTCCAGCGTGGCCAGTGCTTCAACAGCTCGAACAGCTTAGCGCCAGGACTCTCGGTGGCGCTCAATTGCCTGTGCGCATAGATATGATAATCCGCATGCAGCTTATGCAATCGTACTCCCTCCTCCATCAGTCGGCGTGCTGCCCACAATTGCTTCTTCTTGGGCGTCACATTGCTGAAGGTGCCAATGAAGGCAATGCTTATGGAGACCGCCCCATAACCCGTCAGATGCTCACCCTGTGCCTGCCAACCGCGTCCCACATACACCTGCCCATCGCCACCAACCAGAAAGTTATACGCTATGTCCGTATAGCCCATCGACTTCATGTAGTACTCCTGTATCATGCGCATCCTGTAAACGCATTCTTCCTGCAAGTATTAAACACGTAAACTTGGTCAAATTCAGTGCATATTTCCTAGCTGAAAGAGAGTTTTGTTAGCGCTGGAAGAGTCGGAAGTTCGTTTAAGGCAGCGCTAATTTCTGTATTATTTCTCCAATCTTTCTGAAACTTTTAGTATATAGTTAAAGCGCAATTATTAGCATATCTACTAAATATTAAAAGCCATATCAAGCAGTTCAAGCATAAAACATGCAATTGTCAACTCAAACACACTGTTTCCTTCTCTCACTCTAACTAAACAAATCATGCAATCTTTATGAAATTTGCAGTATTCATAAATAACTTACTTTTATAAAAGTGTAACAAGAAATTATAGTTATAACTTTAAAATTCCAAATGTTATGACTTTTTCAAGGATTTTATAAATTGTGCAGAACTAAGCTTGAAAACTGCAATTATACTTTTAGATGCAATCTGAATATAGCTCTGGAAAGTCAACTATTATCCAATTTATTTAAGTTAAAGAAACTCTAAATCAGTTACAGTCTACACTCGCTATAAGAAATCACAGAATATCTTCTTTATATAGCAACTTCCTTATATGATCAATACTCAAATAATTTCATAACTTTTCTATATATAAGTACACCATACAGAAGTTCAACTGCAGCGTTAATTGATACACCTACCTCTCGTTCGCATTCCTCTGTCGCCGTGTCAAGTATAATTACATGCGAAATTGGCGTTATGAGATTTTCAACGCTACTCGGGGGTTCCCCCAGCCACTCGCTGCGATCGAGAATGCGCAATCCCCTGCTAAATGTGTCGACATTTTTAGCTGCAAAGGCAAGTGATAATCGATTAACGTATGCTGCTTATCGATAGACAGTGAATGCGTTTGCTCACTCATCATCCACACAAAGTAAACGATGGCTGTGGCCACCAACACCACGAGTACACCACATAAACATATCAGACCCCTCATATGTCTATCATTTGCCTGCTTTGGTGCTGCTTGATCTTCGTTGCTCGATGTTGTTGTTGTTGTTGTTGGCTGGACTTTCATGCTGCCTACGTGAATTGGGAATTCTTCTTTTGTTATTTCTAAGCGTTCTCAGCGTTGTCTTCTTGCCAAGCCGGTTGTCCGATCTGTACTGATCTGAGCAAATCGACTTGTTGATAAAACGCAAATTACTTTCACATGTATGAGCATTGTCCACATACATACATACACACATGTCTGCGTATTGTTTTGTTTTGTTTATTTTTTATTGGAAGCAAAAAAATCCCCGCACTCAAATGCCTAACAATAGCTTGTTGAAAGAGCTTTTGCCTGAGCGAGACATAAGTTATTTGAAAGCTCTGCGTATACCGTGTAAGCTTGGACTGGCAGTGGGGTGTTTCTGTTGTAGTTGACGTAAAGTATTTGAAACAAATATTTTATTTATATAAAATTAAAAATAATTAAATTTACATATTCTTCATTTTAACTTTGTGTAAATAGTAGTAAGGTTTATAAACGAGATAAAGAGTATAAATTCATGTAAATTCATAATACAAAATTCATATTCTGTGTTATATATTATATATAACATTTTTACATACATTTATATATTATATATAACTCCAATTCGAACTCCCCTCTGCAGCAGTCTGCAAACGCAACTGAAGCCTTTTGCCTGCGGGATGTTGTATTTATAAGTTTTGACTGTGGACACTATTAAGATCACAGCGCTCACTGTGGATTCTAAGTTCAGCAAGCTGTCCACACCTACGCACGCTGTATGCAATCGTTGCAGCTGCTTACACATACACGCCTGACTAACTGATCACACATACATACTACACACAGAAATAGCGGTGAGTATGCGGAATGAATGTAGCAGGCTCGCTCACACTCATAGCGCAGGTTCGTGGGAGGCAATAGGAATAGAGCAAAACAGCTGCAGAACATTTTCTCCTTGTAATTTTTTCTACATTTTTGAATTCGCTTAACTTTGGCAAAACTCAACCGATTTCGATAAACGAAGTCGTTTTGATTATTGTTTTCTTTCTTAATTGATTTTGCATCTTTATTTTCTTGATTTAGGTAATTTAAATTTTTTCGAAAATTTTCAATTTTTTGCATACCTACCCCTTGACATTTTTTCGAAATTTTCCAATTCGCACAACTTTGGCAAAACT
The DNA here is from genome assembly GCA_035042075.1 of Drosophila macrospina. Taxonomy (NCBI): domain Eukaryota; kingdom Metazoa; phylum Arthropoda; class Insecta; order Diptera; family Drosophilidae; genus Drosophila; species Drosophila macrospina. Next base: position 194,506 of record JAWNLW010000455.1, on the reverse strand, counting down.
CATCCGATTTCGATAAACAAAGTCGTTTTGATTATTGTTTCTCATTTTAATTGATTTGGCATATTCACTTTTTTTATTTAGGCAATTTAAATTTTTTCGAAAATTTTAAATTTTTTGCATAATTACCCCTTGACATTTTTTTGAAAATTTCGAAATTTTTGAATTCGCTTAACCTTGGCAAAACTCATCCGATTTCGATAAACGAAGTCGTTTTGAATATTGTTTCTCCTCTTCATTGATTTTGCATCTTTATTTTGTTGATTTAGGCAATTTAAATTTTTTCGAAAAATTTCCATTTTTTGCATACCTACCCCTTGATATTTTTTTGAAAATTTCGAAATTTTTGAATTCTCACAACTTTGACAAAACTCATCCGATTTCGATAAACAAAGTAGTTTTGATTATTGTTTCTCATTTTAATTGATTTGGCATGTTCACTTTTTTATTTAGGCAATTTAAATTTTTTCGAAAATTTTCAATTTTTTGCATACCTACCCCTTGACATTTTTTTGAAATTTTTGAATTCGCACAACTTTGGCAAAACTCATCCGATTTGGATAAACGAAGTCGTTTTGATTATTGTTTACTTTCTAAATTGTTTTTGCATCTTTATTTTGTTGATTTAGGCAATTTAAATTTTTTCGAAAATTTTCCATTTTTTGCATACCTACCCCTTGACATTTTTTTGAAAATTTCGAAATTTTCCAATTCGCTCAACTTTGGCAAAATTCAACCGATTTCGATAAGCGAAGTCGTTTTGATTATTGTTTCCTTTCTAAATTGATTTGGCATCTTCGTTTTGTTTATTTGGGCAATTTAAATTTTTTCGAAAATTTTCAATTTTTTGCATACCTACCCCTTGACATTTTTTCGAAATTTTCCAATTCGCACAACTTTGGCAAAACTCATCCGATTTCGATAAACGAAGTCGTTTTGATTATTGTTTACTTTCTAAATTGATTTGGCATCTTCATTTTGTTTATTTAGGCAATTTATAAAATAAATTTGTTCGAAAAGATTGCTATATAAATTGCACTGTTATGATCGCTCCTGTTCTCACCCTTTAAATATTATTATATGCTTATTATTGCTAGCGCAAAAATGCAAATTAAGCAAGGAAAGCTAATTTATATAAATAATATAAATATACTAAAATATAAAGCTGCAGATTACAACTTCAAAATAAAAGAAAACAATACTTGAAGCTCTTTCCAGGGTGTTTCGATAGTCTCTACTCAGCTGACTGTGACAGCTGAAGCTCTTCAAACGTGGCTAATGGTCTATTACGCATTTGGTGCTGTGATGTTTGAAGCGAAGCTTTAATTTGACTCACGTAGACTCCAGAAAAACCAGCTATAATATATTTATAAATTTTTTTTTTCTGTTTAATTATATCACAATTTGTACAAAACAAAGCTTAACGCTAGCTTAATGAAATATGCCACATATCATATGTAATATATATGTAAATATATAGAGAGAGAAAGAGATACTATTCATGACTACAATTTGTTTGTGGTTTGCTTAATGCTATGTGGTCCAATGGGTCCAATTGGTAAAGCACTGATACAAGCGATCGGCATTATATTCGGTAATTGTGGGCTCCAATGTGCTGGCCCCAAACAACTTATAATTGGCAGCAATTTTGCCATTCTGGACGCCATGTTCGAGCAGCAGGCGAGTGACATTCAATTGCTTGGACGACGGCATCTGATGCTGGAAGGTGCCAATGTAGGCGAAGCTAACACTTTTCGTATTATAGCCATGCATGTGAGCGCCAACAACATCCCAGCCGCGACCCACATAGACATTGCCATCGCCGCCAATTAGGAAATTGAAGGTAATATCATCTCGATGCTCCGACTCAATGTTGAAGGTCTGCAGGAAGCGCACACGGAAAACGCATTGCGCCTGTGTGCTGCAATTTTCCGAATTTGTGGGCAACAATATGACCATGGGCACGGGCAACGTGAGGGCGGGCAACTGTTTCTGCGGTGGTTGGGCCAACCACACGGCACGTGGCACAAACCGCAGTATCAGGCCACCGCCAATGTTGTCCTTATCTGCAAAGCAAATAAAATAGAAAATTAGTTTGAGCTCATAAAGAAAATGATGCAATTAATGAGGGATTAAGGCGAGGGATGCAATAATAAGGGAGTACTACAACAATTAATTGATTGAATTAAAATTAATTAAAATAAATTGATATTCATTTATTGATTGAGTGCTTCAATTTTATTCAACAGTTGGATAATACAATTAGTCACTCGAACAGTTCAAAAACGACTGGCAAAGTGTGGCCAGGTTTTAATAATATTGTATAGGTTATCTCCCGGACTTTGGGTGGCCAACAGCTGGCGATGCCCAAAGATCTTGTACTCCGCCGTCAGCTTCTTGAGACGCACTCCCTCGTCCAGGAGCAGCAGGCAGGCCTTCAGTTGCTCGGCGGTTGGCTCCATCTGATCGAAATTGCCAATGAAGGCAATGCCAATGCTAATACTATTGAAGGTTTGTGTATGGGCACCAATGTAATCCCAGCCGCGTCCCTCGTACACGCGTCCATCGCCACCGATCATAAAATTGTAGCCGACTTGACCCCAGTTTAAGGTGTCCATGTGATAGGCTTGTATGAACCGGGCGCGATAGGAGCAGCCCTCCTAGGCATAGATAACAATTGATACAATAACTCACTGCGCATATACGGTCACACTTACCGGCGTTACGCAACCCTCGGTAACGGTATGTGCTATAATCACACGATCCACAGGCAATTTAAGCTGATCCAGTGGCTCATTTGCAACTCTGCCGCCCCAATTTGCCACGCTGACCAACACTAGTTCATCATCACTGTTAGCTGCACAAAAAGGCCTTGGTTAGTGGGTCAGTTGACATATATATATTTATATATGTATTATATTATTGAAGCGTGCATAGAGTTCATATATACATGCCTACGTGCAGACTGTGAGTATATTTTTATTCATATTCATATTCATATATTCATATATCCATATATATATTCATATTCCAATCAACTCAACGGTTGTCCAGCAAACACTTCACAACACTTTCGACGGCACAGTTATGAACAACGCGAAACATAATGTGATGAGTTTTAGTATGGTTAACAACACAGTAAAAAAAAGCATTCAATGTCGAGAAATCTGGAGCAAATGATGTAAATGTTAAATTTCAGCTTGATAGCTTTAGCTTGCTATACAAAATATATTTAATATAATTAATATATTATATATATATTAATACTATTCATAAATATAAATATTCACTATAAGTAATAAGTATAGATTTTTATTTGTTGCCAATTTTATTAAGATGATTTCTTTAGCTAATAAATTGGAATTCAGCAAATATATATTTTTTTAATTTTATAAAATATATTAAACAAATAATGCATAAATAGTAAATATTATAAATTATAAATATATATAAATAATTTATTTACACACCGATATAGCAGCCCTTATTTGTTGCCAATTTTATTATTAGATTAGATTCTTATAAAAGCTTAATTTGTTGCAGATATCTTTAAATTTTATATAGAAATAATAAAGATATAATAAAAATTATTTATATATATAAATATTATTTATAAATAAATGGTTTATATATCAAGAATATATATATTTAATTTCTTTTACTAAATTGATTGAAATTCTTATAAAAAGTTTAAAGAATTTCTTTTAGATTAATTTTAAAAAATTTTAAAACTTTATATAGAAAATATATTTAACAAATATTATTAATTATAGTAATTAATATATATAACTAAATCAATCATTAAATAACTAGTAATTTTATTTTTAACTATTTAATTAAAATGTATATTATAAGTAAAGTTAGAGAATTTAGATTTGAATTAAAAATAAATAAAATAGAGAATTTAAAATGTTGATTTAAATTAAAACTAAATAAATAAATAAAATAAATCTATTACTAAATGAAACAATCATTAATTAATTAATAAAAAAATAAATAAAATAATAAAATAAATTAATTACTAAACGCAACAATAATTATACCAAACAATGTTAAGTCAATAAATCGTAATAAATTGAGTTAAAGAAACTTACCGAAGATATATTTCATGTATATATTTATAGCAGATATATCTATAGGAAAATTGTATAGCTTTTATCTATTAAATTATTATAATAACTATTTTTAAATAAAAATGCAATTTTTCGCTTTGTTTGCTACCAACTTTATTTAGATACTTAAAGCATAAACTTAAGAAGAGAATTCACAATGTTTGCAATATTTCAACTAATTATAAACGAAAAAAGAAAAACCTAAACAGTTTTATTTGTCCAATTTGGCCACTTGCGTATAATGCCATAGAGTAATTCACCGGGACTTTCGGTGGCACTCAACTGACGGTGTCCATAGAGCTTATAGTCGGGCACCAGCTTCTTGAGGCGCACCCCCTCGGCCATGAGCAGCTGGCAAGCGCGTAGTTGTTGCTCCGTTGGCCAGATTTTGATGAAGGTGCCAATGAAGGAGATGCCAATGCTGTCGACATTGTAGCCCAACGTATGGGCACCCTGGGCATTCCAGCCGCGACCCTCGTACACAAGTCCATCGCCGCCAATGAGAAAATTATAGCCAATATGATCCCAATCCCAGCCATCCATGTGAAAGTTTTGCACCACCCGTACACGAGCCGCACACACATCCTGAAGCCACCGTAGTGTAGTATATTCAAATATTGTGCGATTTGACGTGGTTTTTTTGGTGGGACTCACCTGCGTTTCACAGCCCTCGGCGGCAGTGTGCGAGATGATGACGCGATGCACTGGCAGCTGCAGCTGGGTGAGATTCCCCTTTGGCTGACGTCCACCCCAATTGCTCACACTGATCACCTGCAGTGACACTGCGCCACATAGTTGTGATTAATGAGCATAAATTAAACACTTCTTTTTTTTTTGCATATTCCATTCAATTTAACTAAGGTCACACTGTCAGTTTAACAAAGCAACACTGTTCAACACTGTACACGCAACAACAAAAATGTATTTCCCGTCGTTTTAGTTGAATGTTATTAGTAAATATGCAAATGAAGGGCGCAATGGTGAAACAGTTAAGATGTGGAGGCGGGTTAAGTGTTAAGTGTGGCCAAATTAGATGGAATTATTGTAGTTTTTTTTGTTTTTTTGGTGCGTTTTCGAACACATAAAAGGGGACAAAACTGTACCTATTGTTGAATTGATTGGAATATTTTGTCTGGAATCATCGCCATCACCAAGCTTACTTTTATTCAACGTCTTGCCAAATAGGTTTGTCGTCGTGGCCAATATGATGCCCAAGATGATGGTTGAGGCCACAAATATGGCCGTTATGATGATGGCCTTGCGACTGATGGTGTGCGGCAGAAAGGGACACAGCGCGGGCGCCTCACACGACTCGTTCAGTTTGCTGCCTGCAAAACAAAGGTCAAAGGGGGAGTTAGTTAAGTTAATTAAATAATAATAATCAAATAAACTCATTGCATTCTCTAGCTGAATTATGCTTTGTGGAACTGTACAAACTGGTTTGCATTTAGCAATTTCGTTGACGCTTTCAACTGGTTACTGTTCTTGCCACTGCTTGTGCAACAACTCACTGCTAATTAGGCCCTGTTCCAGCGCTTCCAGACGCTTCTCATGCTGCCTGAGCCAATGCTTCAGCTTCAGACTGAGCTGCTGTTGCAGCTTTAGGCAGTTATCACACTGCCAGCTAATATTTGGCGTTTGTTGAATGATGTTCAGTTGCGAGTCGTTTAGGCCAGCGCAGTGGGCGTGACAGACACGCCCACAATTGCCATGACAATTGAGGGAACTGCGCTTGATCAATTCACCGCACTGCAGACACAATTCAAGCGCGTAGCTCGACATGTCTCAGAACACTGAGCATTAGCGAGTGTACAGACGAATGCAGCTGCTTTTTTCAATATATAGATATTAATAAATATAAATGTATGAGTAAACAGACAGCTGAGCGAGTGCGTGATACATTTTGCAGTAGCTAAAGTTCCCCCAGTTAAGGGGAATTACATGTAAGCTCTAATCTTAGTGGCTGCTAAGACCCCGCATTGACCCATGTCTGCTAATTAATTTGTTTGTGCTTGTTTTTTTGTGGCATTCAACAATTGAATTATAAAATGGAAATATGCTGCCAGCTGGCAATTGTAATTGTTTAGTTTTCTGCATTTATTTTGATTGATTTACGAGGCAACGAAATGCGCGCAATTTCTTTTTCGCTGGCAGCCCACGCTGCGTATGCGCAATAAATACAGCAAGAGTTATGGCGCCTATGGCCTTGGCCTGGCCTGGCCTGGCCTGGCCTGGCTCTAACGCACAATACATGGCCTGGCGAACTAGCAATGCTAAGCAATAATCTTCAACTCTTTCATCTTTTACTTGCTTTAAATCATTTCTCAATTTCTTCAGCTGTTCACGCTGCGTATATTGCTTTGTGAGGCATTTGTTTAAGCATTTTGAAAACTATTTAGCAGGCAGCATTGTTAGCCAAAGTTTAGCTGTATGTAAGCTGCATAATATAAGCTGTTTTTGTAATAAAAAGAAAGTATATGTAAGCGTCGGCTATGCGCTTTAATTTGCCTACATTCAATTAGCATTTCACACGTAATTTGCAACTTTGCTGTAGAGGAAACTTGCGATCGTTCGCGCGCAGTAAACAAAAGCAGAAAAATAAACATAAGACAAACAGTGGGAGAGTGGGGGAATGGAAGAGAGGGAGAGTGGAAGAGTGGGAGCGTAGAAAAAGTGGGAAACGGAGAGAGAGAGACTGACACATAGAGAGCAGACAGAGACAGAAGTAATCGAATGAAATATATAGAATGCTGTTTGTAATACACACACACACAATCGGTTGGCTCACCTGTAGCGGTTGTGGGCGTGGCCTGTGGATTGTGGGCGGCGGGATTATCTTGACCTTCAGCCGCTTTCCACTTATCCCGGCTATCGATGAGAATCTGTTGTATCGTCACGGGCCCCTCATAGTAATGCTTATCACCGAATGTGACATCTGTGGTGTTGGTCAACGCAATGCTGCCAATTTGCTGGGGCGTTGCTGGTGCTGGGGGCGTGGCCAGTTGCAAATTGCCATTGAGCAGCTGGTGGGCAACAACATCGGGCGGATCACTGGGCAATTGCTCACCATTGCTGGGCAACACCTGGCGACTGATGACGGTGAGGCCTTTGTTTAGCTGCGTCAATTCATCACTTTGTGGCGGGTAAGTGACCTGTTGGCCAAGTTTATGCACCGTACAACCATCATCGCGCTCCGCCTCACTGTCACTGTCAATGCAACTCGAATCGATCGCATCCTCATCGATCGACACTATCGAGATCGTTGTGCTGCGTATCGATAAAGCGGGCGATGTTTTCCCAACCTTTTTCAGGTTCACCTTTGCCTCCACCTCAATGCTGATGCGTTGATGTTGTGCCTGCTCCGCTCCCCCCGCAGCAGCCTCGTTTGCCTCCTCCTCATCATCATCATAGCTGCGGCTGCTGCACTTTGTCGTTGTATTTGTGTAGATCGCCGAGTTGTCAGCCAAACCGACGCCCGAATCTGTTGAGGATGTGCTGCAGTTTTTGCCACTTGTTCGATTTATAATATGCAGTTTGTTACTGTTGCCAATGTTGCCACTGTTGCCACTGTTGCCACTGTTGCCACTGTTGCTCCTTTTCAGCTCTGACTCATTGTGGACATGCATGCTTCGACTTGTTGGGCGGCTCGTCACCTTTGCAATTCTACTTTATTGTTGAACAACTTCAATGTCTCCAAGCTCAGCAGCTGTTGCACATTTTGAGGGCCTAAACGTTGGCATAAGCTGCATCATTCACATCATTGCATCACGCAGCAGCAGCTGTAAGTAAATAATTTGCTTTAATTCACTTTACTTCACTTTACTTCACTTTACATCACTTTACATCACTTTACTTCACTACACTCTATATTTATCTATATATAGTATATTTTACAATTATTTGTTGAGTTGTTCAACTCATTTTATTTTATTAAAATTGCACTTTGCCTATGCAGTCAGCATTTAATTGCTTAATAAGTATATATTAATTATATTATTTATTTGTTTATTTCATTGATTGATAAGCCCATACATTTTGATATTGTACAATAAAACTTCCGCCTCTCGCAATACAATTGTACACGAAGATACTCCAGAACAAGCGGAGCAGTCGTGCGCGACAGCAGCATACCCTGTGCAGTCTACCAAATGAGGTAGTTTGACTATGCTAACAGTAGTTTAAGACATTCTCTTTTGAAACACTCTAACACAGTCTAATTGCTGATTGCTACGTCACTTCATTTACATATGCATCTATCGCAGTCGCTCGCTGTCTCGCTCGCACACAGGCGCTGGCAATGTTAACATTTCTTATCTATTTATCTTTCTTGTTTGTAGACCGATCTTGCTGAAACTTTCAGCATTGCTTCTATATGACATGCTGCAAGCAGCTGTTAAGTTAGCAGTGTCTACGCTGAGAACTGTAGCCACAATTAGTTTATTTTCGATTGGCGGGGCAGTGGGGAAAGCTACTGAAAATCTAAAATAAACCCCAACTGGAGAGCGTAAACAGGAAGCTGCATGCCAAATTTGCTGTCTCTAGCGCTTATGGTTGCTGAGATCTTACAATCGCCTCGGCTTTTGCTACTGATCGAGAATTAGGGTGTGCCACGCCTCTTTACCTTACTTAACTGCACTTTTTTAATGGCCACCGGGTATAATAAATGCGATATCATACTTCTGCAGCATATATACCCTATAATTAGCTCTGTTGTTGCACGCCCTGCACGCTAGATGGCGTTGCAGCAGCGATCTACGATCTACTTTGCACTTCTCTGTTTAACTTCTTGTTTATAGAACGGAAATGCCAATTTATTTGCTACAACAATTTGCACAAGCGTATGCCACCCATTATGTTAAGATTGCAGGGTAACTAAAATAAATAAACTGTCTGTTGAACAAGTTATTAAAGAGTTTATAGAACAGTTTATAATGTGCCATTAAGATTAGACTGTTTAATTGATTTAATTTAACGAATTGGGTATATTGACTATAGAGTGTAGATTATATAACAAGCGCAAGTCTTATGCTAATTATAATTATTTACGCTTTAAGTACGTTAAGCGCTTTTTATTCCAGGAATTGAGTTGCCCACTTAAAAAAAAGCGAAGTAAACAATGCAAAGATCAAAGCTCAATTTCAACGAAGGTCTACTAGAAGTAAACTCTCTCTCTGTCTCTCTCTCCCTCTCTCTCTCTCTGTCGCTGTATGTGTGTGTAAGTTCATGTTAATTTAACAATAATTCTGATTGAAGTCAGGTTAATTATGGAGGGGAGCACAACAAACAAATTTCTTTCATTGCGCCAACGAAGAGTTTCGCAGACTGAAGCGATAATGCAAGGCGCTGGCTGGGCTCAGCTGGGCTGGCGGACAGTTGGCGATAAGGTTGCCGCTCCCGTAAAGTTGGCACACACTCGCAGATAACAACAGTTATAATAACAATAACAACAACAAAAGGCAACAAATGTGACAGCGACATCGCAATGTGTCTCTGAGCGCACCAATACACAGACACCGGCATTTCAAGCGGCAGCCATTGCTCCACATGTGTGTGTGTATCTCTCTGGCCGTGTGTGTGTGTGTGTGCCTGTGTGTGAGTGTGTCTTTGTTTGTCTCTGTGTGTGTTTGTGTGTCTTGGCCCGCTCACTGACTGCGCTTTGTCAGTCAGCAAGGCCATATCATTACCATTACCAGGTTCTGTTATTCATGTTTATCATTCTCTCAGAATTTGCTGCAATTTGTTTATCTCTTTCTTTGCTTCTTTCCTTCTTTTCTTTCTTCTCTTTTTATCTATTTTAAGCAGTATGACTAGGCTTATTTTTATTTTCTTTGAAAACTTTTTATCTGTTTCCTTCACTTTTGTTTATTTTTATGTACCCAAGTCGAGCTTGATTTATGAGTTTTCACCTTCTACTTTTTATCTACCATAAGTTGACTCTTATCCAATTTTCTTCACTTGACTTCATCTACATTTATTTATCATAACTTGCTGGCTATTTATTTATAATATATAGTGTTTTATTCATATATTCATATTCATTTATTAGCGCAGATATTTCTATTAAACTTGACCAACTTATTTATGAACTTTATTATTATTTTTTATCATTTTTGAAAGTAATTTAATTCCACAATTTGTTTTGTACATTTTAATTATTTATTTAATGTATTATATATTATTTAATTATATATTATTCATTTCATTTATTTATATTTTGTTAATTTTTTTCTATCCTATTTTTTTATTTATATATTTTAATATTCCTCTCTGTTTATTTATTGTTCATATATATTTTTTATATTTTCATTTATTTATATATATTATAAATATTTATTTATTTTTTCATTTATTTATCTTTTATAATTATTATTCACATATTTTGTTTGTATATATTTTATAATATTTTTAATTTACTTATTTTATTTAACTTTTTTATTTATATTTCATTCATTATTCATATATATTTTGTATATATTTTATATACTTCTTTTATTTTTATATAACTATTCAATTTATTTAGTTATATTTAATTTTTTATTCATATATTTTTTATATTTTTAATTTATTTATATTATTTCATAATATTCTTTTTTTATTCACATATTTTTTATATTAATTAAACATTCTCCTTTTTGTTGGGCGTATTATAATCCATAGTTCTTAAAATAAATGTTAATCACTGTTGTTTTTATTATTATTTTATTTTATTATTATTATTATTAGTTTATTTTACCACTTCGCCAGAGTATTCGGCGCAGCTTCACTTAAAACTAACTAAAAATCAAGTTTAATTGCTTGCGTAAATATAAAGTTAAGTCAATTTATTGTGTCTCTCTTTCTGTTCACGTTGTTATTAATAATTTCCAGGTACGTGCTTCATTACCGTAAATGTGAGACATTTGTGCGGCGGAACAATAGCAATTAAACGTGAAGTGCGCGTTCCTTTTTTTTCTCTTTGTATTTGTAACCAATTTAGCAACAACTAGCACCAAAGTATTTTATTTTTCTAAACAATTATTGCTTATTACACAAAGAGCAGTATATACTGTACGTTAAAAGCTTATAGACTGCTAAGCAGTATTTTTTTAGTATTTTTTTATTATTATTTTTTTTGTTTAGGACAAGCGCGTGCCAAATTGAATTCACTGAGCAGCGACGCGTTCGAGAGGCTCCGATCAACTGAGCGTCGATCAAAACGCGAAGCGAGTTGAAGCGCCGTTAACAGCAGCTGCTGCTCTCACGCAAGCAGCTCCACAAAGAGAGAGGGAGAGCGAGAGAGAGTGTGAAGCAGTGGGAGCAGTGAGAGCAGCAGGCAACCAGAAGCGTACAACAAAGAGAGAGCGAGCGCGTACGTGAGAGGCAGCAAACAAATTATATGAAAATTCATATTCGATTTAGCAGTTTTTCTGTTTGTATAAAAAATGTTAATATTGACTATTAAATAGTTAATATATATTTATTTTCGGGCTTTTCCACTTAATTTGCGTGTCATTTTTTAAATGTATGTGTGAAATTTCTAGTGTAAAAACCTTGTTCTAATTATGCATATACTATATACACATATCTATATATAGTATATATGTACATATCTTAGTCTAGCCATTTGAATTAGCATTAATTACAACCATAACAAGTTCTGCCCGGTTGCATTTGAATTGATTGCAAGACAGACACCGACATTCCAAACTGGTTCATAGTATAATAAAACCCGACGCGCAATGATAAGCGAGTTGATTAGCAATCCATGCACTCGATACTCTGGAAGTGTTTAGCATAGATCTTAGTATCAGTGCGTCATTGCTTTTAACCTGTTTTCGGGAATTTTTTATCTTTCATTTTTAAATGTATCTTTCACATTTTGCAAACTGCCAACATTTTGGCTAGTTAAATATAATTCGTAAAATGTTATGTGTGTGTGCACAACTTATAAGCGTGTGTACGTGTGTGTATGTTGTGGCATCTCTTGAGTACTGAGAAATGCTTTTGTTTGCTTGTCGCGATCAGCCAAATAAATACGAAGCACTGAGTGTTTTATGTTCTTAGAAAATTAATTATAATTTGATTATGTAATTAATGACTTTGAACCGATTATCAATTAGTTTTCAATGCTGATAATACAATATGCGCTTGAGCAATTGTTAACATAGGTCTACAGCAAAAACTGGGCAATAGAATACATAAAATGTTTGACTCTTGAGCTGTGTTGCTGTTGTTGTTGTGTTGCAGTTATCAGAGGAACTTTAATGGCTTCAAATGATATACAGTTTTTAATTAACTCACAACAGAGACAAAAACAATAATAACAACTTCAACAGCATCAATGTGATGACTGTCTGTGTGTTGTGATAATGATGTACTCTATACGTATATATATAAATATACTTACAACTCATCTGTGTATGTGTATGTGTGTGTGCATATGCTGATAGGTTTTCGCTTGGGTATTTCCAGCTTTTAAGCAGTGCGCAACAACAAGCAGTGAGCGAGTGAGCGAGAGCGCGAGAACGCGAGCGAGAGCCAGCAAGAGCGCGAGCTTGAGTCTCTCAGTGTAGCGGTGCCTGAGCTTTAGAGAGAGCGAGAGAGAGAGTCGTTTGTCAACTGTGCTCTATAAATAATACACCTGTGCCGCACACACCCTCTGCAACCGGTTTGAAATTAACACGTATATAAATGATTATTTACATTTGCTTTTTTTATATTTAAATATTTGTTTATTTGGTTTACTTCTTTTGTATTTTTGGAGTGGTGAAATAGAGTTTTTGTGTTGTCTTAACGCTAAAGCTTGGCTTAAAGTCTGTGTGTGCCTGCAAATCGGCAAATCGGCATATCGGCAAATTGGCAATTCTCCCTTGCACAATCATTGATTACTATTCCAGGAGGCATCCGTCATGCCCAGCTCGCTGCCACATTTGATGCCCTGCTTCATGTCGCAGGGATAAAAGTGTCGCCATTTCCTAATCTCACGATACACATTGATGCCCGGACTTCTCGAGGTTTTCGTCTGTAAGCAGAAAAACACATTTAGTCATAAGCAAATCTATTGAACGCTATCCAAGTTAGAAGTAATTGCGGAATAACTTTTTATCGCTCGTCTCGTAATAATCAAGTCGGGAAATTCCATTGCCATAAGTTATCTTCTTCAACATTCAAGGCAACTTTACTATATTACTTTAATTTACAATAAAAAATTATAAATTAAAATTGTAAATAAATAAATTAACATTGTAAATAGAGAAATTAAAAAAGAAAATAATACGCAAAGCATTTGGATAATTACGCGCCTCCTACACCCCCTCATCCTACCAGGAAAATCGAAGAAAAATCGAATTATGGCCATATTTCTTAGCGTAGCTACTTCCAACTTAACAGTTGATTGAAGTTTAGCATTTATAAATATTCCTGAAAGTTTCATTAAGTTTGGTTCGGATATAAGCAAGTTATGAAGAAAAGAAAAAATATAAATATTTGCAGTGAATCGCTTGCGCTTTGCGGCCAAGACAAGAGTGCAAGCGAGACAGCAAATGATAGCGATATATGCATATGTCAAAGCATGTAAGTGTAAAGTACTATATGTAGAAAGAGACCATGTGTAGAAAGAGACCCTTACAGGGTACTACACAGTCGGGTACGCTCGAATAATGCGCTTGTTTATATTTATATACTCATAAGGAAATGCCTGTGCTATTAATTTCTACAATTTGATAGAAAACTAAAGGAAATATTTGGCTTAGATCTTGCTTACTGTGTGTATCAGCTAAAACTCCCTGTCATAAAGCTAACTGAGTATCAATTTGTTTAACTTATTGATTTCCGTTCAGAGAACAAGCAGCAAATAGAAAGTGCAAACGCATTGTAAAACAAAACACGAAATGTTGAGTTTAATTTAACGATACGTTTAAGCTGAGAGATTGGCTTAAAGATGAGTTAGAGGAGCACACATGGGAATGGAATAGATAGAGTAAAGTTTGCAGGTTTACCTGACTCTGGGCGACCAGCTTGTAGTTGAAATCCAATTTGTGATTGGCCACCGCATGGGCGAGTAGATACTGGACACCCTCGAGCTGCTTAACAGACGGCGAAAAGCGGTCATAGTCGCCCATAAAGGTGATGGCCAGCGTGCGATTGGCATACGTGTTGGCCCAGTCCCAGCCGCGGCCCACATAAATGTTGCCCTCATCGGAGACCTGCAAGCAAAGCGAAGCGAAACGATTCAAATGCAAAGAAATATTCACAAATATTTCAGTTAAACGTGAGTTGCTTACATAGAAATTGGATTGTATATCGGGTAGATTCTTCTCGGCAATTGCCGAATCCTGTGTTGTGCGCATCTTGATGGAGCATTTGTAGAGATTGTAACAGGGCACCGACTGTACACCAATGTGTGTGATGAGCACATAGGGTATGGGTAACTGCATGCGTCGGGTTAGCTTGAGTGGCTCCTCGGAGGCGCCCCATTGTAGACGCTCGATGACCAGATGACCGTTTCCTAAATTTGGAACTGCACAATTTGTGAATAGGCTATGGCGATCGAGTTAGCTGCCCACTTACACGTGCCATCCTCATACGTATTGCCAAAGTATATCGACTTATTGGCCATGGCCAGTTCGCCAACATGCGTGCGATTCAGCTCCACAAACACGATGACAATGGCCATTATCAGTACCAGCAGCAGTAGCAATGTTAACAGGAATGTATTACGTGTTAGACGCTTTGCTTTGTTGCTGTTACTGTTGCTGTTGCTGCTGCCGCTGCTGCTGTTAGTGTTGCTGCTGGTAGTGGCGGTTCCACTGCTGTTGATTCCTGTGCAAAAGTCGTTTGATTAATTGAGTAAAGCTTTAACGGTAAATCCGAGTGCCGCATACTTGAAGCGGGCGATGCGCTGTAGTTGCGCTCGGGCGTGCGGCGATTGCGCGCTGTGCGCTCGCCGTGAACTTTAAGCAGCAGCTTCATCAGTGATCGATTGCTCGTATAACAGTTGACCGTATAACAGTCGCAAGCACACACAACAAATGCTTATCGACACACACACACACACACACTCACATGCAGTGAAAAATTTTCTAATAATTCTTGTGGCTCAACTAATTTCTGATAATTGCCTGAGTCATGCCTAATTTAGCGCATAGTCTGATAATTGCATAAACTGTGTAACAAATTGTGGCAAGTGGCAATAAATGCAAAACGAATAACAATAAAGCAACACAAACTATGTACATATATATCCGCGACTCAACAACAAGCAACTGCCGCACCTGAACCCGACACTGAAACGACTGAAACGCAGCGCATTACGACGCAGCTCGCCACGACGTCAACAGCGACAGCGACAGCGCCAGCGACGTCGACAGCGAAGCCGGCCAGCCAGTCAGCGACTCAGCAAGCCATTCACTCAGCTGCCTCTCGCACTGCTTGCCCTGCGTTTGCCCTATAAGCTCCTTTGGTTGACATATTTCGAGTGCGAGCAGCGTCAACGTCTCCGGCTGCGTCATGCTTTTGCCGGGCTTTTGTTATTGTTGTTGTCTCACATTCGCCATATCGTTTACACCTTTGTTTAAGTGTGCTTTTTTGTTTCTTTTTTGGTGCTCTGTTCTCTTTCGCATTCATTTCCTTCTCGCGTTTTGTGCCTCTTCTTCTTTTCCTGTGCTCGCTTTAAATTGCGGCGCGCGTCGCCAGACAACGTGACGTATTCGCTGCGCATTCGAAATGCGCTTCTGGCTTTTGACTTCTGTCTTGCATATTAACCGCTATACTATATGTGTATGCACGTATTTATTTAGGGAATACCTGGCTATAAGTTATGCTACTCTTAACGTATTTATTCCGCTGTGATTCCACGTATCGATCGCTCGTTTGCCACTTGGCGCTATTTAAAGTGAACTGTTTACTATGTGCCAATAAATGTACTGAGATATGGTTCTATCTCTCGAGATCTATATCTCTCTGTATTTGTCTAGAATAATCTTCGACTATCGGTCAAAGCCTTGCCTGCTGGCGTATTGTCTATTGACTTCAGCGTATTGCGGTTTACGCCCACGTTTTCAAATGGGCAATAAATGTTTTCTTATGCAATTTGTTATTCTAAAATATTACTAAACTAAATGAAATGCGCTTTGTATTTGTTTAAAGCAAGCCAAAATTACGAAAATACGGTAAAAAATGCTTTTAAAATTGTTTTTGTTATTAAAATTATTAAATAAATTAAATTTTAACTAGCTTATAATTAAAGTTTAATTAAATATTATTTTCTTTTAAATAATAAACATATTTAAAAAAAAGTAATTTTTTTTTAATATTTAACTATTTTTTAAACCAAAAACAAAATATCAATTAATTTATTAAATAAAATGAATTTTTTTAAATGTGAAAAGTTAAAAAAATATATATATTTGATATAAAAAAATTAAAACTTATTTAATTATTATAAATAAAAGTACATTTTTATTAATAAATATTTATTTTTTATATATTCAAATTTGTTTTAATATTTTTGTCAAAGTTTTTAACTTGTATTTATTTATTTAAACTATTTAATTTATTTAAATATGATTGATATTTTTATTTATTTATTTTTTTGAATTTGTTTTTTATTTTATTTATATAAATTATTTAATTTGCTTAATTTATTCAATGTGTTTAGTTTATTTAATTAATTTGATATATTTAAATTAATTTATACTAATTAATTATAATTTAATATACAATTTATTTATTATATTTTATACTATTTAATTTGGATTTTTTTAATTTTTTTAATTTGTGGAATTTATTAAGTTTATTTAATTTATGTAAATTATTAAATTTCTTTAATTTATTTAATTTGTTTTATATTATTTAATTTATCTACTTTATTTAATCTTTTAATTAATTAATATATTATTTAATGTATTTATTTTATTTTATTTATTTAATTTATGTAATTAGTTTAAGTAATTGAAAATCTTTTCATTTATTTATTTAATTTTATTAATTCGTTTATTTAATTTATCTCTTTTGAGGATAACCCTGATAGTTGCTTGTCTCTTCACCTGGTTGCCACTCACCTGCCGCAGTCTGCATGCTGGCGTCCATGTAGTATATGCTAACCGGTCCCTGATACTGCGTCATGGGGCCAATAACCACGTCCGTGAGTTGGACAGATTGATGACACTCGATGGCTGTATAGCCGGGTTGGTGAACAGATTGTGTGGCATGGTCATTGTTGTGTGGCTGGTGATGTTGCGTCTGGTTGAGCCTTGGCGTGACTGCAACAGTGAAGCGACGCCTAAGCTTTGATCCTGCTGCTCGTACATGTTGGCCACGATAGGGAATATATATTGAGTGTGTGTGTGTGTGTGTGTTGTGCACTGTGTGCCAGCTAAACAGCGACTGTTCGCGGTTTGGACTCAACAAGCGCTCACAGATAACTGGGAAAACGATTTCGCACGCGAGTCGATTATAGGGCCCGCTGACTCCAACTTATATATATATATATATATATATATATATATATTTTTTTTATTTATTTTATTTATTTTGTTGACTTTGACAAGCAACTAAAACAATTGCAACTATTGACTTCAGTGATATATATAAATAGATATATATATATACAACTCTATCTCGTCGTTGGTTTAGTTTAATCATTCGAATTGTAAATTGACTTTGGAAATTCACTGTTTTTCCATTTATTCAAATTACAAATAAATATAATTAACTTTCAAGCAACGATCGTCATCTAATAATGCACGTAAATTGCCCGTAAAACAAGTTTCTATATTTAATCAGAGTATAATGAAGTTGTGTAAGCAATTAACGACTCAATATATTAAATAAATTATGCAATAAAAATTATATTTAAATGTAAAGCAATTAAATTAAGCTAAATGTTATAAATATAATAAATATGTTATCTAAAAATTTATATATTCAATTAAATATGTAATAAAAATTATAAATATAAATAAATATAAATATAAATGAAGCTACATTTTATAAATAAAATAATTTTATAAATAAATTGATTGTATTTTAGTTAATTAATTGCCTAATAAAGTCAGCAAAAGGCTTATACAAATACAAAATACTCCACAATTATTTACATATAAATAAAATGAATAAAATTAATAACAATATATTAAATTACAAAAAGAGTATTCACACTTCGGCTTGCAGTGCTTGACTTCACTTCCCTCAATTGCTAATAGGCTAATTAACAGTAAACGCAAGCACTGCGTTGAAGCGCTGCCAAAAAGCGCCATCTGTGGGGCCAATTAATCATGCAGGGTGGCAAAAAGCTACAGCGAAGCTTTTGTTAGTTCAGAAAACTGACAACGCGTCAAATTAGTAGCGCTTAGCGCGCATTTATTAATCATACGACGCGTTGAACAAGATAATTTAATTAAAAATAGTTAAAATAAAAAAAAATAATAATAATAAAATAGTAAATTTAAAAAAATCTAATTAAATGTTTTGCATTCAACATTTATTTAAATAATTAAAAATGATTATTATTTGATGAGTTTTCTTTAAATTGTTAGCAGACTTTAAGCTTGCTTTAGTTTACGGTAGCACTTATAGACTCTAGCGTGAACACTTGGACTTGGCCACGCCTACCCTAACCACAACTGGGCGCCGCTGGATGGGGGCTAAAACGCAGCAGCAGCAGCAACAACAAAGCAGCAAATACTTTGACGCATGTCCTCCTAATGACGACCACGAGAATGGCGAGCAGAAAGACGAGTCGGTGAATGTAGATGTGGATGAGGATGGGGATGTGGCTGTAGATTTAGATGTAGCTGTAGCTGTGACTATGCCGCTAGTTGTGGCTGTGACTGACTCCCCAAAGGGGCCACGACTTTGCCGCTGTTCAGCTGACTTTTTTGCACTTTTTTTTTATATTTTATTTAACCTTTTTATGCTAAAAGTGTGTGTGTGAGTGTGTTGCTGTGTGTGTGTTGGTCCGACCATTGTGCCGCAGTTGCTGGTGCTGCTGCAGCCGTCGCAGGTGAAAACCCCAAAGTGCCCCAGGACAGTGCGAAGTGCTGAGTCAAGTGTCAACTGCAAATGACATTTGCATTTCGCTGGCAGCCCGTTGCTGCCACCGTTGCTGCCACCGCTGCCACTGCCACTGCCATTGCCACTGCCACTGCCAACTGCTGCTAAGGATGCTGTGTGTATGCAGCGAGTGTGGTGGCAAAGTGGCAAAGCGGCAAGTGGCAAGTTGGTTGCTGCTCTGCTGGCTACGCGTCAACTACGACTGACATTTGTTTTAGTTTTTCTTCCGCTTTGCGCAAGCCATTTGGCAGTTCGTTGTGTTTCCTGAGAGAAAACCAAAAAAACAACGCGAAAAATATGCAACAAAAGCAACAAGAAAATGTTGCAAGCGCAGCGCAGCGCTGCCGCTGTGCAAATTTAAACTGTCAGGAGAACTGCTAATACTTAAGCTGCGCTTGCTTAGCTGGCAATTTGCCACAGACTGTGGCATGCATTACAACTGTGTGGCTGCAACACCACTTAAATTACTTACAACTTACAATGTTCATAGATTTCATGCGTAATTATGTAGCGCAGTGTAATTAATTGACAACTTTTGTTGCTGTTTCACCTTTGTTTACCTAATTCCACTTTCATTTGACTTGAGTTAACATTTTTGGTACAGAAAGCAGAAAGCAAAACGCATTGGATTCCGCAACAACAAGCCAATTGATTAGGCAGCAGCTCAATGTGCCACAAGCAGTCAGCGCTGTAATGCAATTGCCACAGAGCTGCATATGCAAATTAGCTGAACCTGCAGCTGTGCGCCGTTTGAAATGCTAAATTGTGGGCATCAACTGCATTAGCACACATGCCACATGCGCAACCTAATGCTCAGCTACCAGCTCAGTTACCAGCTCAGCCTGCCCCTCATCTAGCAGCTCAGCTTGCCCCTCAATCTCTCAACCTCTTGCTGCTCAGGCTGCCACACACATAAGTGGCAAGTTAGTTGCTTGGCAACACGCTTTAAATTGCCAGCTATTTGTCTGCGCTGTAAGCATAGCCAATTGGTAAGAGTAGCAGCAGCTCACACACACACACAAACACACACACACACACACACACACACACACACACACACACACAGAGAGAACACTGTCTAACAAATGAGTAAAGTTAACTTTAATTTGTATACGAAATATTGTATTGTATTTCAGCAAGAGACAGCAAGTAGGAGAGCTACAATTGTCTGGCTGAGCTGTAATGCGATTACCTCAATTTTCGACAGACAGCAGCTGATGATTATTGATTAGCCAGCAAAGGCAATCGCTTTAAAACTGCACTTTAATCCTTCTAATTGCCTTTTCGCATTCATAAATAATCCCGTTTCAAACAATATGCATGCCAAGCAATGCACGAACGATTTTAATCGCTTACTAATTGAGTTGCAGTTCAATAATTCATCAAACTTGCTACGTAAATTGATAACTCTATTATTTTGTTGCTAAACAAAGAACACATCTCTGCCTCTTTCCGTCTCTCTCTCTCTCATGCTTACTTTATCGGCGCAAGCAGTCTCCACAGAGCTTTTGCTGGCAGCATGTTTAGAGCAAAGCAGCGCAAGCAAAACAAAGAGATCAAACACAAATGAAAAACACACACACACACACACACACACACACACACATACACTTGCTTAACTTATGCCTCTACCACAAGCATATAAGACACTCAAGGCAGGCAAGTAAATTAAATAGATATGCGCTTTGTTTGGCAAATAAGCTCTCTTTTTAAGCGCAAGCTGTCTCACAATAGATAGTATTTCTTGCATACGCACTGCTTGCTTAGCACAAAAGCAGAGTGGTCAAAAAGTGAGGAAGCTGCAGTGAGCTGACCACAGCGCCAACTTTGCATAGGTGAAACACAAAGTCACAGGCAGCTGTTGAGCAGCAGCTTAAGATAACAGAAACTGCAGTGTGTGTGTGTGTGTGTGTGTGTGAATGTGAGTGCCCGCAAGTAGCTGATCAAGCAGCGCTAAAGGTGTTAAAGTTAGCTCCTCTCTGTTGTGTGCCTGCTTGCGCTCAGCAAGGGTAAGCAGTGCTCATATACAGTAACTCACACACACAGTCATGCAAGGATCTCTGCAGCCTCACAGCAATCACTTACCAAGCAGTGTATGTATATGAGCACTGCTTGCTCGTGCTCAGCGCCAGCTTCCTTAGGCGCAGTTCAAAAGCTGCTGCTTGTGCTGCTTGTGCTGCTTGTGCTGCTTGCACAGTTGGCCACTGTGTTTGTGTGTGAAGAGAGCAGCAAGGCTGAGAGCTGCAGCTACTACACACTAGTGGCGATCTTGGCAATGCAGAGAGCAAGCAGTACAGACACAACTGCAAGCGGTAGGCAACAGCAGCGAAGGTGTGCTTCTGAAGAAGCAGTTGCGGGGGAAATTGGTAATAGCGTAAAAAGGTAAACGCTGTCAGATCTGCCTACAATGATTTAACAACTAAAATTGCTGAATATCACATGTTTAGAGGATTGCTTGTGTTGTTCTACTTTATGTCTGTGAAATGGTAACACCACAATATGTGTGTGTGTGTGTAATGTTGGCAACCAGCTGGGGCAACTGTGGTAAGTGCGTGGCATTTATGCCACACTCAGCGTGTCATGAGACTGTGCGCCTGTAAATACAATAAATGGTGTTTGCAACAATTTTTGACTTTTGGACGCCTGCAGTCAGCGTTGATGTTGACGTTGACGTTGGCGTCCCATTGCATTATCGCAAAGTACACATATAAACACACGCACACACACACACACATGCACACACGCACACACACACGCACACGCTTTGGCGCTCTATGACGTCGACTGCTGCTGTCAAATGTAAAACAAACACAAAACAGACAGCGCTGCCAGCGGGCAATAGAGAGCGCCACCAGACGCTCCAACTACTCACGCTGCGCTCGGCACGCTGCTTGCTCTCACCCTTGCAACTGCTTGCGCGCGCTTGTCTGTCCCCCTTCCCTCTCTCCATCCACAAGCTCTATCAGGCTTTCATCTGCCCTCGTTTAGCTACTCGCGCTCCTAACAATAAAATCGAAACTTTTGCATTGTGCATGAAAATTGCCATTGCTGTTGTTGTTGCTGTTGTTGTTGCTGTTGTTGTTGTTGTTGCTGTTGCTGTTATTGTTGCTGTTGTTGCCATTATGCAAAAGAAAAACTTTTTTGCAGCGAGCATAAAATTTTATTTGTTGCTACTTTTGGGCTTGCGCTTGATTTGGCAGCTTGCACACACACACACACACAAACACACACACACACACACACACACATATATATATATATATATATAGTTATACAGTTGCAGCAACAATTCAAACACATGTAAAGTGCTTGGGCGGCATCCTTGTTGCAATTGCGGCACACACACCCATACACACACACACACACACACACACACACGCACACACACACACACACATAACGCATGCCGCCTACGCGACCACACAGCCTCTCGCTCCCTCTACACGCTACGCTTCCTATCTCGCTCTCGCTCTCGCTCTGGCTCTCTTTATCTCTCCTTCTTCCTCTCCCATCCTCTCTCTCCCCCTCCTACCCTCCTCACTGATATTTGGCATATTTCGTGCACATCAATATATCGCGTGCTAGTTGGCAGCGTCCGCAACGGCCTCAACTCGTTCCCAATCCGCAGTATCAATCTCCCCTCCCCCTATCGCTACACCCCCCGCAGGCTAACACTCACAGCCACCCACACCCCCCCACACGTTGCAGCAGCCATAGCAAGTTGCCAAGAGGCCGCGGGCGCATTGGCTGCGCGTTTTGTGGTGCGGTTACAGTGGAGGGCGCAGAGATTGGGCTTGGTTTGACTTGTGTGTGTGTGCTGGTGTGTGTGCGCCGCATATTTCGTATTTCATTCTTGAACTATGTGAGTTTTGGTTTGCGGCATTTAAGCAAATATTTTCGAAATGCAGTCAGAGCCTCAACTCAACTCAACTCCCTCTCCACTCCCTCTCCACTCTCACCCAACTCCCTCTCTCTCCCTCTCTCTACCAACTCTGCGCTGGGCGCTGCTCTAAGGTATCCTGGCTGTATCCTGCCTGTGTCCTGGCTGCATGCTTCTTGATGTGACTGCCACTGCTGCTGCTGCTGTTTGAATACTTTTCACAATTAGGGCGCACTGCCGCGGCGTTGGGCGTGGCAGCAGCGCGTGACTTTGGTCTAGCTGAAGCTAACAAGTTTTTCTAATGACTTTGTCGGCGAAATTTCCTAAAATTTCCGAAATTTCCACAGTAATTGACAGCGGCGCAGCTGGGAAAGTCTCTACAATCGCCACATTTACATTTTCCAGCAGCATTTCCATTCTAAAATGCACAAAATTCTAACAAAAAGTATTAACAAAAAATAGTTTCAAGCTCTTTGCAATTGTTTACAACTAATGTTCTACTTGTTTAACATTTTATTTACAACTATTTGAATCTTTTAAAGTCAACTGTATTTATTTAATTAATTTAAGATTTTATGTATTTTTACATATTTTTCATTTAATTTAATTTCAATTTGTTATTTGTTTATTTGATTAATTTAATTTAATTTTCTACATTTTACGCTTTAACAGACGCTGTTAATCACAATACACAACAGGGAACAGTTTTAGCATTCTAAGGGGTAGTATTTAACAGCGCTGTGTAACAACAGTTCACTGCCAGATGCTTTGCTTCAGAGTTCAACAGCCCTTAACACATACTGTTAACTGGCAGCTACAGCTCCAGAACTTCTTAGGGGTAACATTTAGCAGCGCTGCTTAAATAACATTGCACTGCTAGTTAGAGCAGCAATACCTAACACAAACTGCTAACTGGCGACTGACAGCTCTTGAACTTCACAGGGGTAACTTTTAGCAGCGCTGTTTAACATAACATAGCACTGCCAAGTTACAGCAGGGGCCATTAACAGTAGTCAAAATGCCATAAACTGTTGTCAATAGACAGACGCCTGGCACATGTTAAGTAACCATAAACTGACTGTTAAGCTGTTGTTTAAGTCAGAAAGAGGGGTACACTGTTACTTCACACTTGCAATCCACACAGCGTTCACATCGTTAACATAGCTGCGTATGCAAGTGGAATTTATTAAACGATTTTAATGAAATTGAGTTCAATTTGCATGAATAATGGCAATTGAGCGTACGACTAAGTGAATTTCGCAATGCCACAACAGGGCTGCCATTTGCAACCTGCCTGGCGGGGGAGGAGGGGCACAAGTTGCCGCATTGTTCTGGCACCGCCGCCAGACATGTGATTTTGCTCTGAACAGCACCCAAAGGTATGCTACAAATTATTATATCGCGCACAAGCAGCAGAGCAACAACAACAGCAACAAGAACAATAACAGCGGCAAGCAGTACAACAACAGCAGCAAGCAGTACAACAACAGGAACAACAACAACAAAATGCCGTTGCATGTTGCACTGCAGTCGCATTGTGGCGACATTAGCATTGAGCAAATTGTCAATTGAATTGTGCAACATAATTGGAATATTAAATGTTTACAAAATGCAATACACAAATACAACTGCACCTTCCACAACAAGGCACTTGGGCGACAATTTGCACTTAAATACACACACACACACACACACACTATATACAAATATATATATGTATATATGCAACGAGCATAAATCAAATACAACCCCCTCCACCGCTACGCCCTCATGCCACCCACTCATTCTATTATTGAGTGGCCATTTCGTCGGTTGATTTGCATTTGAAACAATTACAGCACTTCGATGGCAACCGATACAACCCACAGCTCACAGCTTTCAGCCCACAACCCGCAACCCACACTCCACTATGCACTTTGCACAGCCGCACCTAACCTCACTTTAACTCTATAAGCATTTGTGTGAATTGAGTGTGGATCATGTAAAATGCAACTAAATTATATTCCGTTTGTTTGATTTGTTGTTATTTATATTGTTGTGGGGCAACTTAACATATTTGTTGTTGATAGTTTTTATTGTCAAGCATATTTGAATAACAACAACAAGAAAAACTGAATAACAATAACAACAATTGGGCCCATAAATATTAACACTTGATAATGCTGATATTTTTGTCACATTTCAAACGAAATGAATTTCAAAATGCTGTAAATGGCAGCAGGCAGAAGCTACATAAAATATACATGAAGCATAATGAACAAAGCCACGCCCACAGCTCCCAATTTAGCTGGACACATGTGCAGCTGACAAAAGCACAAAACGCAGACACACACACACACACAACGCACACACACGCACACCACCGAGCAGCGCAAGAAGGCAAAGCAAAAGGAAAATTGTTTGCTCAGCCAACATAAATAAAGAACGAAAAATATCAAACAAATATAAAAAAAAAAAAATGAAAATGTTCACAAAAATATAAATAAAAAAAAAAATATTTGTTGTTGTTATTGTTGTTGTAACGCTTTGGTTTAGTTTTAAGTTTTTAGTTTTTGGCCAGCAGCGTTTTTAAGTGCGGATATTTTATGAATTTTATACGCTGCTTGACCTGCCAGCAGCAACATGTTCCCTGCTCCTTCTCCCTCTCTCACTCTCTCTCTCTGTCTCTTTCTCTCTCTTTGCTGTCCCAAAATGCTCCACTTGTTCTTATTGTGTTTGCTTTGGGCTTCCAGTTTTGGGGGCGCTGCTGCTGCTGCTCCTGTTGTTGCCACATCTTGTCGCAACTCTTGTTGCTGTTGCTTTGGTTATTTTCTGGTCATTGTGCGGCTTGTTTACGCAGTGGGCGCACTGGGCCACGCCCATTGCGGCCGCAGCACAGACACTAAGGGCCCAACTGCCTGCCAGGCACAACTCTGGGCCAAGTTAGTGACACTCAATTTAAATTTATGCCGGTTTATAATCATTGCCTGCCTGTCATAAAGCCGTGAAATACTTCCACTTTCCCCTCTCCCCTCTCTCTCTCTACCGCTCTCCTCTTCTATTCTAAATTTTTTGCGGTCTCAGCTTTATGCCATATAAATTGTGTAAACTGTTTAGCAGTTTATGGCTTGAAAGCGGCTGCCTGCTCAATTAAATGATAATAAGGCATTAGGCAACTGTCGCTTGTTGTGCGTACGTGTCTCTCTCTGTGTGTGTGTGTGTGTGCGCGCGTGTGTATCTTAACGTAATTTACAGCTAGTCCTTGACTAAGCCAACTTGATTTCAGCTGCGCCCCCGAAAAATCGTTGCAGGCAGCGCAGCTCTTCTTGCAGTTTCCCTCAATTTCCTTAGTTTTCCATAGTTTTGCTTTCCTGATTAGTTCAACTTTCATTGCGAGTATTAAATACTTAAAAACTTTAACTTTTATTCTTTCAACTTGTTTTTCTTACTTGCAACTTATTTCAAGTAAATAATTTCATTTTACCATTTTTTTTCTATTTTTTCTTAAACTGAATTTATAATTTTTAGTCTCTCAGTGTTTGCAAATGACTTGAAAGGAATTTTATTAAAACTTGGCGCGCTTTGACGTAATAATTATAATTTGTATAATTAAGTGAACTTTTTGAATTGGCACTTTTCAGTTTTCTTTGGTTTATTAATAAAATCAATAATTTCGTTTGCTTTTATTGAAGTAATTTTATGCAATTGCAGAGTCCAAATGTAGTTGTAAATATTATTAAGAAAATGTTCAACTTTTAAATCATTTATCTAAATTATTTATTTTATTTAACATTATATATTAGTTATTAAATATTTATTCATTTGTTTCTATTTATTAACTTAATTAAATATTGATTTATTATTTATTTTTCCCTATCATATGTATATTAACTTCAATCAGTATCAACAGCTCTTTCAACATGTGCGCAAGCGAGACAGAGCGAATGACTGCAGATATAAAGGAGTAAGTATGTATGTACATACAGATATACATATGTATGTGTATTCTTTGCGTTCATGTATCTTGTCTGCGCTCTTATATTAACCAAAGCTTTTCAAGATGCTTATCTATATAATCGTCCTACCACTAACTCCCTCTTTCTCTCTCTTTAACTAATTGCTAATTGCATATGTATCCTCACAGAATGAACTCAAATCAAAACAGAGTTCAGGCAAACATAAACAAAACTCAGCAAAGTTAATTTTAACTGTTTTTGGCTTGCCGAAGAGACGCGCTTTTTGTCTCGCTCTCGCTCTTGCGCTTTCGCTTTGACTCCCACTGCACTTCTATATCAGGCAAGCACCTTTTAGAAATTAACAGCAGAGATGTGATAGTTGTGCGGGGATCAAGGTATACCTACATCTGAAAGTCTTGTTTTTATTTTGTTCTACAAAAACTGATTATAAAATATAAAAAATAATATATTTTTTATAATGTTGTTCACTCGTTTCTTAAATTGATAAAGTAGTATCTCTCTTGCCTCCTTTAGCACGCTCTTTGACTAAGCAGAGTAACTGCAGCACCGCTGTTAGGAATGTGTGCGCTTATATCGTGTTGCTTAACGCAGGACGAACACGAAAGCTGTTTAATTACATTTTTCGTTGTTATATTGTTTATTTTTCTGCTTATTTAGTGTCTACAATTTATATAACAATTGCTTATATGAAGAAGACAACAAAAGAAAGTCTATGTTTACCTAAATACAACAATCACAATTTAGAATCTTGAGCACGATAATGCGATGAAACAAACGAATCTGTTTGCCTAGCGAGTCGTGCCTGCATTCGGCTCACGCTATCATCGCTAGTTTTAGCGAATGCAACACATTAAAAAACGCAATCGTCATTGTTGCTCTTCGGTTAAATTAAAACATACGAAGTGCGCGCAACATCAATATTATTATTTTATCTGTGCGAGAGCAGCTTTAAATAACGAATAAATTAAAATGCGACTAATTGCTTCTTTTTACTTAAATTGCGTGTTACTTTTCAGCTATTTTTAGCGCTAACGGCACAATTGACATTTGTCAGCCGCTAGATGCTCCCACAGGCATTTACCGTTACTTTTGCAACCTTTCTCTCCGCTTAATTTTCGTTGAAAGCGAAATATATTGTGTGTAGAAGAAATATGAAAAGAAAAAGATGAAGCATATTTATTTTCGATTTCATCCCTTTTACATGTGTTTCTTATAATGAAGTGGTAATGTTTGGCTCTCAATTAAATTGTTTTTGTGGAATGTTATTTGTAAATTGTTTTTTTTTTGGTTTTGTTTTTGTTGTTGTGGTTTTTTGTTATTGTGTCTTGTGCAACTGAGGATTATTTTTGTCGCAGCGACTGTTCGACGAGTTGATGTGGTAAGCATAACTGCATTTTATCCGCATACTTCCATATTTTACTTTATTTGTCTCTAGCTCGCTCTTACTCACCCCTTCGCAATTATGATTTATGCGTTGCTTATTCGAAGTATCGAGTACTTTTTGCATTTTACTCAATTGCTTTACAATTAAAGGCGAGTTGATTGTCTCGACTAATCCGCTTGATTTATGCTACTTTATTATACTTTATTATTATTTTCTACATCATTTCTAAACGAGAAACAGTTTTGCAAATCTCAAGACACCTATTATATATACGTAAGCATATGAATTGAATCTTAATAATAGCTTGTGTAAAGTTACTACAAATTGTTGAAATTCTTGATGTGCAATTGAGCCAAAGTTTAATTATTAACTAATGATTAAGTCTCATTACTCATCTGTAATTATATGCAAGAGAACGATAGGGGAGAGAGACAAGGATAAGAGGGTAAGGGAACCTAACTGGAGTGAAATTCAGCTTTAAATCAATGCGACCACAAATACAAACGAAACATTTACATACACTTGTACTATGTATATTAAAGTATGTGTATGTGTGCTTATATATATGTATATATATATATGTATATATAAACGTGCAATTCGTGAACTTTAAGCCACCCAACCAAACCACTGAGCCACCAACGGCCGTCATGAAGCACTCGGCATCCACTTTAAATTGCGGCCATTTGGCCACTCAACGTTTAATGAGCAACAAATGTAATTTATTTATGGCCGTCGTCCACTGTTGAGGCCTTTGCCTCAGTTTCAGCCCACAAAATGCTTCAAGTTTTCAGCACAATTACCATAAGCACACACACACGCTTGTGGAAAAAGGGAAATGTAGATAGATGGGGCAGAGCGTAAGAGAGAGAGAGAGAGCGAGAGAGTGAGAGAGAGCGTGTGCGTAGTATAACTGTGCTGTGTAAATTGTTGGCCACTTTTAGCTGCCGTTTTCTCAATTGCCTTGACTACGCTGTGAGCTGGCTCCCTCTCTCTCTCTCTCTGTCTGACTCACACTCGCTCCCACACACACACTCTCTCTCTCTCGCTGTCTCTCTCTGGCTAACTGTTACTGTGTGCAAAGTGTTGATATTTATGGATCATTTGCATATGTGTGCCAATGCTGAAGGGCCGAGCTTTCTTTCGTGCGACACACAACACAATGGGGCTAACAACAGTATAAAAAAAAAAAAAAAAAAAGTGGCGAGACAGTAAAGCATTTGCTGCCACTTCCGCACAGCAAGAGATAGAGAGCAGCAGCATGAAGGGGCTTGGGGGGAATAGGGGATAGGGGTTGTGTAGGGAAGCGGAGGATCTATGGAGCTGCTTTTGAAAGTTGTCCAGTTGCGGTAAACATAAATTCTCGTTGACACGTTAATATTGTTCCCTTTTGGTTTTGTTGTGTTTGAGTGTGTGTGTCTGAGTGTGTGTGTGTTTGTGTGTGTGTGTGTGTGTGTGTGTGTGTATGCTTGCCAGTTGCACCACACGCCGCGTTGTGCTTGCAGCGTGTGTGTGCAGCAGTCTGACAGTGCCACACTGCCAGTGCCACTGCCACACAGCTACTGCTGCTACTGCTGCTGCTGCTATTTTGCTGAAAATGTCCAACAAAAGCTTAAAAACATTTAAAAGGGATTTATAGACATTTGGGGAATATGCTAGCCAAGCCAACAGACGTACGAGCTGAGAGTCGGATGGAGCATTGTGCCAGAAGTACGCAGCAGGAGCAGCAGCAGCAGGAGCAGCAGCAGCAGCAGCCGCTTCACGTATACGAGAGGCAGCCACAAAAGTCATTAAGCCAGACTGAGAAGTGGCCGAAACCGAAAACAATAACAATTCTCGAGCTCAAATCTAATTCATGATTTCATTACCAAGGCAACGTCTCACTGCCACGCCTGCACACCGCTCCTCCCCGCTGGCGCCCTGCTGCTGAAAATCATTTCCTGTTTAGCACTCAATGTTGTTACATCTGCCCTTTTGCCAACCCCCTCAACACCCCTCCTCACTCTCCTTTAGCCCTTGGCGCTCATTGTAGACTTTTGGTAATTGTCTTTGGGCCTTTTTTTACGGGCCAGTGATAACAACAACTGAAAGTGTCCAGCGACTATCGATGAAATGAAAAGCCATTAAAGGAAATTACGTAACTTGACATTGAGTTTCATTTCGCATTAAATGCTACATTAGAAAAGCCACCACTGAGAGAGTCCTATTCAATGCCCCAGCTAATCACATTGTGAACACCATAAAATACAATATACACTTGTCAGTTGCTTCTGATTTTCCACTCATTTTCCCATTCAAAGTGTGCAATGAATCAAGTTTGGCTTTTCTTTTGTGCCCTTAACTTGCTGTCGGACAGCGTCTGCCTCACGATACACATCATTGGCTCGTTGCACTATGAGGAGCCGCTGCCCCACAATATGATCTTTTGTGGCACGTTTGCCGGCTTCATGATGATCTCCTTGATCCGTGCCACGCGCCTACTGTTTGGCTTGAGGACTCGCCTCCATCCGCAGTTGGTTGTTGATGCCGGCGGCTTGTTGATGCACTTCCTGTGCGCCTTGTTGTCACTGCATTATGCCGAGAATGATTTCCATTTGATATTCATGGGACCGAAGCAGGAGTTGGATCATCATTTCTTTCGCTATTGTAAGCAACAGAGCATCGCCTGCCTCATTGCTGGTGGCTTGTATCTGCTGCAATTTGTTCTTGTGCTGGACTTTATCCATAAGACGCCGCTGTTTGAGGATGAGAGGCCCATTAAGATCATCAAAGAGCCGCCCGAGTGGGATGATAGCTATCAGTATATGAGCATTGAGGAGCACGACAAGTTGGCCAGAACCCAGGCAAATGTCTATCTATTTGGCCGACATGTGGATCATTGGCTACGCGTCAAATCTAAATGGTTTCGCCAACTTGCCGGTGGCCAAGAGCTCATGAACAAGTCGGAGCTGCTGCCCGACTGGGATGGACAGACGGCGCAGCCGGATGTCTCGGATATTGAAGATGAGGATGAGAAGAACATCGTCTCCAAGAAAAGTAGCAAAAGCCTAAGGAAAACCACATTCGATGAGGGTCAAGAGGAGAAGCCAATTACGCCACAGAAAAGTAACGAAAGCTTAATTAGAATTCAAGCTGAATCTGATCCACATCTCAAAGGGGAAGGGGAGAAGCCCTCTGTCTCCCGGAGAAGTAGTCAAACCCCTAGGAGAACTACCTTCGATATCAATGCTCAACACTCGGACTCGAGTTCCTCAGATGAGCGAACTTCTGGTAGACGTTAATGTGGACATTAGATTTGTTCGTTACCTATCGATAACACTTGTTTATCGATTGCAATTTGAGACGTGTTAGCTTTAACAAACATATTTCCGTCCCTTAATATATTAACTACAAATTAGTAGACAAGAATCAATGTTTTTGTTAAGCGTTGCCACCTTTCTCTCACTTCTGGCAGCACCGTTGTATTTTTCCAATAAACTGCTTAAATTACCAGTTAAATATGCATTTATTGCGTGTATGCTTAGCTTGTAGACTATATAGTAACAATGTTGCCACATTGTCATGCAAGTTAAGCGTTGCCACACTGCTTAATGAACCGCTGAAATTAGTAAAACATATAATTGCAGTGTTATCGCCTTTGCAATCGCTTTAGTTAAATTAGAATTAGAGCATTTCTCTATTTTCAGTGTTGCCAGCCTGTTTCAATCAACTGGCAACACTGAAAAACTATAGCTAGCTAAAAAACAGTTGGCTATTGCAAGTAAAAAGTGCTTTAAGAAAGTAATTATATTATGTTTGAAGTGTTGCCACCTGCTGTAACATATCTGGCAACGCAGCGCATCGTCTGGGAGATAATAATTAACTTTACAGAGTAATTCATCAAGTAAATTGCATAAATATATAATATGCAAAGCATATGTAGCTACAATGTTGCCAGATATGCAAGTCAGGGTGGCAGCACTGCCACAGGCAATGAACTACTTGGAAATGTCAACGCACTGCAAACTTAACCATGACAATATGTTGGCATTGCCAGACTTATATTCAAGAGAGGCAAACAACAGAAGGATGAGAAAGCATAAATAAATATTTTAGTTCTCGGAAAAAGGGTCTTAATACAAGTATTAGGGAATAAATAGAAAAGCCAATAAAATTCCATAACAATTTCAAAGGGAGAGAGAGAGTGAGAGAGTGAGAGAATGTCTTTGGTATCCTTGACAATTATGGAAGGCGGGGGGAGGCCGGGTGGAATGTCAAAAGAAAAGGTAAGGAAGCATAAGTAAAAGGAAAAAGGAAAATGAAATAAGAAAAGCAGATGATAGAGCGCATAATGCCGTTAATGTTAAACGTAGCTCATAAATACAATTGCCTGAGCAGAGAAAATGCCCCATAGATCTGCTAGCTGCTTCAATGTTTGAAATGGCAGCAAGTCAGGCATTTATATTAATATATATATATATACACACATATATTTATATTTATATTTATATTTATATTTGTGTGTATGTGTGCTCATGTATGTGTCTAGTAGCAAAACCCAAATTGCTGTCACATATCCATTTCATGCATTTGACTGCCCAAATTGTCAAGTTGACATGGCAGTCAGCTTGAAATTAGAAATGCGCCAGCATTTAAACTTGCTCCAATATGCAAATGAATATGCTCAAAGAAATATTTCTACATATATAGCACATATAAATATATATATATTTGTATATATCACATATATATATATATTGTGGGGGAGGGGCTGGCAAACTGGCAAATACATGAATTTTTGCATGAATTTTATATTGTGTACAAGCATGCATGTGTGTGTGTGTGCGTTTTGAGGCCACAAACTGCTGTGATGACTGCATAAAATATTAAAAAATCTAATTTCCAAGTTTTCTTGCTTTCCCGAAGCAGCCACGCCCCTTGCACAGCGCCCCTTGCTCTGCTGCGTAATTTGTATAAGCTTTTTAAAAGCGCCAAATGCAAAAATCGCTGGCTGAATGTCGTCTCTCTGTCTCACTGTCTGTCCGTTTGTCCAGCAGTCCGCACTCCTCCCCCGCTCCCTCTCTCCCTCTCATGCTCTGTATGTCCCTCCGTCTGTCAGTTAGTTTAAATCTCTTGCAGCGCTGACAGTCGCTCTGGCAAAATGAAATAAAAATATAAATAAAAATAAAAAATATGCATGTTAAATAAAATGTCAACGAGAATGCCATTTAAGGGAGCAGTGGGGCGCAGTGGGGCGCAGTGGGGCACAGTGGGGCGCAGCGGTGGTGCGGCAGGGAATAGCGAGTTCGCGTGTTGTAAACTGAGCTGGATTTATGTCAAGAAAGCCAAAACAGCAACAAAAGGCATTCACAATGCTTATAGCTCGTCGACTCGTTCTCTTCAGCAGCAAAACGTAAAGCGAAATATAAAATAAAAAATAAAAAAAAATAAAAAACACAAAAATAAAAATATAAAAAAGAAGTTATGGAATATACCTTGGTCAGCTGGACTAAATGTTAATCAGTCGACGTCAATTTTGAAGAAGGTCAACGACCAATCGCTTTAGCATTTACCATCCCATTTAATAGCTCAAGCTGAATTCGTTGTGCACTAAGACTTTAAACAGCTTTTGAAGCACCTAAAAGCTTCTTATTAAGTTCGTTTTTTCAACATTACAACTATTTGATAGAGATTAGAAGCATTTGCAGCTTTGCTTTGCAGCAGCTTTAAAAGCACATCTTTCCGTTGCTTCTTACAGCGTTTAGGTCACTGCAGCGATTAGCTTTAGGACACTTAAAGCTTTAACGGCAAACTGGAATTGCAGCAGCTTTGGAAACGCATTACAACTTGAAAGCAGCTGCAATTAAATAAAGTACACTTAAAGCTTCAAGCTGAAAGCATTTACAAGCTGCTCTTTCAGTTGATGCTAATGTTATTAACTCATTTACAGTTGGAAAGTCGTTTAGGGTTTTGCCCAAGTTGCCAAGGTGTTGCTTTAAGCCAACCAATTGATTGCCAGCGTCTTCTACTTGCCACATGTGCTGCACTTTTCAACTTGACTTGAATAGCGAGTACTTCATTCGCTTCTGCCACACGCTCGCTCACTCGCTCCCTCTCTCTCTCTCGTTCTCAGTCGTTCTGTCTTTGTTTGGCATTGTCTGTCCCATTCAGCGTCCATCCATCTTTTGTGTGCCAAATGGCACTCGGCAAAAGTTGCTGCAGCCACTTCCGGCAATGCGATGGACTCTTGGCCAAAACCCTTCACCAACTCAATTGCATCTTTTGTTTGTTGCTTTTGTTGTGCCCTCGTCTTGTAATTGTATGTGCGTGTGTGTGTGTGTCTGCGTGTGTGCGTGTGTGTGTCTTACTTTAATTGAATTGCTGTAAAAACGCGGCACAAATTATTGACTTGAAGTGGCAGCTAGCCAACATATTTACAGCTTCTGCTTTATCTCTTTCTCACTACCCCCTTTCGCTCTCTCTCTCTCTATCTCTCTCTCGCTACGTAGCTGTCTTTTTCGATTTGTTGCTCGCTTTTTGTTGGCAGCCACAAAATTTTACCATAATTTGAGTGGCCTGTGTTGCTTCAAGGAGTTTGTCGAGCCAAAAAGCTCCCTAAAGTTTTCCATCAAAACGTTTAGAATGTTTTTTCCTGTTGCCTGTCGGCGTACACACATTTCTTTTTATCCCACATGCTGTCCTCTGTGCACCTCCCCCCCCCCCTCTCGCTTCTTATCGCCCTCTCTGTCTGACGCTTTCTGCACGCATTTTGCTATTGTTCAAGTTTGATATTGCTACCAGCTCCCCTCGTCAACCTCTCGCTTGCTCTAACCTACTTTTTTTTGGCTTTCTCAATGTTCTTGGCTTCTTTTCAGTGTTTCATTTTGTTGTTGTTGTTGCCGTTGTTGCTGCTCTTATTCTTCTTTCGTTCTTTTCTTTCGTTCTTTTTTTTGACATAAATTTGAAACTTTTCAGTTTTATTGTTGCGGACTCGTTGGCAGTAATGGATTTCAAATAGAGTTACTCATGGGTAAAATGTTTCATACTTTGGGGTATTAGCAAATCTGCAGTGATGACGACGACAACGGCAACGGCAACGGCAACGACGACGACGCTAACGACGAGGCATAATAATATGCGTGACTTTGCACATATGCTCAGTGAGCACAACTGTACTTCTAACTTCTAATGCTTCTCCTTTGTTTCATGTGTGTATCATTCCGTTCCATTCATCTGTGTGACTTTGGCATACATAAGTCGAGGGAGCACAATTGTCTTTCTGCCACTTCTCTTCGTCAGTATGTTTCATGTTTCATTCCACTTTATTCCAATGCATTGTTTTAATGGATTTTACTTTAACACATGTCAAGTAATTGAGTGTATAACTGAGGTTCTACTTCTACTTAAAGTTATATTTCTTTTTCTTGTTATTCCACATGTTTCATTCCATTTCGTTCCAATATAACTCTTCTCTCTACTCTTCCACTTTTATTTCATTTTTTACTTATTCGTTTTCAACAACTATAACTTTTGCATGTTTCATTCCATTTCATTCCAACAATGCATTATAGTGGGTATGACTTTAGATATATAGTACAAGTGTACTTCTAATTGTATCTGTTCATTTCTTTTGTTAACTAGTTCTATTTCTTCTTCTTCTAAATGTTTCATTCCATTTCGTTCCACTGAATATTTTACTCTCTTTTACTTATACTACTATTTTTACTTCTAGCCATTCATCAACATTTACTTTTACACGTTTCATTCCATTTCATTCCCATTCTCATAATTTACAACTTTCATTCCAAAACGTCTTTCACTTCTGATTGTTATTGGTAATTGATAAAAGCAAAAGCCCATTTATACTTTTACCTCTTCGTCTCTTTCCTTTGTGTATTCATTCCATTTCATTCAGCATACTTCTACTATTAGTCTTCCTAATACTACTTCTACTTCCTCTTCTACTGCATGTCTCAGTCCATTTACATTCCTTTTCATTTTCTAATTCACTGCAGTAACTTGTATTGATTTGTGTGGCGATATGCATATGACAAGGGAACACAACTGTACTTCTGCTTCAACTTCAGCATGTTTCATTCCATTTCATTGTAGCTCTCTTTATATTTTGTCATCTTTTTGTCTCTGCATGTTCATTCCATTTCATTTAGCATATGCCAAAAGAATAGAACTGAACTTTCAGTACTTTTCTTTGCTAATTTGTTTGCCTGTTTCATTCCATTTCGTTTCGTTACGTTTCGTTTCGTTTCAGTTCGTTTTGTTTTGCATTTGCTGCTGCTGTTGGTTGCTTTTGCTGCTGCTGTTTGCCGTTGCATACTTCTATGCGCACTAAAAGCCTCGAGTTATTTGTTGCTGCCTTTTTGGTCTGCTAATGCACATTTTATTGAAATAAATTCCGTGCTCACTTCAAGGCATCTGCCCGGTTACTACTACTGCTACTGCTGCTACTAGTGGTCGTGGTCTAGGGTCCTGTGCCTGCTCCTACTCCTGCTTCAGGTCTGTGTGGCACTTGGCTCGTGTTTTGTGGCTGCTTTTAGCTGATTTTATGGCCTTAAGAGGCGTCCGCTGCGGTTGCTAGCGTTGATTTGCTGCGGTCTATACACAGCCCAGGGGCCAGTTTATGGCTTCAACTTGGCTCGAACAGCTTAAAGACGCTACAACAGCAGCAGCAGTAGCCACCCTATTGCAGGCGGCACTTAAAAATGCAAATGATATTTACGTTTTTAGCTTCAGCTTCAGCTTTAGCTTTCGCTTTAGCTTTCGTTTTAGCTACAGCCTGAGCTTCAGCTTGAGCCAGAGCTTCTTGCTTAAGTGCTAAGTTAAACGACGCCCCAAAGTATGCAATGCTCACTGTGCTCTGCTTGGCCTGCATTTTTAATTACGCTCTGCAAATCGTTGCAGATAACTGCCGCCAGCTACCCCCATCTCCACCACTTCCCCACACTTGCTGTGGCCTCTTTTTAATGACAACTCCTAAAAAGTAAATCGCCAAAATTTGATAACGCTTTAGGCTGTTTGGTCAGTTGCATACCAATGAGCTGCGGCATTTCTATAGTTATTGGTTCATAGAGATTTGCTTCAATTGTTGCAGTTGTAAAGGTATGTAAATGAATATATATAAACGTATTTGTTAGAAAACTCATATTGAGAGTGAAATAGTTGCGAAAGCGCTTCTTAAATATACTTTAAATGTCAGAATATTTGCATTTTGAATGTATTCAGCGATAAGCAAAGTAGAAATAGCAAATAAATTTAATATTAAATACTTAAACATATTTTTATAATATAATTTTATAATATGCTCAAGTATTGGCAATGTTTTGTCTCCTGAAGAATTTTGTTAAAGAAATTAAAGATTAGCATTCAGCCACATTTTAATATAATAATATATTTTATGTGTTTAAATATTGGCTTAATTGAGGAGACAGCAATTTCTTAAAAATATTAAGCAAAACAACTACATGTTTATGTCTCAACTCCAGCCTAGCACTATACTTAACGTATAATTTAAAGCCCGATCCGCAATATTTTCTATAAAGAAATTGTAATAATATTAGTAATAATAATAATAAATAATAAATGATAAATAGTAAATAATAAATAATAATTAATAAATAATAAATAAATAAATAATAAATTATAAATAGTAAATAATTAATAATTAATATTAAATAACAAATAATAAATAATAAATAAAAAATAATAAATAATAAATAATAAATAATATATAATATATAATAAATAATAAATAATAAATAATAAATAATAATAATTATTATTAAGATTATGATTTAAATCATATCAAATTATATATTTAAATCAATGTATCGATCATGATAACCATAAAAACAGCTTCAAATTAGAAGCGAAACTCAAGCGAAAGCGATTTGCTGAACATATTTGAGAAGATCTCGGAATCAGCTTGATTTGCCGCCCAATTTGGTGTCAAAATCATAATTTAGAACACAATCGCTGATGGTGTCTATGGAGGCAGCGTATGTGGGCCACATTTCCGGCGGCTAGAACGCGACGTTAGCGCTTTTTAATGGCTTTGTCTTTTGGCTGCCAGCTCGGCCCAGCTCACCTGGCTGTTGAGGCAGGCCTACCTGGTGAGGTGAGATGAGGTGAGGTGGTGTGTGTATATAAAAGTGGGCGTGGCTGCATTTCAGTGTCATGCTGGCATTTAATTTCACTCACTGTGAAAATGTTTTATGTCTTGGGCAAACAACTTGCCTAGCCCCCTCTCCCCCTTTCATACCGTATCCTTTGTGGCCCCTGCTCCACGTTGTTGGCTCTTTCGCCTCTTGCAGCAGTCGCTCAAGTGAATTTTATGCGGCGCACGACATTTTTGCAGCTGGCGCTTTGCATTTTTCTGTGTTGCCAACTTTGGTGAAAGTGAAAGCGAACGAAAAAGGCGAAATATGTGTGACAGAAAGAGAAAGAGAGAGAGAGGGGTTGAGAGGGGAAAGAGCAAGAATAACGACAACAAAAGCAACACACACACACACACACACACAGGTGCAAATTTTATGTGCACATTTCACACCTGCAGCGACACACACCAACACACACATACACACGTGGCGTGTAGCGTGTAAAAATTTGCTACTTTAAATGTTGGCCAAGAGGGAAAAGGATGAAAGTGTTAAGAGCAAAGAGAGGTGGGGAGCGATGGGCTTGGGGGGAGCAGCGTGCAGGGAACAAAGTGCTGCAAAATCACAACACAAAAGAATTCAATCAGCAGTGCTTAGCTGGTAGCCAGGCATACACACACACACACACACACACACACAGAAATACACACACATAAACACACACAGAAACTGGTGTTATACGTGGCAGCCATTGCAGCTGCGGTTAACAGGCCAAGCGTAATATAAACTTGAGCTCAAAAGCGAGCAACGTGCAGGGGAAAATGGGTAAGAGGGAGGGTGAGGGGTGGGGGATGGCGCGGGTTGGACCTGGGGCAGCTTGTCGTTGCCAAGGGAAGACGAAAACTGTGCGCGCGCTATGTGTGTGATATATGTGATGACAGTGTGTGTGTGTGTGTGTGTGATGTGTGTGTGTAGTGTGTGTGTGTGTGATGTGTGTGTGTAGTGTGTGTGTGTGTGTGTGTGTGTGTGTAGTGTGTGTATGTGTGTGTGTGTGTGTGCTTGGTCCATGCGTGGCATTTATTTTTGCATTTTAAGCTTAACAGCAGAACGCCTCCGTTG
The DNA here is from genome assembly GCA_035042075.1 of Drosophila macrospina. Taxonomy (NCBI): domain Eukaryota; kingdom Metazoa; phylum Arthropoda; class Insecta; order Diptera; family Drosophilidae; genus Drosophila; species Drosophila macrospina. The sequence continues at coordinate 154,934 of JAWNLW010000455.1, read as the reverse complement.
ATGGCGACGACGAAGCTCAAAACAGGAAATGCACACACGTATAAAACCATGCACATCAATAAGCACACACGCACACACACACACGCACACACACCTTAAGCTGCTCGAAAGGGCAGCTTTTAAACTTGCAAACAAGGTGCCAATGTGGAAAAGCCGCCAACGCCAAAGGCAACGGCAACGGCAATGCCAAGAGTTTCGATTTGTGTTTGCTCAATGCTCATTGGTTTTTCCACTTTACTATTTTCAATTTAACATTTTCCATTCTTTCACTCGCTCCCTCTCTCTGCCTCTCTTTCGTGCTCTCTCTCTCATTTTGATTGCAATTCAACAAAATGGGTATAAATAAGAAAGCCACTTATAAAGCAGTCTGAAGTGACTTTTCAACAATTACGCACAGCCTGCCAAAGCACTTTTTGCCTTTGCCTTGCGAGCGACTTATGCCAGCTGCACTCGAAAAAGTAGAGAATATCGAGAGATAAACTAATAGTGGAACAAAGAGCGAGAGAGAGAGAGAGAGAGGGAGAGAGAGAGCGCGTTAAGGGATGTGTGAAAAATGATATAAAAGTTTTGTTTCATTTATTTTCTTCAATTGTTTATCATTGTTCAATGGCGCACTGTGAACTGCGAACTGTGAACTTGTCATAAATTGCGAATTGCGAATTGTCAATTTCAATTAAAGCGCTGATTTATTTATGTTTCATACTTATGCTTTTGCCGCGCAGTAAATTCTTGGGCATAAAATAAATTAAATGACACATAAAACAATATTTAATTGGGGCAACACAGCGCCCTCTCTCACTCACTCTCCTCTCTCTCTCTCTCTCTCACTCTATCTTTTTTCTCTGCTTCCCCCTTACAGTTTGCACGTTGTTAAATGCCAAGCCTTGTTTTCATCTGACCAAAGATAAAAACCACTTGGCTGTGGTATTTATTTTGCCTTAATGAAGCGCATTTCTGAAAACTGATAAACAAATATGAGAGCATCAGCAGCTGGGAAAATGCCAGCTAGTATACGCAATTTTCCTGCTGCCAAACTAAACGAATTCACGTGTTGAAGATTGCCATAAAGAAATTGTATCTCTCTGGTGCCCCCCACACTCTCTGTCTTGGCCTGCGGCTCATTTGCAGCTAAAACCAAATTATATGCTTCTTGTCATCGCTGTTCCTTGCTTTTCATTGTTGTTGTTGTTGCTGCTGCTGCTGTTGTTGTTCAAAGAATTTTCCATTTTTTATGCCTACCTACTAATTTTCTGATACAAACGAAATGTATGTAATTTCCCTGGAGCCAAATTGACATAAGCAAACGTAGAAGCCGCCAACAGACATAAATGACAATCAACTGCTGGCTGCAGCGACTGAAGTGTGTTAAAGGGGGCGTCGCCCATGGGCGTGGCAAGTGCTGCCAGGCTGCCAGGCTGCCAGCCTGGCTTCAATCATTACTCATCATCCATCAACGTTGCAAAATTTTCATACTTTCTGTATATTAATTTTTTTCTCTTTTTTTTTGGCACGCAAAAATTGCAAAAAAAAAGAGGGAGAGAAAGAGAAAGAAAGAGAGAGAGAGAGAGAGGCAAGCAAGTACATAAAACAAAAAGAAAAGAAATAAAAATAAAAATAAAATAAATGAAAATGTAAAATGTAAAATGCTTGCCGTTGGCAATTTTACAGCCTTTTTGGCCAAATTTGTTGGACCAACCGAGTGCCGGCATGTAGGGCAAAGGGCAAACGGGAGAGAGAGAGGGGAAAGGGGAAACTAATTCGTGCATGCGATGCGAACGAAGTATAAATTATCATCATGGAAAACAAGTGCAAAATGTCATTTATCATATTTTTCGGTAGAACGGCAGCAAAGCGACAGCAACAGTGGCAACTATCGCAGCAGCAGTCGCAGCAGCAACAATCACAGCAGATACAACACACACACACACACACACACACACACACACTCACACACACATTGGGTTTTAAAATGCCCGCAGTTTGCTTAATTTCATTTATAAAACTTAAAAACTCGGCAACCCTAAAACCAATTCTTAGCCATAACATGCATTGTTTTTGTTGCAAACAAAGTGCCACATGTGTGTGTATATATATGCATACATGTATGTGTGCGTGTGTGTGTAACTGTGTTAGTTAACTGGAACACATTAGCTAATGAAAGCACTGGCAAAAAGTACAAATTTTAAATGCATAACTTGAAATGGAAATCGTGCTTAAAAAAAAAACAAAAACAAAAACAAATAGAAAGGTTAAAGTTCTACGTGTTGAGCGACTAGCAGCTACCCTGTACACTGCGAAAAAGCCTTGCCTTGCCAGCAATTGCATAGCTTATCAACTAAAATAGCTTAATGTCATGCCCTAGCATTTTTTATATAGACAATTACAAGTATTGCTTGACTTATACATACCCTGTAGTTAGGTTAACAGTGCTGCCTCTACAAATATACGCACCATTTCATTGCTTAGTTAGTTTAAGCTGCTTGTATTGAACTTCAAGTTGCTTTTTAGGCAAGTTCATGTGCTGATCGACTAGCAGTTACTCTGTAAATTGTTTTGCAATGCACTTGCAAATACAGCTGCTGTTTTCTGCTGCAGATTTCTGCATTATTTTGCATACAAATGCGATACAGTTGCATGTAATAGACTAGCAGATACCCTGTAATATTTTTTAAAATTTAGTTTACATCGCTTTTAGTTCTATTTTCCTAGGTAAAGCTAGACAGCTCAATCGTTGTACATTTGCAGACCTTTCCTTCAATTTGCATTCGTTACAGGGTATGCTTACACGCTTTCGAGTTGCTTTTCAACAACAAAATGCGACAAGTTGAACAAAAAACGACTCTGGAATTTTATTATAAATTTTTTTTTATTTCGGAGCATTTTTCCTACGTTTTTTCCTACGAATTGTTCCCTAACTTTTTTTTATATTGTTTGGCATGCGCGATGACAAATTTACAAATGTTTTGCCGTTTTCTAGGTCACACTTAATTTTTATTTTATTTTCAGCAAATATTTCTTTCTATTGGTTTGCCTTTTTTTCAGTCGTTTGTTGCTGTTGTTGTTCGTGCCACAAAAGGAGGCACATAGAGTGGGCGGGTCACGGTGGGTTTCTTTTGGTGGGTCTTGGCTCGTTGCCTGTCAACTTCATTAACATTTTTATGATGCGCCTTGGCGACCGCACTGTGATCTGGGCAAGGAAATCCTCCATGCCCCCGCTCATCCTCAGCCCCTCCCCTCTTGACGCCTCTGCCGCCAGCCTAGAACTGGCATCCAGCAATTCTTAAGGCCGCATGCCAAATGTTTTGTTGTATTCCCATTTGTTGTTGTCACACGCAGCCTTGACGCGGTTTTTCTTTTCTTTCTCTCTTTTTTATTTTTTTTTTTTTTGGTTCGCTCACGCTATTATAAAGATTTTTTTATCTAACTGCTTTTTGTTTTTTGTATTTGCGGGCAGAGGACGAGCGCAAGGACGAGGCATTGTCCAGGCTCTAGCTATGACAGGGGGTTATAACAATGTCAGCGCTGTCCTTCGTGGCACCTGAGCCATGACCAAAACAAAGCCATTACAGTTATTTGTTCGCTATGCTGCGCTCTCTTGTAATTTACACAATAAATATATATATATATATATACATATATATATACACACAATGGACGACCCAGGACCAAGACCCGACAGCAACAACAATAACAGTCACGACTCCTGCGCGTCGACCTCAAGTGGAATGCGCGATTTGTAAGGCAAATCAAAGTGAGGAATGGCAACTCGTAGTCGTAACTTTAAGCTCATGGCAGCCACTGATCCGATCCATGACTCCTACAACACATGACACTATTATTTGCCCAGCCTATGAAAGGATACACCAGGCGAATCGAGTTCAGCATTGGAGTCAACATGCATTCAAAGGAGTCGAGGCAAGTCGAGGCGAGTCGAGTCGAGTCGAGTCGAGAGTCGAGTTGACTTCACTTTGAACGCGTTTGTTTTTCTTTGCTTTGTCATTTTGCTTTATTTTCTTATGCGCTTCCTTTTAGTATTTGATTTTCTTCCTTCTTCTTCTATTTTTTTTTTTGTTTTGCCTTTATCCCTATTCCCTTTATATGTGTGTGTGTGTGTGTGTGTGTTTGCCTTTTGTCTTCTAGCTAAGCGTTTTGGCTGCAATCACGACTTTTCCGCAGATTTCGAGTGCAATTTTTTGTTCCCTTTTTTTTGCACTCCCCTATATTTTTTTCCATCTTGTTTCTGTGTTTGCTGCTGCTCAGTTTTTGCTCAACTGTTTGCACAGAGACAGCGAAAAATGCAGACGATGACAACTACAACGAGTGGAGTGTATATGGGTGTATGAGTTAGGCGGGGAGAGGGGTGTGTGTGTGAGGGGTTGAGGGGTGCTTGCTGCTTGCTTATAAGAATGGCAATGACTTTGGTAATGTTGATGCTGCTGCAGATTGTTCGCAAGTGTCAATTGTTTTCGGCAACTTCTGTGGCGTTTGCAACTTTGTGGCACTCAGCTGTGGTGGCACAGCATACAGCTGAAGACTCTTAAATGAAAATAATGCAGCTTATACTTATATCAAAAAGGATTGTGGTGCACTTATTTCCACCCTCCGCACTACAACTGCAACGCACACAATGACCCAATCGAGCATTAAATCAAGACTTCCCTTCACTCTCTCTCTCTCTCGCTCTCGCTCTCTCTCTCTCTCCTTCTCTCTGTGTGTGTGGACAGAACTGGCACAAGTCTGCATTTTAGTTCAACTCTGAATGAGCGCTTGACTCAATAAAATTATATATAGAAAATAATATATATATATATATAAGTAGAGAATTTTCTTTTGAGTTTTTAAATTTCTATGCAAAAAACAAAAGAAATTGCAAGGGAAACGCTTGAGTTTTCAGCTTATTTGGCGTACGCTGTACACACTTAATAATAAGCTAACAATTTTTGATAATGAAATCAATTAAAGCAGTTGATAAGCAAAACTTTACGCAAGGCTTTGGCACATCATTTAAGTAATAATTTATTTAAATTATAAAGCACACAGCAAACAGCACTAGCGACTGTTTATTTATTTTAAATATATAACTGTAACAGAGTAAATACATCAATTATACAGTTGATCAATAACTTTTAACTCAAATATAAAAATTGCCCCAAAAAGTATGCTACAAATTGTTGTAGTTCAATTTAATTGCATGTGAATTCAGTTTGCATATTCTGTATGCTGTCAGCATTTCAATTTGATTAGCTTATCGGGTAAGAGTATCTATGTCAGGCATAGAGTACGTTTTGCTTTGGTGCTCCCCTTTGTCCCCCACTTTTAATGGCATCAAGCAGCTTGTTTGAGCATTTTAACTGAACTTGACTTAGGCTGGCAATCCACTTAGGCAACATTTTCAGCTTTTAAGCAGCTAATTAGCCAGCCACGTGCTGCGTTCAACATTCAGTGCTCTATGCTCTGCCTGCCTGCCACAATGTGTTTTTGTTGGTTCCAATGGCCTTTTGTGCAACTGCCACAAATTTTCGCTCAATATTTCAATTTCACGCTACCAATCAATGTGACCCCCTTAAAAACCAGCAGCAGCAACAACCCAACTGACCGGCCTTGAACAGCAACCCAAAAACCCGCCGGACGCCGCCCGCCCCGTCATGCCACGCCTTCAATCTGCTGCTATTAGCCGGCTTGCCCTGCAGGGTCACCCCGCTGGTCTAACGCTTTGCATGCCTTACATGCCATGGCATAGTTAGAAAAAAAAGTACAGAGGGAAATGTGCAAAAAATAGAAATTTCCAATAGTTTTTTACTGACTGCGGGCAAAACATTTCTTTCTTTTTTTCCTGTTTTTTTTTGAAACGCCAAACCCCAAAACATCAAAAAGCGAATACGCCAACACACATGCCGAAAGAAGGGGAAGGAAGTAGGACAGTAGGAAAGTAGGAAAGAGGAGAACGGCTGGTAGTGTGGAATGGCAAGACATATGCATGTATGGGCAACCACGTTCACATCCTGGCCATCAGCCCGGCCAGCAGCAGCATATTGGCCGCGAAGACCAGCAGCGTTGGCATTTAGGTGAAGGTTGCATGCATAGAACATAGAACATGCCACTGATAAATTTGTGCATGCCGCGCATAGATTTCCACGCACCAGAGGCGGCAACCAAAGCGACGTCTGACGCTCTGACGCTCTGACGCTCCGACGCTCGGCTGCTGAAACTGAGTTGGCAGCGACTGAGCTCGACCCGTCGAAGTCAAGTCGAGACCACGTTCAACTTAACCGCAAATATGAGCGCTATGTGGGCGTGTGCCCTTTGTAGTTGCGGTTGTCCCTTACTTACCAACCTCCCCCCTAACTTCCCTACCCTTATGACCATGCAACAGCTAACTATGCAGAGCACAGCAAAAAATTGGTAGAAAAGCAACAGAGAAGAATGTATAAAGGATTGGCTTCACATATAGATATAGATACATATATACATATATATATTTGTGTATATGTGTGTGTGTGTGTGTGCGTTAGTAGAAGAAGCAGAGTATAAGGAACCTGCAGTCTGATTAACTTTATGAGCTACGTGCGGCGTTTTAATAGTAAACGGGGCTCGCTACTGTTTGCCTTATCACGCATACGCCCCATTGCACCATGACCTCGTCTCAAGTGTAACATTTCCAGAGGCTCTCTATGTGTGCGTGTGTGCGAGTGTGTGCGAGTGTGTGCGAGTGTGTGTGTGAGTGCAACTGAAATTTATGCAGCTGCCAGGATGCGCGGCGTCCTGGACGCTAGCTGGCATTTTATTTTATTTTATTTGCATTAATCACGTCGCCTGCGACGCTATTGAAAAATATATTTGCCTGCTGGGAAATTTCGCGCCTCTTTTCTCCCCCGCACTGTATTGCTGTGCTGCACAAACTCTCTCCCTCTCTCTCTCTGGCACAAAATGGCGCACAAGCTGCAGGCAGCGTGCAAGGACATGGCACGCAGCAGGACCAAGCACAGAACAGAACAGAACAGCGCACAGAGTCTTGGCAAGTGCATACGTTTCGCTTTGGCTGTTAATGTGAAAACGATGGCTCAGGTTTTTGGCTGCCAGCAAAAGCGAACAAAACGAACCAAACGAAAGAACTCAACTGAAGCTGGCGCAAAGAAATGCAAGAGAGAAAATAAAATAAAAAATAAAAAAAGAAACGATAAAGCTCGCCAAAGATACAATAAAATATATCCAACTACTACAATATGCGAGTGCATGAATAAGTACATATATATACTATACTTACACATACATACATATATATCTATCTATACATATATTAAGATATACACTTATACATATATATATATATATACTGTGTTCACTTGTAGTTGCATTGTAAAAGATTTTCTCAGCGCCAGCTGCAAATATTGTAGCAACATTTTTATTGAGGTTTTTGTCTGTTTGCGCAACAAAAGCAAAAGACGTCCAGCGCGGGAGCTATTACTCTACTTCTTCTTCGTTGTTGCCTTTCTTTTCGTTTTTTTTCGTTTCTTTTGTGCCTTCTTTCATTTGGGGTTTTTTCGTTTTTTGGTTTTGGTTTCGGTTTTGGTTGCTTCGCCTTGCATAATTTCAATGTAAAATTGCTGCAATGAAACTTGCACTGAAATGCATTGAGGCGCAGACACACAAAAGCCAACGCGGCGTATGCGCAATTATTTAAAAATGACGCTGGGGATGCTGCTCGTCGTCCAAGTCCAAGTGCTCGGCTATGGGAATGCTCTGCCAATAACTATAAAACATAATTGTTATCAAGCTGTAAGCTCGAACAAAACGCACACTGTGTCAACAAGCTGAAAGGCAACGTTTGTCAATGACACGAGCTGACAGTGCTTAGCAATTAATCAAGAGAGAAACAGCTGCTTAACATCGTAATAGAAAGAATTGAAGTAGAATTCATTTACATAAGCTTAAAGCTCCTCATGTGCTTGCAAAGCTGCTGAAAGTTGCACTTAAACATAGCTTAAGCAATTCTCAGCAGCTTTATAGTTAGTCTCGCTACTCATTGCTGTAAGCTTAAAGCTGCAATGTGCTTTTAAAGCTCCTGATCGGTTGCAGTCATTGCAGCAGCTGATGTGCCTCGCTTGTTGTTTGCCATTGGAATTGAGGGCATAAAGAGAATTGTTTGCCATGTGCAAATCTTTTGTGCTGGCGTTAAATCTTTGCCTGCTTCCCAGCTCACTCTCTCCCTCTCTCTCTCTCTCTCGCTCACTTCTGCTCTCTTTCACTCTTTCGCTCTGCAATATGCCTATCAACACTCTCGCTTATACACACACACAGTTGCGTTGCCTTTTAATTTGTTTCATATTGCAGCGTTTTGTTTAAATGCAACGCTTTGTTGTGTTGCTCTTGTTGTTGTTGTTCTCGTTGTTGTTGTTTGCATTGTTGCTATTGGTGCTGTTGTTGTTTATATTGTTGATACCCTCACGCTGGCTGTTGCATTTTATGAAAATTCAATTGGTTTCGTTGTTGTCAACAAAACAAAGCGCAAGCAAAACAAAAAACAAAAGCAAAATTCTCTCTATCTCTGCCTCTCTCTCTTTCGCTCTCGCTCCTTCTCTCTACCTCGCTCCCTCTTCCCCTCGCTCCCTCTCTCTCCTTCCCTTTCTCTCTCCGCATGTTCAGCCTGAATATTTGGTTAAAATCGTTGCGTTTCACTGTTTGCCATTTCAATTATGTGCAACGCGGCGTATGAACAATGTTGTAATGAAATGGGCACACAGAGAGCAACAGTAACATGAGGCATACGCATAAATATTGCCAGAAATGGCCATTGGAATTGCAGTTGGGTGCAGTTTGTTCAGTTTTCCACGAATTGGTTTCATTTCAGTTTCGGTTATTTAAAAGGGCATTTCTCGTTTAGCACTACGACGACAACGACAAGGACGAGGACGTGGACGAGGACGTGGACGAGGACGTGGACGAGGACAGCGACGAGGTTGAGAATGTTAAGGACAAAACGGGCTCTGCTGCAGCTGTTTCTGCATAGTGTTAAAACTTCATGCATATTTATGGAGTCATTCATATTAAAAACGTTGCACACACTCGTAAAACGCATTTAAACGCTCTCCGAAAGCCAAAAACTCTTAAAACATCAAAATAATCGCTCGCTCGCTCGCCCACCAATGCAATTGTAACTTCATTTTTAAAGTTCAGAAAGTTGTCAGACTACGACTTAGTAGCGCCATTAATCATCACTATTACTTAAGTAGTTCCCTCTCAACATCTCACTATCAACTCTAGTGTGTTGTCTGTAATGGATTCTTTAAATATTATTAAAGTGTTTTATTAATTGTATTCAAATTAATTTTTAAAAATTACTAATTCAACATGTAAATTAATATTTTCATTTTAAGTTTCACATTATTATGTCTTTAATTTTAAAATTATGTTTAAAAATACGTTTAACATTTTCATATTGTTCAATAATTATATTAGCTATTTCTTATTCTTTTTTATTTTTAATTTTGATGTCTATAATTAAAACATTTATATGAATTTATTTCTTTTAAATATTTTATTATTTAATTTTAAATTTTCCCATTTTGCTTAAAAACTTTTCAATTATCACATTAGTTATTTTTATTATTATAGATATATTTCTCTAATAAATTAATTAAATTTTTAAATTACAATTTAAGCATTTAAATTTATTTATTTTTATTATAAAATTTCGGTAATTATATTTATTTATTATTTTTTTTGCTCAATAAACATTTTATTTATTATTATTTAAAATTTAAACAGCATATCTCTACATTTTGTTATTAATTTACTAACTCAATTTTTATTTTATATATTATAATTTAATTTGATTAAATTCTCGCTTTTTGTTCTACAGAGTTTTGCATTAAATTTCATTGCTCACTTTACATTACTATTACTTTACATTATTATTACTTCAGTTAGCATTGTTTCTTTTATATTTATTCATTCGTTTATAATTTTTTTCTATTATTATGTTATTTTATTTTGTATTTTTTGCTAAGTTTCTATTGTATTGCAAACTTTTAAGTTGAGTTTTTCTATTGAAAAGCCCATCCGACAGTTACTCATATGTCAGATTGAAACTGCCAACTAATTTTATTTTATTTCTTCAGCCACAGCCTCCGCTTACTTCCCTTACTCCCCTTACTCCGCTTACTCCGCATTACCCATTGTCCTTCACGTTGTGCCCCGCCCTTTGGTCAGCTGCATAATACGGCTTATTTTGTAAAAGTTGCCTTTGGCAATTTACAAAGTTTACTACAACTTGGGCGTACTGCTATCCATAATACCCAGCTGAAGCTATAGCTTCAACAGCCCCTTTGCTTTGCCAATGCCAAACCCAGTCGCAAAACTCAAACCCAATCCCAATCCCAATCCCAATTTCAATTCGCATTCACCATTAGCAGCTACTTTTCAATGTGGTTAGCTGGCAAACAAAGCGTTGCACATTTGCGCAGATAAAGTTCTCACTCAATAGACCGGCTGGGTAGAAGGGGGTGGAGGGGGACCGGGGTTTCTGGGGTAGAGGAGGTGCGGCTCTGAAAATAGTTAAAAATATGTAAAAGTATTTTACTTTACTATACTTATTTCCTCTTCTTATACTCTAACTTTGGCTATAGTCATTTTGCGAGCAGATCGAAAGTTGCATCGATACAACTAGTCAGCTCATCACTAGCATGCTTAGTTACCCATCACTAAGAAGTCTATGCGTTGTCTCTTTTTCACTAGTAGCTCTAGTTATTACTAGCTCTAGTTATCTCACTAGAGACAATAATTTAGAGAGTGAAAGCAAAGTGAAAATCACAATTTGTAAGTTAAATTGATCAGTTTTCCAACAACTTTTTCAGATTGAAAGTTGCATCGATACAACTACTCAGCTCATCACTAACACGATTAGTTACCCATCCCTAACAAGTCTATGCGTTGTCTCTTTTTCACTAGTAGCTCTAGTTATTACTAGCTCTAGTTATCTCGTTAGAGAAAATAGAGAAGAGCAGCGGTAAAATCACAATTTGTAAGTTAAATTTATCTGATTTTCAACAACTTTTTCAGAATATTAAATGCTCAGTAACGCAGCTCGATTTGTTTGCATAACAAATTCGATAAAATTGGAATTTATATCAAATAATGTTGAAATTTAAATATATATATATTTATATATAGATTTTTTTGACTATTTATTTTAACCATATGCCAAACGTTCGCATTTAAATTAAAAACTCACTTTATTGACAGAAATGGTGTGTGTGTGTTTTTTTTTTTTTTTAATGTTTTTTGATTATTTTATTTATGAACGTAACATGCATAAAGGTGAAAATTACACGTAGATGATGTGAAAGCGTCGAATCAAGCTTGCCTCAGGTTATTTACACTGCATTTTGCTTTGCTCTCTTTTGCCAATTTTATCGCTGCTGTGTCGCAAATTTTCAGCAATTTCGCTTTCGTAATTAGCCCGCAGTTCCCCACCCACCTCCTTTTCCGCCCTCACGTTTGACAGTGCAAATAAATTTCGATTAAAGTGCAAAAGTAAATAAATAAATATTTAAAGTAAATAATATTTAAATCTCTTTCGCTTGCAAATATGTGGAATATATACGTTAAATAGTGTATACAAATATCGTTGTATATGTTGCAATTTTCTTATTTTTTTGTTTGCTGCTTCGTTTTCTCTTTTTTCTTTCTTTTTTCTTTTTTTTTTTGTATTTACGGAAAAGTTCAGACGAAATGCACAACAAAAGTTGACCATAGAAAACTGCACACATAGTAAAAGTTAATTGCGTGTGTGGTGTGTGTGTGTGTGTGTGTGTGTGTGTGTGTGCAAGAGTGTATGTGTGTGTGGGAAAACTAAACTTTTTATTTAGGTAAGTTTATGGGTAGAAAACATTAAACACGACCCCAGAGCGAGTCGTGTGGCTCGTAATAATTAAACACACATTTTATGCTGCTAATGAAACATTTGTTGTTTACATTTAATTTTGGTATTTAGCACCCTTTTAGCCAACACCCTCTAGCAGACAGGCAACAACAACAGTGCAACAACACAGCCCATCATTAAAACTGAGGCGAACATTTCAATTGTTCTTCTAATTTCTTGGCAATCAAGTTTTTGCTGCATTGCCTCAAGCTGAATTTTCCTTTTATTTTTTCTCCTGATTTGTTGACTTACGGCTGAGATTTATGCTCATAACATTTGCATTTGTATTTGTATTTGTGTTTGTTATGTGGGCCAAGTCTAAGCCGCTTATGCATGCAAAAGTTGAAAGATTACACAAAATGTTGCACTACAGTTTCTGGACTTGTAATTTATTGGTTCTTTGATAAAGAAATTGGCAAAAATGTTGTGGGTGACAAGACAATAGAGCAGGTGAAAAATCAGAAAATCATTGGAAAATTGGTAAATTGTAAAGTTCAAACAATTCTATTGTCAAATACACACACACACACACACACACACACACACACACGCACACACACAATGGGAAGCCGTGACATTTATCATATACGCTGATTGAGTTCGAGTTCCAGTTCGAGCTCGAATTGTTGCTGCAGAAACCACAAAATGCTTTAGCCTTCTATGCTGTTTGTAATTTATGAAGCCATTGCTATTGGTTTACATAGATATATGTATATATTTTATATATATAAGCCAGGTAATGGCAGTTGCTAGCAACTTCCAGCTACATTTATGGCGAATTGTATGCAGCGATGCATGAATTTCATTTTGTCGACAACGCTGGATGCGCGGGCATTGTGGGAGCGGCCAAAAAAAGTATTAAAAATAGCACTTCAAAGTGCTGCCTACATGTTGGCAAATGTTTGCGGTTACATTTGGTGGTGCTGGGTGGTGCTACATGCTGCTGGGTGGGTTGGGTGGTCTGACTGTGGATTACATTTATGTGGTTGCAATTGGCAAATATGTAGAAAAAGTGATCTCGTCATGTTACACATTTGCTCTTACCCATTTCTCTGGGTAATTTTTTATGCCACTTTTCTATACCCCCCACACGCCCCCCGCTCGTTTAATTAATATGCCAATTTGACAAGTTAGCAAATAGAAAAACGCAGCAAAACTTTGCAAACTAATTGAAACTGTCAAAATCATGGGCGGCTAATTAATGAAATCAAGTAAAGGCAGCCAAAAAGAGTAGCAATAAAATCAATAGAAATTAATTGCTATTATTATTATTATTATTATTATTTTTATTGTAATCAGCAAGCCAAAAAGAAAAGCCAACGCAAACAATTATTGTGCATACGCCGAAAAAAATATTCCCGTGAGCCTCAAATCCCATGCTTAATTGCTTTTAGTTGCATGTTTTGTCATATTTCATTACAAACAAAAAAGCGACAAAAATATATAGAAAAGCAATTACAAATATTTATAGAACAGCATATACAGATCGCGCATTGTTTTGACTTGCAAAAACAAGGCCAAAAGCAGGCATTAAGCATAAATCTCTTTCGATAGTTCTTGCCACTATATGCATAATATGTATGACATCTCTATATATATATATGTATATTTATATATATATTTTCTTTTTTTGTTGTTTATGTACCTGCTCAGCATAGCTCATATCATTGCGACAGCTTTTCGAATGAAAATAATGAAATTATAGTTTGGTTTTCGCAGCGTTTATTTGTTGTTTGTTTGTTTGTTTGTTTGTCCCGTTTTTTATGATAACTCTATGACAAAAGTTGCTGACTTCCCGCAGGCAATGCGACCTACCTACCTCCCTACCTCTCCCTGCCACCCGCTTACACTGCGACAATGCGAAGGCTCTAGGCGAAAACTTATCAAAAACTTTCACGTTCGTCATTTGCAAATATTATGAGTTTTCGTGCAAGCCAAAAACTCTAGAATTTTTGTTAGAGTGTTGAGCATGCATATGGGAAACATCATACTTTTTATTGCAAATGCGTGTTGCGCGCCTCCTGCTTGCTCTATCACCCCATTCCTCCCACCCCCCGCAGTGCCACTTGATCTGTGTGTCACACAGAGTGAAATGCAAAAAAAAAAAAAGAAAGAAATATGAAAATCCGCTGTGATTTTTGGCCATTACCAGGCAGCTATGCTTATCTCTGGCAACAAAGCATGGCAAATACATGGAATATACATGCCACCCACACACACACATGCTACTCACTCGTACGAGCGTGTAGCGTGTAGTGTGTAGCGTATGAAGCTATATCCATCTGCACACATATCGCACGACAGAGATCTCAGCGACACACACATTCATTGCCCAAACGCATTCCTCATATGCGCTGCCGCTGTCTCTAACTCAGCGACACTGGGTGACTCTGACTGCGACGCTGACTGCGACGCTGACGGCGACGCTGACTGCGATTCTTAATGCGACGCTGACTGCTATGCTGACTGCTATGCTGACTGCGACTCTGACTGCTATGCTGATGGCGACGCTGACTGCGACTCTCACTACGACTCTGACTGCGACGCTGACTGCGACTCCGACTGCGACGCTGACTGCGACTCTCACTCTGACTGCGTCGCTGACACTGGGTACGTACGTACTTACGTTCCCGCTATTTCACTTCATGCGCTGCAAAAGTTTCAGCCACATACGCCGTATTACGCAAAATGCAAAGCATGCGGATTGACAAATATAAATAAATATGAAAATTTACGGCAAAAAGTTTTTTGTATTTTGGCAGTTCACTTAAAACTGTTTCTTCTTCTTTTTTTTGCCATCGAGGGGGATTGTGCTGGGCAACGGCTTTGAACTTTTCGCCAGTTTTTCGCAATTTATTGAAAAATCGATTTTTATATATTTTTTCTTTCTTTGAGCATTAAATGCGTCCTATGCATAAAGTCAGCGCGGCTGGCAGCAGTAGCAGTAGTCCCACAAATCCTGCGGCTTTTCAGCAAATCAACACGGCTTGAAACAGCCATTGGCAGCCCAAAGGCAGCCAGCCTTCGTCTTCTTCTTCTTCTGCTGCTGCTGCTGCTTCTCGTTGACTTGCCGCCAGCTTCTTCATCCAAAATCTTCAGCCGCTCGCAACTCAGCGCGTGACTCTGTCGAACTTTGCTGCCCCCTAAGAAAAAGAAGCCAAAACAAAGCAAAAAAAGCAGAAGAAAATATAAAAATTTATGCAAAGCGCCTGCAAGTTACTTAAAGTAAAGCCAAAGCTGTTGCTAGTTCGTTGTTGTTGGCTTTTTCTTTTCTTTTTTTTTTTTTCTTTCGGTTTCTCAACGCTTCGGAAATGGCCAAAAATTGAGACTCGTAAGCTGAGGTTGCTACTTGTTAAGGGTTAAAGGTGAAACTTTTGAGTTTGTCTAGGGTTACAAAGTGCCAGAGCGTGATGTATAAGTATTAAGCATTGTACCACGACCCACTGCGAATAAGATAACTTTTCTGTTTGGTTTAACTATGCGGGTTAAGAGAGCTGAAAGCGCCTTGTGTCCTCGATTCCCCAAAGCTGTCAGCGATTGCCGTGCCATAGGTACCTATGCAGCACAAACGGCTAACGGATAAATGGCTAAATCGGTAAATGGGCAAATGGTTATAACACACACTTTTGCTTTAAGTAGCTTCAAACTGTGATAAGCACGATTAGAACGCTTTAAACTCAACTCACATTTGAGCGATGAAATTTATTAGAAATATAAGAAAAAATAATCAAATAAATTTTGCAGTTTTTAAATGTATAGAAAATTATGGCAATTAAATGTTAAATAGTTTTTAGATTTATTTAAAATGTATGTAAAGAAATAATAAGTAAAAGTTTGGTATTTTTAATGTATATATAGAATAATATAAAATTAAATTATTGAAATTGCAAAAAGTAAAATTGTTTTTTGATTTATTTAAAATATATGTAAAAAAAATAATAAAATAGACTCTGCAGTTTTTAAATGCATAGAAAATTAGGGCAATTAAATGTAAAATAGTTTTTAGATTTATTTAAAATATATATAAACAAAATAATAAAATAAACTTTGCAATTCTTAATATATATATAAAATAATATATAGAAAATTATGGCATTTGCATAAAGTAATATATATTTTTTTAATAATTCAAAATATATATAAAATATAATCAAATAAACCATTAATTCATATAGTTCTTTAATATTTTATTATTTATTATTTGCAATTAATTATTAATATGCTGTTTTCCCTTGAATAAACAAAAGCAATTTAAATTGCTTGAAATTTGCTTTAATTTTTAAATATGTGCCAAAAGTAAACAAATTTAACTATAGGAAAATTTAGCTTCTGTTTGCATATATAATATATAAATTAATTTCAATCATTGCTTATAAAATTGCACAAAACACAAACTTGAATTTAAAGCCAAATAAATAAATTAATTTCTTTAAATTATGAATAGATTTAAGTTTATATTTGTCTATATTTTGCATTTAAAATTAGAGTTAAATATTTTAATTAGAAATTGCAATCGGATTGGCAATGCTTAGATCCATTAAATTGTGCACATTTTTGCCACACAACTTTGTTGGCCCAAAACAATTGGTAAGTGTATTAAATAATCCCTAAATTTTGTGGATTTCAAATCAACTGGCATTTAATTAAATATGCCCGCAGACATTTCACAGTTGAAATGGCCAAAAAACAATGAATTTGTCAAGCAAATTAAAAGCGGAAACATTGGCAAATGTTGCAAAAAAAAAAAAAAAAAATAAATATATATAAAAAATAGCTAAAAATAAAAGCATTCAAATGAAATCTGGCTAATACTTACAAAGCTGATTTGCCGCAATTTTGGTTAAATGAAAGGCAACTGCAAATAATTGCAAGGCATTAATGTAAAATTCAATTCAAATTCCAATTCAATTGATTGCCAATATCTAATTAAATGCACACAACCGCAAACATGTAATACACACACACACACACACACACACACACACGCACACCCAGCTTGATAACAATTATCGAGAGTACATTTGCTTGCCCATTACGCTTGTGTTGTTTGCATTCATTTGGCTCAATTACAAATTGAAACTATGCGCAAATAAATAACAAAACAACAAAAAAAACACAGGGTATACTAAAAAAAAAAACTAAAATTTGCTTACAAATTCTCATGCTTTACCTGAGCTGTGTGAGAGCTTTGTTGACGTGTTTGTGTTAACTTTGGCGTGCATGCATAATTTAGAGCAAGCCCATGTACGTGCCAAGCCACGCCCAGCTACAGCCACAGTCACAGCATGCTACGCCCACATTGCCACCCCTCGCCCGTCGCCCGTCGCCCGTTGCCCGCGTGCGTTGCGCTAAACGCAAAGTTTACATTGAAAGCCGCTTAGGTTTGTGCAGTCGACGTAGCTGCTTTGTTAAAACTTTAAGTCAGCTAAGCGGCTTACCCAACACACACACACACACACACACGCACACACATAGACACACTAGCACACACACATGGCAGCATACGCACAGGTGCGCAGTTTGTATAACTCATACGCCGCATTGGCCAAAGCCAAAATCCAAAGTCAAAGCCAATGGAAAAGTAGCATGTAAATGATACGCTTGTGCTGCTGCTTTACTTAAAATGTATTTATGCTTTATTATTTGGAATAATTTTGGACTTAAGCGCTAATTACAGCTAGTCGTAGCTATTATGCACTCGCCCATTGTATACATATATCAAAAATACAAATAATATTAGACTGTACAGTTGTCGAACGTCGCCAGTGTTGAAGTTATGATGTCCACCAAAAATTGATTGCCAGCGTCGTTGAGTTAAGTGCATTTATATACAAGTTAACCATGGCCAACAAACACGCTTACATGCTATACTGATAGCGCACATTCGAAGCCAGCTATAAAGTAGAATTAAATATTATTTAATTTATTTATATATATATATATTGTTGTGCTTACACACCTCAACGCCCACTAGACGCTCATCGTAGTCGCTGCCTGCCTGCATGGCCAGCTTGGCCTGCGATTGCATGATGGCATCGGAGAGCGAGTCCCGCTGATATGTTGAGGTGCCCAGCATGACGCCAGCTGAGCCATTTGGCGGCGCCTTCAGGCGTGAGCTCTTGCTGCGGCAAACGAACTCAATTATGGCCACAAATACAGCGAGCAGTAGACCACCAATGAGTATATAATAAATGCCAGCCACATTGCTCAGCGATAGCTCATTGGGTGTTGTCGTCTCCTGGCTATCCAAATTGGGATTACATTCCGTTTTATCGAACCACCATTTGTTGCGCAACCGCAGCAGCTCGCCGTTCTCCTTCAGCGACAGCACAGCCAAGTTAAGGCGGTTCCTTGAAGAAAACACAGAGCAAAGATAACAAAATTGTGGCTTAAATGCTGCTGGCTTAAATTCACTGCAACTTACCGCAGTGGCGAGCCAATGGGCGTGGCAATGCCAAAACCTTTGGTATCAATGTTGCGACCCACTTTCATGGTATCGCAGGGCGCGCGAGCGTTAACATAATCATTCTTGGGCGACTCCACGAGCAGGGCATACTTGCCCTTGGAGGTGCGCACGCGGCGTATACCCTCGTCGTAGCTGTGCACGGACAGGTGTTGCTTGGCATTCATATACTCCCACATCTTGTTGTGCAGACCAATCTTGGAGCGCTGCCGAAAGTGCAAGTAAGTGAGGTGTTTGTGTGTGTTAGCAAATGTGTGTGGTGCGCTCACCTGAAAGAAATCCCAGGTGGAGCCCTGCAGCAAGGTGCCGTATTGCACATCGGTTTGCATGGCCAGATCCTCGGGCGACTTGATGGGGGCCACCATGCGTTCGACGGTCAGAAAGGCAGCCAGATTGGCTGTGTACGAGGAGATCAATATGATGGTGAAGAACCACCAAACGGCGGCGGCAATGCGTCCGGCAATCGATGGTGGTGTCAAATCGCAGCCCTGCTGCATAAACGCGGCCAACGAATACCAGAAGGAGTTGAGCAAACTGAAATCATTGACGGCCACAGTCGATTGCTGTTGCTGCTGGCCAAGTGGATGTGGATGTGGATGTGAGTGGGAGTGCGGGTGCGGGTGCGAGTGGGAGTGCGAGTGCTGCTCCTGCGGTTCCGTGCCACCGATAATGCCTGGCGGTTGCTGAGTGGCTGCGGCTGTGGCTGTGCCCTCAGTCGTTGAATGACGCACAATGCGCCACTCGTGCGGCGGATAGCGGGTGACAAAGTAAAGCACAAGGCTAACACCCACATAGCTCAAAATGACACTCATCTGGCATACGTTGAATGGAGAGAATGAAACGTAAGTACTTAAAAAAAAAGAAAAGAGGAAAGCGAAGATGAAAAGAAAAGTGGAGCCGTTACCCAAATCTCCTGTGAGAGCGGATTGAGAAAGCTGAAGACACCTGGCGTTTGCTTTACGGGCTTCTTGATCATAATGGAAATGCCCAATGACATAAAGGGCTTGCTGAAGTCTATGACGCGCTCCCTTTCCGCTGTTATGGTCATCGCTGCTATGGCAATATCCGCTTCCTAGAATCATCAAAGGGGGCAAACAGATGGAGTTACAGTTGCAGTCACAGTGGCAGTCACAGTGGCAGTCACAGTTACAAAAGTGTTGCCAGATAAATGTGTCTGTCTGAGTGTTCTCTCTCTCACCTTGCGCACCAGCTCACCAACCATGCCATCCCAGCCGCCAGGTGCAAACTGATTCTCAGCACCATAGCTGCCATCCTGCACCAGACGCAGCTCAACTGCAGATAAAGTGGCACAAAAGAAGCAAATACAAATCATCAAGAAAATTGTGTGTTTTTTTTTTTTGAGGCGAGACTCACATTTAATGCCCAGCCTGGTGGCCAAGAGCTCGGCCAGATCCTTGCAATATCCCTCAAAGCGTTCGTTGCCAACCAGCAGCTGCTGGTCGCTCATCGCAAAGCCCGCCTTGTGCATTAGATATGGCTCCTCCAGCACACTGGTCACTATGTACGTGTGATTGCGTAAATAATCCCCAT